>CM067174.1:55598783-55626529 GCA_034093135.1 Erigeron breviscapus | reverse complement strand
CCCATTGCTTATTATGGAGACTTTTGATTACGTTTCATTTTGATGTCGAATATATGTAATAATGTGTGAACGGTTGTTTAATGTTGGGCAACCGTTGGGTTTTCATTTGAACTATTGTTTGATATGACGTGTAACACCAACCAAATGCAGAAACCGAAACGTTTTTACCAGTTTTGACTTTTACAGTCTTTACTTCCGCAATTTAACACCGTTAGGTGAAAGATTTTTGAAAACCTATATTTTTAAACGTCGGGTGTTACAAGTATAAGTCAAATCGTCATAATAAGTGTTACCTGTTTACAACTAATTGCACTTGTTAGGACCAGTTTCAGTGAAACTGGCCAGTCTCCAGTTGCACCTGGAGACCAAGAAGATTTGTCCAGAAATATATTGAAGTCCAGTTGCATCGTACAGTTAACGCAACTGAAGACTTCCTCCAGTTGAGAACTGACCAGTTGAAGAATCCTTCCAGTTGGAGTCGAAGACAACAAGTGGAAGATAGAGAATGACAATGGCAGCGAAGCCCAGTTGACATTCTAGTCAGTTACAAACTGGAGACCGTCAGTGGAAAGCTCTTACAAAGCTTTACACTGATTACGAGGAATTGACTTTTATGCTTTATGCGCTTTTACCTGGATAATAAGATTTATCTTATTATTTAAGTACAAAACGGTACATAAAGCTGGTTGAGTAAAGTTGCTTTATACTGCAACTTTACACTGCATTTTAAGGAATTAAATGCTATTCCTTAAATGCTCTCAACCATATTTGTAGAGCCAAAGTTAACATCCCAATGTTAACTTTGCCTATAAATACAAGTCATTGCACAACCAAGAATAACACTTTTTTTAGAAGTCACACACTTTGCAAACCTGCAATATTCTTGGTGAACTTGTGCAATATTCTCTCAATCGTAAAAAGGAACATTTCACAACTTTAAGTGTTTCGATTGTTTAAAGAAATTCCAAGTGTAGATCAATTGTAGTTCATAGGTTGTTAGGATATTTACATACTTGTATTATCTTGGTTCCGCAACAACCTTGTAATTTATTTAAAGTTAATAAATAAATTACACTTGAAAATTACATATTGTCTCACCAATTTACTTTACAAGTATTTTGTATTATTGCATCGTTCTATGGAGCCTTCAGATTCACTGAAGATAACAATGCTGCAAGACTGGTGGGTAAGCAGGATGCCATGAACCATGCCCAGAGTCCCAAGGTTGCTAGTGTAACTGAGCGACCTTGTGTTGCTTTAATGTCTGTAGAGAGTGTCCAGGCATACTCAATGAAGGAGATGTTAAACAGTTTCTTGAACTCTGGCCTGACCACTGAAATCAGTGATGGTTGTGATGAAACTGACGATGATGATCTGGTAGCCATGATTGCTAAAACCTTTAACAGGTTTAAGCATAAATCTAAAAGATTTAATGGGCCAAACAATGCTTCCAGCTCCAGCTCTCTGGATAAAACCAATCTTACTTGCTATAAATGCGGTAAGAAAGGTCATTTTATGAAGGAATGCAGATCTAGTCAGATGAACAACTAAACTGGTCCGTCTGTCCCTAATTTCAATCGGCCTAATGATAGCTACAAAGCTAAATATAAGAAGCTTAAGGCCCAGATTGCCCTCCTGTCCATGGAAAAAGAAAAGGATCAGTGCTTGATGGCACAAACTGAGGGAAAATGGGAGTACTCTGATGACTCATCAGCTGATGAAGAAGAGGAAAGGGACATGTATTTCATGGCCTTGGAAGATCAACAGCAGCATGTGGCAAAAGAAGATGTCATCACTGGAAGATGGGTGGACATCATTTTGAAAAAGGTATGTGATTATGACAATCAGGTCGATCCAGAACTGAAACTGGACCTTGCTGAATCATTAAGTGGTGATTTGGCTTTTGTGGAAACTGTTAGAGAAGATAGTGAAAGATATCTGGACACTATCTTAATTGAACTAAACAATGTTAAGCCACAACTTAATGATTTACAAAGTGTCCAGTTGGCTCTCAAGGAGTCAGTTTTAAAAATTGAGGCTTTGGAATTTGATAATCAAAAATTAATTTTTGATCTTGAAAAAGAACAAATGATTATCAAGTCATGGGTAAAAGCATCTGGAAAGAACTATGATGCATTTTCTTGAACTATTGATGCCCAGAAGAATACATGGAAATCTGGAGATCTAGAAATGGCAGCTCTCATACCAGATCTTCATGCATTGCCTCCAGCTCTCAGGGTTGAAACTTCTTATGATCAACCTGAAGCTGTTGAAACTGAACCCATTGAGACCACCCCCATTGAGGTTAAACCTGGAGCCAAACAGGCTAAAGCTCCAGTTAAAAAGGCCACTGGTAACAAGGCTTTACCTCAAAAGTCTAAGGAGCCCAAGACCCAAAAGACTAAAACTCCTGCTGAACCAAGGTCCAAGGTTCAACAGTCTGATGAAAACAATATTTTGTTTAAACTGGAAAGTCAACTCTAACTTTTGTCTTGACAGGTTCAGAGTTGTACTGCCTGGATTAAAAATCAGGAAGGAGGTTCATCACCTCCAGTTTCAAAACAAAATATTAAACCTTCCTCAAAACCAAAACAAAAGAATGTTCCATCTGGAACTAAATCTGATAAGAAAAAGGGGAGCAGGTATCAAATACCAATCGTTTTTACTCCTACACCTGGATCTGGTGAAAAAGATCCAGATGTAGTCTTCAATTTACCACCACAACAATCAACTGTGACTTCTGTAGAGAAGTCCAGTGAACCCATCAAGAAAAGATGGGTTCACAAAAATAACTGATGATTTTTGTGGCTGTGCATGGCGATTGAAAGAAGAATATCTGGTATCTGGACAGCGCTGCTGGCCGGACTATGACCGGATGTAAGCCCCTGCTTGAAGAGTTCACTGTCCAAGATGGACCGACAGTGACGTTTGGTAATGATCAAAGTGGAAAGACTGAAGGATATGGTGTGCTCAATAACGGACAGGTCAAATTCAAGAGAGTTGCATTTGTGAATGGTTTAAAATATAACCTGATCAGTGTCAGCCAACTTTGTGATGATGGCTACAGAGTTTTGTTCGATATTGCTCAAGGCACCATATTTAATAAGGATTGGAAAGTGGTGATGGTTGCACCAAGAAAAGGAAATGTGTACATCATGGATATGGAACCAGCTCCAAAAGAGCAGTGCTTCTATACCAAGGCTGATGAGGACACCAACTAGCTGTGGCATAAAAGATTATCCCATCTTAATTTCAAAACTATTAACAAGTTGTCTCGCAAACAACTGGTTGATGGGATACCTCAAATTTCTTTTAATAAAGAAAAGCCATGTCCAGGGTGTGAGATGGGCAAGCAGAAAAGTGCCAGTTTCAAAACTAGGCAAAACTTTAGCATCACTGAATCTCTTCACATGCTACATATGGATCTTTTTGGTCCAGTGAATGTTCAAACTAGAGCTGGAAAGAAGTACACTCTAGTTGTGGTCGATGAATTCACCAGATACTGTTGGGTGGTATTCATCAGATCCAAAAGTGATGCACCTGCTGAAATCATCTCTCTCATCAAAAGAATTGAACTCAAGTATACTCGAAAAGTCTGTCAGTTGCGAAGTGATAATGGTACTGAATTTCAAAATAAGGTACTTGAAACATTTTGCAATGACACTGGCATCTCTCAAAACTTCTCATCAGCACACTTTCCAGAGCAGAATGGAGTTGTGGAAAGAAAGAATCGCACACTGATAGAAGCAGCCAGAAGTATGCTATCTGAATCAGGTCTTCCCACCAGTTTCTGGGCTGAAGCAGTTGCAACTGCTTGTCACACCCAAAACCGGTCAGTCTACATCAAGAGACATAAGAAGACTGCCTATGAAGTACTCAGGAATCGTAAACCAAATATTGGATATTTTCATGTATTTGGTTGTCCAGTTTATATTTTAAACGATTCCAGTCAGCTTGGAAAGTTTGATGCAAAGCTGATGAAGGTGTATTTTTAGGCTATTCAGATATTCGAAAGGCCTTTAGAGTTTATAATTATAGACTCCAAAAGGTTCATGAGACAATTCATGTCACATTCGACGAATCAACTGAAGCAATCAACAAGAGACCAAACTTTGATAAATTTTGGCGAAACTGACCAAGTTCATCAGTCAGTTGTTTCACCAAAAGATGTTTCCAGTTACAACAAATTGGAACCAGTTAAGAAGAAGAGTACCACCAGTGACACTTCATTTATCCCTCCATCAATTTCAATTTACCACAGGAATTGGTGATTGGATCTGTGAGTCCCTGAAATACGATGGTTAACCTAGAAAGTGTAAAATACAACAAGTCTAATAATCACTAGAATGGACTAGTATTACTTGTAAATAAATGCAAGAATATATAAACAAAGTAATACAAGACTTAAAGCAATAAACAAGTAAAGTGGAATATTATGTATTTTTCAATGGTGTATTTTATTTATGATGTTAAATAAAATACAAGGTTGTGCGGAATCAAGATAATACAAATAAGTATGTATCCTAACAACCTATGAATTACAAATGATCTATATTTGTCAAATAACTCTTTTGGATCGAGATACTTAAAGTTGTGAAGTATCCCTGTTTAAGATCGAGAGTATTTAGACAAATTCACTTTAATGCAAAATGTATGCTTAAAAGTATTTTTCTCAAGGAAATGACTTTGTATTTATAGGCAACAAAATTCACCAGTGAATTTTGTGCCGTACAAATATGGTTGCATGCATTTAATGATCCAACAAGAACATTAAATGCATTGGATAAGGTATAAGGATAAAGTCACATCAAATGACTTTGTATCCTTTTAACCAACCACCTTTACACACGTATAAACTTTGGTAAAGAACAAGTGGAATGTTCTTTGGAAAGTGTGTAAAGGCAAAAGTCAATTACTCGATATCAGTGTTTAGACTTGTAAGGTCTAGAACACTGACAATCCTCCAGTGTACAGATCTGGTAAGACTTTCAGTGGACTCCGCCATTTGACAGTCTTCTTTATTCTGACTTCAGTCTTTGACTTCAGTGAGAACGTCTTCAGTAGAGTAGATCTGGACTGGGGTGAAGTCCAGTGAGCTAATCTGGAGAATACTCTAGATTTCCTATACAAGTATTTGCTCACTGGTCTTCCATTATTTCTGGACAAATCTTCAGAGGGACTCCAGATTCCAAGTCTGGAGTAGGTCCAGTAGAACACGTTTATGGACAGATCTTCAGTAAGACTTCAGTAGTCGAGTCTGGAGCGAGTCCAGTACATCTGGACCTAACAAATTCCCCCTATTTGTTTAGAAATAATGCAAGTGTTTTCAAGCTTAAATCTATACACTTTGTATGCTTGAAAAACACAAGTTTTGACTTAGTCTTAAAAATCTAGGTTACTGGAAAACACTTTATAGATCATGAGTGTTTTCAGTTTCATCTTTTAAGTTTTAACTTAGACTAAATCTGATCATTTACTTTTATGAATCAAAAATTGCAACTACTATTACATACATCAACTGATAAATAGTTTACAATTTTCATAAAACAATAAATTTACAACAAGTAAATGATAAGAGTCAGGCCCTTTTTTTCGATGTCTGTCCTGGAGCATCTTCAGTAGCCTTTCTCTTTGGTGATGGAGAAGATGGTATTGATTCTGGCGATTTTATGCCCATTGCAACTTCCATCTGTTGCTTTCTTCTCCATACCTTTTCAACTCTTTTCAGAAATGCTTTAACATCAGTCGACACATTTGTCTTCCCCCTGAACGTTAAAGCTATCTCTTTCAATTCACTCCATCCAAATGCTTGGACTGAAATACTTTTCCTTTCATCAGTAAAGTTACCCTCCCTGGTCAACTTTACTTCAAACCTGGACATGCCTTCATGATTTTCAGCTAATTTGATCTCAGCACCAGTGATCCTTCTAGCATCAGCCCTAAAATTTAACATTTCATTGTACTTGTCTTTCAATTTGGCTGTCTGGATCAATGCTTCAGTTTCCTTAGACACTCTCTTTTGCTCTACAGCAGATTGGAGTTGTTGACGATTGATTTTTCGAGAAGTGTCCAGGGGAATGAATTTGCTTACATCAGCATCTTTAATCGCTTTGATTTGTTTGGTAGTCAGTTTTGGTAAGCCAGTCATTTTCTTTCTGTACTCAAGCTCCAGAGCACCAGCATTCTTTCTAATCTTTCTCTGGAGGCATACCAGTTCCTCCTTCCTCTGCCTGATGAGTTCTGGTACACTAACGCCATAAATTATAGAGTCATAAACCTGTTCTTCTTCAACGTAAAAGGAGCGTACATGAACATCATTCAATGCATTTAGACATTGATGAACTCTGGGGTCTTCCTTCATCTTTTTGTAAACATCGATATTTATGCCTAACCTGCCAGCATTGTAAGAGTCCAGAGTACCCATAGATGCCATCTCCCTTTGATGGGCCAGCAGTTCATCTTTTTGATTTCTTTTGAAGATTTCAATCATTATGCATTCTTGTTCAAGCTTTGTGGAGGTTTCATCATCAGCAGTAGCATACTCTGATGATTCTTCAGCAGTTTGTTCTTCTTCACCAGATACCATTTGTTGTTTTCCCTTAACTGACTTCAGAGTTGTTGGTATATCTGGGAAGGACTCAAACTAGGGCTCACTGGCTTCAGTACCAGCAGCTTCTTCAGACAGCATAGTGGCTTCAGTGCCATATGCTCTTTGTGCCAAGTGCTTCAGTGTCACTTGTTTTTGGTCACCAGACGACTTTTCCCCCTTGGAATGATCACCAGTTCTAGACTTGAGATCATTCCATAACTGTTCCAGCATATGTCTATCCAGTGCACCAAAGGTTCTTCCTGCCACTGGAGTTGTATCAGTCACAACTTTCTTAAGTGCCTGCACTTCCTTTTTAACAGTTTCAACTTCTTTAGGCAAGTGTTTTGGCAACTTTTCTTCCAGCAACTTCTCCACTTGGGGTAACACCCCATCTTGAATGGTACGAAGAACAGTCTCAGAAATCTCTTCAGATAATTCTTTCAGCATACTGATTCTGAACTTCTTTGTACATTCATCACTTATTGTACTGACAACTGCATCCTGATCAAGTGTTGATCTACTCTCTAGAGAACTTACTGTGGAAACCAACTTCTGAACTTCTTCTTTCAGATCTGCCAGTGGTTGAACAAGTTCACCAGTCACTGCAGTCTGAACTGAATTAACCAGCCTTGTCTCTAAACCCTGGACTGCCACTTTGAAATTTTTAGTATTGTTGTTTGTGGCCAGTACCAGTTCATCAAGCTTCTCAAACACAAGCTTCTCATTCCCAGCAAACAGATTCATCTCAGATGCATGGTTATTTGATAATAAGGATTTAAAGTCTGAAATAACCTGCGATGAAGTCTGAAGTGATCTCTCCAGGTCCGCCACCTTACTTAAAAGGCCTTGGACCTCGGCAGAAGATGAAGTGGAGAGACCACTGGGAGGTTCAAGATTGGAAGGCAATCTGGTCATTAGAGGTACTTGTGCCCAGTCCTCTTCAGTTGCAGCTTGTTCAGATATGGTGACTGGTGTTTCAAGAGGTTGAGGTTGAGATTGTGAAGTTTGAATAGTTGCAGGAGTGAAGTATTGAGTATCTCTAGGAATTGAAGGTGGTGGAGGTGGTGGCATGTTTGATTATGGTGGAGGTTCATTTGATTCTGGTGGTGGTGGTATTTCAGCAGATATAATTGGTTGGGTGACTGAAGCAATAGAAGATGTGTCAATATTTTCTTCTTCATCACCCAAGAAATTCATGTTTACATCAAAACCTTCAGACATTGGGGAATCTACATCATCCCATTCTGGAGCCATCCCAACTGTCTGATCACCAGTCTGTTCACCAGCCTGTTCACTAACTTGTTCACCAGCCTCTACATTCAAGTTTATTTGAGCCTCTTGCTCACCAGATACATGTTCATCAGTCTGAACATCTTGTTCAACTTGCTCAACAACCTGCTCAATAATCTGGGCAACATTTTCAATCTCCTCATCAGTCACCTGCCCGACAACTGGTACATTCTCTTGTTCAAAAATCGGAGACCCATCCAGATTCATTACATCACCAGGATGTCTTTTAGGATTCACCTGAAGTCCAGCTCTCATCAGACGCCTGTTAGTTCTAGGTCGTCTGGAAGGTTCAACAACTTCTGGTCCTTGACCTTCAGGAGCAATTTGTCGAATGGGTTGTACAGCTTCTATGATCTGTACATCTTGATCACCAGAGGGTCCTTCACTAACCTGACCTCTACCTGGAGCCATTTTATCTTCTTCTCTCTGAAAGGAGAGCATGGACTGAGGAATATCTACCTCGTTCAGTGGAGATCTGAGGTTGACCAGATCCCTCATATACTCACTCACAGAAAAGTGATTAGTCTCAAAATCATATTGGTCTCCAAGAGCTCTTTTAAACATGAGTGAAAGAAAACGGATATAAGGAACAAAGGGTTTTCTACCTTTCACTCTAAGACGCTCTACCAGGTCATCAAAAAGAATTTGAGCAAAGTCCACTCTAAGCCCAAACCATAGGCAGTAGGCAATCTGGAGATGGGTTTCATTTATCTGGTCTAACCCTCCAGAACTGCCTCCCAGACATTCAACAATGTAGGTGAAGAAGTATCTCCATGAGTCTGACAGTTTGCTCATGTAGATAGTTCCTTTCCTGGATAGCTGGCCATGCTCATCCATGATATCTGTGTGTCCCATTAGTCTGCACACTTCCCTTGTATTGATACCAGAGGGAAGTTCAATAGGCAACTCATTCTGTTCAAAATAGTTTAACTGTAGAACAGACCTGAGTAGACTAGCAGTGAAGCTAAGGGATCTGGTACCTCCCTTGAGAGATTAAGTGATTGATGAAGTTTCATCATCATATTTTGCAGTGTACCAGAATTCACAAAGGTAATCGTGGTACATCCTTCCTGGATTTAATGTTAAAGCACCATATAAAGGACATGAGAGAAAAAATGTTTTTAATCTCCCAATAACAGATTGAGCATCATGAACACTGGAGAGTGAAAGTCTGGCCATCCAGTTGTTCATGTTTATTCTTATGGCATTTGCCTCTAGAGTGATATGAGGTGCCCTTTCAACATTTTCAGAAGGAGCATATTCAGCGGCAAGCAGATTTTTAAGCGATTTGGATTATCTAGGTGCCATTTTATAAAGAATAGATGAAGATGAAATTGAATATATATGGTTATGATGAAGATTTGATGAAGAATTGAATGGTAATGGAGTAAATAAGAGAGATAAATATGATTGGAAATTGAATGAAGAAGTAAATGAAGGAATTTGAAAGATTTGGGAGTAAATATGTTCGAAGTAAATGCCTTTCAAAGTGAAAGTAGGTATACATAGGAGAGAGAATGTGGAACTCAAATGGTTTAATTTGAAATTATCAAATAAAATTTTGGTCGGGTTTGAGATCCGCATTAATTACATCACTTCACACATAAATGTTTGACGGTTTACAGCACACAAACATTAACAAGTTGCTCTTTTTGACTTCCCAAGGTAAAAATACCATCATTACGTTGAAAAATTTACATGCCATGTAGGATTAAAATATCTTTAAAAAGGTTTGCTTACGTGGCACACACAATGATCAAGTATTTAAAAAAAATATTATGACTTATTTCAGTGCATCTGGAGGTTGACTGGACACTCCAGTATCACTGGTGGATTAATCCAGTGAACATGTACCGATGGTACACTGGAGGGACACTCCAGTAAAGTACCAGTGAAAACCATTTTGAAAGACTGGTAACCTCAAACGTGCACGTCAACTAATACAGACAAATGAGAGGGACACATTTACAAGGAGACATAAGTCACCTCAAACACGCACTTCAACCTGTCCAGTTACCAGTGAGAGAGACATATTTACAAAGTACCAGTAATATTTTCTGAAAAATTTGTCCAGTGAGAAAATAAATTAATAAATTCCCCCTGAACTTAAAACATTTTTTTTTTTAAGAACAAAAATATCTTTCAAGTCTTCCCCTGGAATGTTGATCCAGAAATCTATTAATGCAAAGATAGTACACAAAGGCGTTCAATATCTAAGCAGTCACCAGATTTAAGGGTTTAACATTCCCAACTCACCAACAAGATGTTCAAAAGTTTTGACATCCAGAGGTTTAGTAAAAATGTCAGCGAGTTGTTTGTTAGTGGGAATAAAATGGAGTTCAATGTTGTTTTTCATAATATGATCACGTATAAAATGATACCTGAGATCAATGTGCTTCATTCTGGAGTGCATGACTGGATTGTTCAAGATAGCAATGGCACTGGTATTATCACAAAAGTTTGGGGTCTTTGAATACTTAATACCATAATCAAGCAACTGGTTCTTCATCCAGAGTATCTGAGCACAACAACTAGCTGCAGACACGTATTCAGCTTCAGCAGTGGACAATGTGTAACATCCCAAAAACTTAATCGTTTCTGTTGACTAACGTCGTTAGGTCAAATTCTAAGTCCGTGATATGTTATGTGGTAAAATGTGTGTTTATATGTTTATGTACCCTATATGTGAGATTTAATTACCTTTAATGAGTGACAATAAAGTAGACTAAATGATGTGTAAAAGGCTTATGTAGTGTGCGAAAGTGCTTTAGTGTGTTATATGTATCCCCAATAGGTGTTTTCAAGCGAAATAAAGTCAATATGAAGTCCAGGGACCAATTTTGCCAAAGTTGAAAAGTTAAAAACGGGTTTGGCATGGGATTAGCCTAATCTAGGTTAATTTTGCAGCCATTAATCATAATTAAAACAAATACAAAAGTTCCTTCAATTCTCTCTTGAATTCTTAAGCATAATCTTCAAGTTTTGGTCAATCAAATCAAGTGTTGTTGGTATTGAATCGGATCAGCCACTGTTTGTTCAGGTGTCGGGGATTACTATTAAGCACTGTTAGCTTTTGTTTGCGCGCACATACTGCTACCAGGTAAGATACACTACTTTTGTCACGCTGAGGGTGCAATGAAAATGGTTTGTAAACTATAACCTCCAAAACGGTAATGTATAACTCATATGTGGTTGGGTTGATATGGGAGGTACTCGGGGATTAATGATGACGATGTTTATGCCTAAAATGTTTTCCCCGTACACATGGTTATGATATGATATGCAATGATGATGATATGCTTAACGATATGATATGATGTGATATGTGATATGATATGATGAACGGTGGTTAATGACGTGATGTAATGTTGATATGTGCATGTATATGTGGCTTGTTCATCTAGAACACTAGACCTTTTTAGGTTGCCATGACACGTGCACGTTTTAAGGGCCCTAACGTGAAAAGATGATAGATGTGGATTAGTTTAGGATTAATGTGGAAACCTAAACTAAACGTGGTAAATGCTCGAGCTAATTAGATGTTAAGTGTTATGCATAACCCGTGCCTGATGTGGTAATAGGTACGTATAAATCGTGCTCGTATGTGGGAGAGTACGTCGTGCTCGTATGTGGGAGAGTACGTAGTGCCCGTATGTGGGAGGGTACGTTAAAATGGTTGCTCGGGTGGCTCCTTGCAACAAGTCATATGTGGTGAGTAGTTTCGGGTGGCTTGATGACCCACCTAATGTCATGAACATAACGTGCTACTCATGGATCGACATTGTCTTTCCTTAACGGTAACTTCGGTTACAACTTAACGGTGACTTAGTCACACTTATGAGATGAGATGAATTGATGAAATTGATTAGGCACGCTTAGGGTCATGAACTCTATGCTTATATGTGATGTGGATATGTTTATACGGTGGTATGAATGCCTAATTAAAATGACGTAATGCTTTAAAGTGACGATTTAAATGGATGAAATGTTTTGCTTAAACCTGGTGTTATCTTACTTAGCTTTATAGCTAACACTTGTTTCTTTTAATGTGTTGACACCCCTCAGGTTAGGCAGTGAGATGACGTGTGAAGCTTTGGCGAGAGATGGGTAGATGATCAAGCTGGCTTTAGTTTACCCAATAGCTTCGCATAGACCTTATGTTATTGATTTCCTTTATGGAACTTATGTAAAGACTATGTTATGATTGCTTTATGTTGGGCAATCTTATGGATTTCTTTTATTACAGATTTGATGCTATTAGTAACACCACCAATGTTTTCTCAACTGTTTTCCTTAGTTGAGTATTTTCCAAAATCGTTTCCGCATGATTTAACGCCGTTAGGCGAAATTTTTGGAAATCCATATTTTTACGAAACGGGTGTTACAAGTTGGTATCAGAGAAGTAGTTTAAGTGAACCAAGGCCTATTGACCATAGGGTTTTGACTTAAACTTAAGATGTGCATGCTAGGTACTCGTAGGATGCCTTAGCTAGTGATGACATGTGATGTAGGATGGGTTGGGATGAGTGCGAGTGTGATAAGGCTTACGAGATGTTTATGTTACGATGTTATGATTTAGCCTTATCCCAACGAACTTTTGTTTTATTTCGCGCTTATCGACTCCACCATTTTATTGAAGGAAAATGGTTAACACTCGCAACCGCAACATTCAACGTGACGGAGCAACTGCCAGCGTTACTCCACCTGTCCATCCAGGTGCAGTTGCTACTACTGCTGCTGCAGCTAACGTGAATAGAAATCGAGTGAATCCTCAGCAGGTCAATCGGCAAGGCTCGTTAGGCCCTATGCCTCCACCTCCTGGTAATCAACCCATAGTTAACGAAGCAGTGGTGGAGCAAATCCCAAATGCAGCTGAATTGTACAATCTTGTGCTGACTCTCCAGGCCCAGTTAGCACAGACTCAGGAGCAACTGAACAACGCTCTTGCCGAAAATGCTGAAGGAACTGATGGCAATTTCTCTGTGCCTTCTCACCACACTGAGCTACCAGTTAATAATGTAGTCGTTCCCCCTGTTAATGTTGATGTGGCTCCTCCTAATGTAGTTCAAACTCCTCGATTCAAGTTCGAAAGTTTTCAGAAGTGCGGAGCTCAGAAATTCTATGGAACACTTAATGCAGTGGGTTGCATGGAATGGCTTGATGATACTGAGATGGTTTTTGAAGCTTGTGATTGTCCCGAGGATAAGAAAGTGTTGTGTGCTAGCAGGATGCTGAAAGAAGGTGCTCGGGACTGGTGGAAGAGCATTACCATTTCGATGACTCCAGCTATGGTATCTGCTATTACGTGGGCTAACTTCAGACAGAAATTTATTGAAGAGTATATTGGAGTTCATGAGCAGAGAAAAATGGAAAAAGAGTTTCGTGCCCTGAAGGCTGAAGTGGGAAAAATTAATGATTATGCTCGTTCCTTTATGGAAAAGATGAAATTTGTGGGTCATCTATTCAGAACTGATGCAGATCAAGTCGCCTGCTATGTCGATGGTTTACCTCCAAGTTATCGAGGTATTTGTAGGCAGCATAAGACTCTAACTGAAGCAATCAAAGAATCTAAAAAGCTTGATGATGATTTTGCTGCGGATAAGAAAGTGGAAAAGAAAGAGGATGAGAAAAAGTCTGGCAATAAGAGGAGGTTTGGTGGGTCAAATCGTTTTGGTAAGAAGTTCAAGGGATCTTCGTCCTCTGATAAGGGAAAGACAGACAAGGATGGAAAATGGTGTTCTAGCTGCAAGGCTTTTCATTCTGGTCAGTGTTCTGCTAAGACCCGCAGGTGCAGTAGGTGTGGAGCCCAGGGTCATACTTTTGATGAATGCACTGATAAAGCAAGATGTTATAAATGTGGAGATGCAAAGCACCGTATTGCCGATTGTCCTCAAATGAAGAAAGATGAGGGAAAGAAAGCGGAATCTTCCAAAGCCAAAGCCCGTGCTTTTCAGATGACGGCTGAGGAGGCGAAAGACGATGATCAGGTAGTTACTGCTACCCTTATTGTTAATTCCAAACCTGCTAATGTGTTATTTGATTCTGGTGCGAACAAATCTTTTGTGTCTACTCTGTTTGCTCCTAAGTTAGACATGACTACTAGTTCTTTGCGGTGCCCTATAGAAGTAGAGGTGGCTAATGGTGCGACGTCTATTATTCGGGAAGGTTATTCTGATTGTCCGATAGAAATAGAGGGTCGTTCATTTACTGCTAACCTGTTACCCGCTACCATTCCTAGTTTCGATGTTGTTCTCGGTATGGATTGGATGTCTAAGAATGATGCTGTCGTCCTATGTTCGAAAAAGATAGTCCGTATCGCTACTCCCGACGGTAAAGGTGTTGGTGTGTATGGTGACAAGAAGCCGGGAAATGTTAAGGTGATCTCTATGATGAAAGCTCTTCGTTGTATACGGCAAACTAAGTCGCATTTCCTAGCCTATGTTATTGATACTCGTATCGCGAAGCCTACAGTTTCTGATGTTGAAGTGGTTTCCGAATTTCCTGATGTGTTTCCAGAAGATCTTCCAGGTCTTCCTCCTGATCGTGAGGTTGAATTTTCTATTGACCTCATTCCTGGTGCTACTCCTGTAGCCAAAGCTCCCTATCGTCTAGCTCCGACAGAAATGAAGGAGTTAATGACGCAAATTCAGGAACTTTTAGATAAAGGTTTCATTCGTCCGAGTTCCTCTCCATGGGGTGCTCCTATCCTTTTCGTGAAAAAGAAAGACGGATCCATGCGCATGTGTATCGATTATCGCGAGTTGAATAAAAGAACGGTAAAGAATAAATATCCACTCCCTCGCATTGATGATTTATTCGATCAACTTCAAGGTGCTTCCTATTTTTCGAAGATCGACTTACGATCTGGCTATCATCAACTGAAGGTTGAAGAGGAAAGTGTAGCCAAAACAGCGTTCCGAACTCGTTATGGTCATTATGAGTTCCTTGTCATGCCATTCGGTTTGACAAATGCTCCAGCGAAGTTTATGGATTTGATGAACCGTGTCTGTCGACCATTTTTGGATCATTTCGTTATTGTTTTCATCGACGACATACTGGTGTATTCGAAGTCGGAAGAGGAACATAGAGAGCATTTGAGGGCTGTCCTTCAAGTCCTCAGAGAGAAAAAGCTTTATGCTAAGTTCTCCAAGTGTGAGTTCTGGCTAAAGGAAGTTCATTTCCTCGGCCATGTCGTCTCCTCTGATGGTATAAAAGTAGATCCTTCGAAGATAGAAGCGGTGTCGAAGTGGGAGCAGCCTAAGTCTCCTACTGAAATTAAAAGTTTTCTCGGTTTGGCTGGCTATTATCGACGTTTTATTCAGGATTTCTCGCGCATTGCCAAGCCAATGACTGAATTAACGAAGAAAGGTGTGAAGTTTGTGTGGACCGATGCTCAAGAGAAAGCCTTCACGACGTTGAAAAAGAAGTTGTATGAAGCTCCAGTCTTAGCTTTACCAGAAGGAACCGATGATTTAGTTGTCTATAGTGACGCATCCATCACGGGGTTAGGGTGTGTGTTGATGCAGCGAGACAAAGTTATCGCTTACGCCTCTAGACAGCTGAAGCCTCATGAGCGGAATTATCCTACTCATGACCTTGAGCTGGCTGCTGTTGTTTTTGCTTTGAAATTATGGCGACATTATCTGTATGGTACGAAGTGTACCCTTTATACGGATCATAAGAGCTTACAGTACGTGTTTACTCAAAAAGACATGAATGTTAGACAACGACGGTGGATGGAGTTATTAAAGGATTATGATTGTGAGATTAAATATCACCCAGGCAAAGCTAATGTGGTTGCTGATGCCTTAAGCCGCAAAGGATATGCGAAGAGTAGATTATGTGCGATGATTACAAAGATTGAGTCGAATTTACTAGAACCTATTCGATTAGCTCAAATCGAAGCGTTAAAGGATGATAATGTGAAAGCGGAGTCTATTGGGAAAAAGAAGAAGAACAGACTCCAAATGGAAGAAAATAGTCGTGGCCTTCGAACTTACAAAGGAAGAATATGGGTTCCTCTCTATGGAGGAAATCGTGAGTTAGTGATGGACGAAGCTCACAAGACTAAATATTCTGTACACCCTGGTGCCACAAAGATGCATGCGGACTTGAAGCCGATTTATTGGTGGCCCAGTATTAAAACGATGTGATGATGTACGTACAGAAGTGTTTGACATGTGCTAAAGTAAAAGCTGAACACCAAAAGCCTTACGGGAAGTTTCAGCAACTCGAGATCCCTGAGTGGAAATGGGATCGTATTACGATGGATTTTATAACCAAGCTTCCAAGAACGCCTCGTGGTCACGATATGGTATGGGTTATTGTCGATCAATTAACGAAGAGTGCCCATTTTCTCCCAGTTCGTGAGAATGCTCCAATGGAAAATTTCGCTACGTTGTATACTGATGAAGTGGTTTCTAAACATGGTGTCCCGTTATCGATTGTGTCCGATCGTGATGCTCGATTCGTTTCCAAATTTTGGAAGAGTTTTCAACGGGAATTTGGTACTCAAGTTCGTCTGAGCACAGCCTATCATCCGCAGACCGATGGGCAAAGTGAAAGGACTATTCAAACGCTCGAAGATATGCTCAGAGCTTGTGTGATGGATTATGGTGATTCGTGGGATAAACACCTACCTCTTGTTGAGTTTGCGTATAACAATAGTTATCACACGAGCATTGGAATGCCACCTTATGAGATGTTATATGGTAGAAAGTGTCGGACTCCTAGTTGTTGGTTGGAGCCCGGGGAAAAGCAATTTGCTGGACCCGAAGTAGTACAAATTACGGCCGATAAAGTTAATGTTGCAAAGAAAGCCTTACGTGTTGCTCGCGAAAGGCAAAAGTCATATGCTGATAAGAAAAGGAGGCCGTTCGATTTTAAAGAAGGTGAAATGGTTTTACTCAAGGTGTCGCCTTGGAAAGGTGTATTACGGTTTGGAAAACGTGGAAAGTTAAGCCCTAGATTCATTGGACCTTTTAAGATCATTAAAAAGGTTAATGAACAGGCATTTCAACTGGAATTACCTCCAGAACTTCATGGAATTCACAACACATTTCATGTGTGTTATCTACGTAAATGCTATGCAAATGAAGCGGATGTCATTCCACTCGAGGACGTAAGTATTGATCCAAACAAGCAGATTGTTGATGAACCTGTTGCTATAATGGGAAGGAAACAAAAGAAGTTACGACGAAAGACTATCGATCTAGTTCTTATTAAGTGGAAACACAATCACGGCGAAAGTATGACTTGGGAGACCGAGTCCGTAATGCGGGAGACCTATCCCCACCTTTTTGATGCTGAAGTGATTCTGGGGACGGAATCCTCTTAAGGGGGAGGTAATTGTAACATCCCAAAAACTTAATCGTTTCTGTTGACTAACGTCGTTAGGTCAAATTCTAAGTCCGTGATATGTTATGTGGTAAAATGTGTGTTTATATGTTTATGTACCCTATATGTGAGATTTAATTACCTTTAATGAGTGACAATAAAGTGGACTAAATGATGTGTAAAAGGCTTATGTAGTGTGCGAAAGTGCTTTAGTGTGTTATATGTATCCCCAATAGGTGTTTTCAAGCGAAATAAAGTCAATATGAAGTCCAGGGACCAATTTTGCCAAAGTTGAAAAGTTAAAAACGGGTTTGGCATGGGATTAGCCTAATCTAGGTTAATTTTGCAACCATTAATCATAATTAAAACAAATACAAAAGTTCCTTCAATTCTCTCTTGAATTCTTAAGCATAATCTTCAAGTTTTGGTCAATCAAATCAAGTGTTGTTGGTATTGAATCGGATCAGCCACTGTTTGTTCAGGTGTCGGGGATTACTATTAAGCACTGTTAGCTTTTGTTTGCGCGCACATACTGCTACCAGGTAAGATACACTACTTTTGTCACACTGAGGGTGCAATGAAAATGGTTTGTAAACTATAACCTCCAAAACGGTAATGTATAACTCATATGTGGTTGGGTTGATATGGGAGGTACTCGGGGATTAATGATGACGATGTTTATGCCTAAAATGTTTCCCCGTACACATGGTTATGATATGATATGCAATGATGATGATATGCTTAACGATATGATATGATGTGATATGATATGATGAACGGTGGTTAATGACGTGATGTAATGTTGATATGTGCATGTATATGTGGCTTGTTCATCTAGAACACTAGACCTTTTTAGGTTGCCATGACACGTGCACGTTTTAAGGGCCCTAACGTGAAAAGATGATAGATGTGGATTAGTTTAGGATTAATGTGGAAACCTAAACTAAACGTGGTAAATGCTCGAGCTAATTAGATGTTAAGTGTTATGCATAACCCGTGCCTGATGTGGTAATAGGTACGTATAAATCGTGCTCGTATGTGGGAGAGTACGTCGTGCTCGTATGTGGGAGAGTACGTAGTGCCCGTATGTGGGAGGGTACGTTAAAATGGTTGCTCGGGTGGCTCCTTGCAACAAGTCATATGTGGTGAGTAGTTTCGGGTGGCTTGATGACCCACCTAATGTCATGAACATAACGTGCTACTCATGGATCGACATTGTCTTTCCTTAACGGTAACTTCGGTTACAACTTAACGGTGACTTAGTCACACTTATGAGATGAGATGAATTGATGAAATTGATTAGGCACGCTTAGGGTCATGAACTCTATGCTTATATGTGATGTGGATATGTTTATACGGTGGTATGAATGCCTAATTAAAATGACGTAATGCTTTAAAGTGACGATTTAAATGGATGAAATGTTTTGCTTAAACCTGGTGTTATCTTACTTAGCTTTATAGCTAACACTTGTTTCTTTTAATGTGTTGACACCCCTCAGGTTAGGCAGTGAGATGACGTGTGAAGCTTTGGCGAGGGATGGGTAGATGATCAAGCTGGCTTTAGTTTACCCAATAGCTTCGCATAGACCTTATGTTATTGATTTCCTTTATGGAACTTATGTAAAGACTATGTTATGATTGCTTTATGTTGGGCAATCTTATGGATTTCTTTTATTACAGATTTGATGCTATTAGTAACACCACCAATGTTTTCTCAACTGTTTTCCTTAGTTGAGTATTTTCCAAAATCGTTTCCGCATGATTTAACGCCGTTAGGCGAAATTTTTGGAAATCCATATTTTTACGAAACGGGTGTTACACAATGAAACTGAAGTTTGCTTCTTACTGGTCCAGCTGACCAGTTTGCCACCAAGGAAATGACATCCACCAGTAGTGGATTTGCTGTCTATCTTACAACCTGCATGATCTGAATCTGAATAACCCATTAGATCCATGCTTGAGCCTTTGGGATACCAAAGACCTAGACTGGGAACACCCTTGAGGTACTTCAGTATGCGCTTTACAGCAAGCATATGAGATTCTTTGGATTAGACTGATATCTGGCACATAAACATGTTGAAAACATAATATCTGGTCTACTGGCAGTTAAATACATCAGTGAACCAACCATGCCTCTATAGACAGTGGTGTTCTCTGGTTTTCCATCTGGATCGGAGTCCAGTGTCAGTGGTGCAGAAATTGGAGTTGGTTTAGATGGTGAAGAGTTCATATCAAATTTCTTTAAAAGATCTCTAACATATTTTTCCTGATTATAAAATGCCATCTTTGTTTTGTTTAATCTGGAGTCCAAGAAAATATGTTAATTCACCCATCAAACTCATTTCATATTCAATTGACATTATTTTCGAAAATTTCTTGCACATGTTTTCATAGTAGACCTAAAAATAATATCATCAACATAAATTTGTTCCATTAACAGATTACCTTTTTCATGAAGAATAAATAAGGTATTGTCAATTGCACCTCTTTTGAAACCATTTTTAAATAAATGTTTAGTCAGAATGTCATACCAGGCACGTGGGGCTTGTCTGAGGCAATAAAGCGCTTTGTCCAGACGATATACCCAATATGGATGCTTTTCATCAACGAAACCTGGTGGTTGTTTGACAAAAATTTCTTCTTCAAGCTTTCCATTCAAGAAAGCACTCTTTACATCCATCTGGTAGACTTTGAACTGATGATAAGCAGCGAATGCTAAGAATATTCTGATCGCTTCAAGTCTAGCCACTGGAGCAAATGATTCATCAAAATCGACATCTGACTGGCAGTAGCCTTGTGCTACAAGTCTGGCCTTGTTTCTGATTACGTGGCCATCTTCATATACCTTGTTCCTGAAGACCCATCTTGTTCCAATTGGTTCTTTCTTTCCAACTGGGAAAGGAACCAGATACCAGACCTTGTTCCTTTCAAACTGGTGAAGCTCTTCTTGCATAGCAGTCACCCAGCTTGGATCTTCCATAGCCTCGTCAATCTTCTTTGGTTCCATCAAAGATAGAAAACTAACGTATAAGCATTGATTACTGGAGGCTCTTATGGTCTAAACTCCTCTACTGGAGTCACCTATGATCTGATCAATAGGATGAGCTTTTGTCCATCTGGAGTACTGACCAGGATTGTTACTGACAACAATATCAGTGCAAGAATTCAGTTGAGTCTCCTCTGGAGTTGCTCCAGGAGGAGGATCTTGCCAGACTACTTCAGTATCTTCATCTGAGTCATTTAAATCACGATTTGCATCATGAAATTCTTCATTTGAAGTCATTTCTGGTATATTCTCAACTGACACTGATACTGGGGGAGTAGTACGAACATCTGATCCAATATTAATTTCAGAGGGTAGTTTGAAAATAATAGAAGGATAGAATGGAGTACTACTGGAGCGTTTCTTTTTCTGAACAGGTTCCAGATCAGGATGACTGGAAACTTCTTTATTGTCGTTTATAGGATCAGATTCACAAAAGACAATTGGAGTTACTGGGGGAGTGTCAAGGGCTGGCTTCTTGTTGATGGCAACATTTGATTCATCAAATGTGACATGAATTGACTCATGGACCTTCTCCAGTCTCTTGTTGTAGACTCTGAAGGCCTTGCGAATGGCTGAATAGCCTAAGAAATACCCTTCATCAGTTTTGGCATCAAATTTGCCTAACTGACTGGAGTCGTTCAGGATGTAAACTGGACATCCAAAAAAGTGAAAATAACCAATATTTGGTTTTCTATTTCTTAAGACTTCATATGCTGTCTTTTTGTGTCGTTTCACATACACTGATCGGTTCTGGGTGTGACAAGCAGTAGCAATTGCTTCAGCCCAGATACTGGTAGACAGACCAGATTCAGCAAGCATACTCCTGGCAGCTTCTATCAGCGTTCGATTCTTCCTTTCCACCACTCCATTCTGTTTTGGAGAGCGGGCTGATGAGAAATTCTGGGAGATGCCAGTGTTAGTACAGAATGACTCCAGAGTTGCATTCTGGAATTCTGTTCCATTGTCACTTCTTAACTGACACACCTTTCGACTGTACTTGAGCTCAATTTGCTTGATAAGACTGATGATTTCAGCAGCAGCTTCACTTTTAGACCTGAGAAAGATAACCCAACAATATCTGGAGAATTCATCTACAATCACCAGGGTGTATCTTTTACCAGCACGAGTCTGAACGTTCACTGGACCAAAGAGGTCCATATGAAGCATATGAAGAGGTTCAGATATGCTGAAATTCTGTCTGGTCTTGAAACTGGTATGTTTCTTCTTACCCATCCCACATTCTGGACATGGCCTTTCCTTTTTGAAGGAAACTGAAGGTATCCCATCTGCAAGTTGTTTTCTGGACAACTTATTAATATTCTTGAAATTTAAATGGGATAACCTTTTGTGCCATAACCAGTTTGTGTCTTCATCAGCTTGAGTATAGAAACACTGCTCTGAAGGAGAGCTTTCCATATCCATCATGTACACATTCCCTTTTCTGGGAGCAATCAACACTACCTTCCAGTCCTTGTTGAATACGATACCCTGAGCAATATTGAATAAAACTTGATAGCCATCATCACACAGTTGGCTTACACTGATCAGGTTATATTTCAAACCATTCACAAATGCAACACGTCTGAACTTGACTTATCCATTGTTCAGAACACCGTATCCCTCAGTCTTTCCACAACCATCATTTCCAAAAGTAATGGAGGGTCCATCAGAAATGGTGAACTCCTCCAGCAGGGTCTTACATCCGGTCATCGTCCTGCCAGCAGCATTGTCAAGATACCAGATATATTTCTTTCAATCGCCCTGCACATACACCAGATATTATCAGTTAGATTTGGGAACCCATCGACTGATGGGTTCACTGGACCCTCCCTTATAGGTCCCTGGGGCAATCTGGTTTAGTTCACTTTCTTCAACAGTGGTCTTAGTTGAAATGACCACTGGGGTTGATAGTTTTGAAACCTTTTTCTTTTTCTCAACTGGAGAAATAGATTTATCTTTCTTTGCAAAAGGTTTTGTATTTTGTCTAGGGCCAAATGAAGTACCCTCAATAAAGTTTAATCTTGCATTAAAACTTTGAAATTGACGAGTCAGTGTTTGAAACTGGCTCTCTAACCTGGACAAAATATTTTCATCAGATGATACCTTAGCCTTTCCAGTTCTAGGCTTAGGTAGGGGATTGGTCTAAGGCAAAGGTTTATTCTGATAAACCTCTTTAACTGGAGTTGTCATCTGGAATGCTCCAGTCTTAACCTCTGGGGTTTGAACTGGGAAAATATTGGCCTTGGGAGTTACAGGCTCATCATAAACAGTGGTGGGCCTGAACCCCTCTGGTAAACGATCGATTACTGGTATTACTGATGCTACATGAGTATTTCCATCTAAATATGCACGTTTTTGAACAGGAAATTGATTTACTCCAGCATCATATGGCTTTCTGGTTTCTAGCCATAATTTAATCACCAGTTTTTCTTTCTCTAAAATGACTTCAAGATCTTGTTTTTCTTGAATCAATTGTTCAGTTACCAGAACCTGGGCTTGAAATGCCAGTTCAATGTCTTGAAGTTCTTTTAATTTTGAGTTTAAGACGGTTATTTCAGAAAAATCTGTTTCTAGACCATTTACACAATCAGATCTAACAGTTTCTACAAATATCAAATCAGAATTAAGAGCTTCAGCTATGTCCAGTTTTAATTCTTGGTCAGTTGCAGTATCATAATCACTAACCTTTTTAATAACTATGTCCACCCATCTTCCAGATGTGACATCTTCCTTCACCAGGTGCTCATCGTCTGCCAGAGCCATGTAACAGCAATCTCTTTCTTCTTCTTCATCGGCAGATGATTCATCAGAAGGAACCTACTTCTCTTCAGTTGTTGCAATCATGCACTTATTATTGTTTTCCATTTGTTGTGCCATGAGAGTAATCTGGGACTTAAGCTTTTTATATTTCAATTTATAGCTATCATCAGGCTTATTATTTGAAGAGAATGGACCAGGCTTGGATACAAACTGGCCGGACCTGCAATCTTTCATGAAATGACCCTTTTTGCCACACTTAAAGCATGTCAAATTGGTCTTATCAGTTGAAGAACTGGATGCAAATTGTCCAGATGGCTTATTAGCTCTTGCTTTGAAACGGTTAAACGTTTTAGCAATCATTGCAATGAGGTTTGACTGGACTCTCCAGAATCCATGAGTTCAGACACCATGAGTTTCATCACAATAGTCTGGAGAGATTTGACTGGACTCTCCAGAATCCATGAGTTCAGACACCATCTTCTTCATAGAAAATACATTCTCAGAAGATATCAGTGTTGTACTTTGTGGTTCAGTATGACTAACCACATTAGGACTACTGGAGGCATGGTTATAAGCATCTTGTTCTGCCACCACTCTCCGAGCTTGATTTTCTTCAGTGTACCTGAAAGCTCCATATAAAGTTGAGAGAGTGTGTGTGTGCAGAGTTTTACCTTGTCGTAAGACCAGGATCATGTGAGACCATTTGGTGGGCAGAATATCACAAAATTTCTCCAGAAGTATATCCTTGTCTTTTTTTCTTTTTTATTTTTTTTTTTTTTTTTTTTTTTTTTTTTTTTTTTTTTTTTTTTTTTTTTTTTTTTTTTTTCTTCCTATTTTTTTTTTTTTTTTTTTTTTTTTTTTTTTTTTTTTTTTTTTTTTTTTTTTTTTTTTTTTTTTTTTTTTTTTTTTTTTTTTTTTTTTTTTTTTTTTTTTTTTTTTTTTTTTTTTTTTTTTTTTTTTTTTTTTTTTTTTTTTTTTTTTTTTTTTTTTTTTTTTTTTTTTTTTTTTTTTTTTTTTTTTTTTTTTTTTTTTTTTTTTTTTTTTTTTTTTTTTTTTTTGGACAGGTTTTTTTTTTTTTTTTTTTTTTTTTTTTTTTTTTTTTTTTTTTTTTTTTTTTTTTTTTTTTTTTTTTCCCTTCCTCTTCTAGATCCAGAAGGATCAAGAAGGGGATTGAGAGGTGATATAGGGACATAAGGACCTTCATTTAAGATTTTCATCATGTTCCTCTCAATACCAGTGATATGCAAAACCATCCTAGCCTTCCACGTACCAAACTCATCACTGTTCCCGCTGAATTTAGGAACGATTATTTGAATAGTGCACATGCACGTGTGGAGAGGCAGGAGTAGAGGAGGAGGTGGTGGATTTGTGTTATTAACAATAGGTGGTTCATTATTTTGATCATTAATATTGACATTAGAATCGGGACCAAGATTAAAACTTCCTTGTGTATTTTCTTGGTTAGCCATCAAAGAAACAGATCTAGGCAATGTTTAGCCTTCTGCTCTGATACCAAATGTGAGTCCCTGAAATACGATGGTTAACCTAGAAAGTGTAAAATACAACAAGTCTAATAATCACTAGAATGGACTAGTATTACTTGTAAATAAATGCAAGAATATATAAACAAAGTAATACAAGACTTAAAGCAATAAACAAGTAAAGTGGAACATTATGTATTTTTCAATGGTGTATTTTATTTATGATGTTAAATAAAATACAAGGTTGTGCGGAATCAAGATAATACAAATAAGTATGTATCATAACAACCTATGAATTACAAATGATCTATATTTGTCAAATAACTCTTTTGGATCGAGATACTTAAAGTTGTGAAGTATCCCTGTTTAAGATCGAGAGTATTTAGACAAATTCACTTTAATGCAAAGTGTATGCTTAAAAGTATTTTTGTCAAGGAAATGACTTTGTATTTATAGGCAACAAAATTCACCAGTGAATTTTGTGCCGTACAAATATGGTTGCATGCATTTAATGATCCGACAAGAACATTAAATGCATTGGATAAGGTATAAGGATAAAGTCACATCAAATGACTTTGTATCCTTTTAACCAACCACCCTTACACACGTATAAACTTTGGTAAAGAACAAGTGGAATGTTCTTTGGAAAGTGTGTAAAGGCAAAAGTCAATTACTCGATATCAGTGTTCAGACTTGTAAGGTCTAGAACACTGACAATCCTCCAGTGTACAGATCTGGTAAGACTTCCAGTGGACTCCGCCATTTGTCAGTCTTCTTTATTCTGACTTCAGTCTTTGACTTCAGTGAGAACGTCTTTAGTAGAGTAGATCTGGACTGGGGTGAAGTCTAGTGAGCTAATCTGGAGAATACTCCAGATTTCCTATACAAGTATTTGCTCACTGGTCTTCCATTATTTCTGGACAAATCTTCAGAGGGACTCCAGATTCCAAGTCTGGAGTAGGTCCAGTAGAACACGTTTCTGGTCAGATCTTCAGTAAGGCTCCAGTAGTCGAGTCTGGAGCGAGTCCAATAAATCTGGACCTAACAGGATCTGATGTTCGTGCCATTCCAATATCAGCACCAGTTCAAACTCCAACTTCTCCAGTTCTTCAAGAAATGCCTTTTAATGAAGAATTTCATGATGCAAATCGTGACCTCATTGACTCCGATGAGGACGTAGAAGTAGTTTGGACAGATCCTCCTCCAGAAGCTGCTGCAACTGAAGAAGATCGCCAGGTGACTTGCACTGATATTGTGTTACACCAGCCTAGTCAATACACTAGATTGACTCGAGCACATCCAATTAAACAGATTGTGGGAGATCCAAATAGTGGGGTTCAGACTAGAAGAGCCACCAATGAGCAATGCTTAAACGTCACCTTCTTATCACTAATTGAACCGAAGAAGATTGACGAGGCTATGGTAGACCCAAGCTGGGTTGAAGCTATGCAAGAAGAGCTCGTCAAGTTTGAAAGGAACAATGTATGGGAGCTTGTTCCTTGTCCACCAGGGTTAAAGAAAGAACCCATTGGTACTAGATGGGTCTACCAAAACAAGATGGATGAAGATGGCCATGTTGTAAGAAACAAGGCCAGATTAGTTGCCCAGGGTTATTGTCAAGCAGAAGGCGTTGACTTTGATGAAACTTTTGCTCCAGTTGCAAGACTTGAAGCTATCAGAATATTTCTGGCTTATGCAGCCCATCTGCAGTTTAAGGTCTTCCAGATGGATGTCAAAAGTGCGTTCCTTAATGGAACATTGGAAGAAGTTGTGTATGTTAAGCAGACTCCAGGCTTCATCAATGAGAAGCATCCTCACTGGGTCTATAGACTGAACAAAGCTTTGTATGGTCTTAGACAAGCCCCAAGAGGTGCAATAGATATTACCTTATTTATCTTGAAAGAAAAAGGTAATATCTTATTGGTACAAATTTATGTTGATGACATTATATTTGGTTCAACTGATGATGCAATGTGTAAAAAGTTTTCTAAAATCATGTCATCTGAGTATGAAATGAGTTTAATGGGTGAATTAACATTTTTCTTAGGTCTTCAGATTAAGCAAACTGAAAATGGAATTTTCATAAACCAAGGAAAATATGTCAGAGATTTGTTAAGAAAATAAAAATATGATTCAATCCCATCGAAAAACATACCTATTGCAGCACCATTAAATTTGGACTCTGACCTAACTGGCAAACCAGTGAACATAACTGACTATCGTGGTATGGTTGGTTCACTGATGTATTTAACTGCCAGTCGACCAGATATAATGTTTGCAACATGTCTATGTGCCAGGTTTCAGGCTAACCCTAAAGAATCACATTTGCACGCTGTTAAGCGTATCTTTAGATACCTGAAAGGGTGTCCTAATCTTGGTCTTTGGTACCCCAAAGGCTCAGGGTTAGATCTAATGGGTTATTCAGATTCAGATCATGCAGGTTGTAAGATAGATAGAAAATCAACAACTGGTGGTTGTCATTTCTACGGTCAGTTGCTGTGCCCAGATTCTCTGGATCAAGAACCAGTTACTAGATTATGGTCAAAAGTATACAAGGACCCCAATCTTTTTTGACAACACCAGTACAATTGTTATATCTCACAACCCAGTGATGCACTCCAAGACAAAGCATATTGACACCAGGTATCATTTTATTCGTGATCATGTTATGAAAGGAGACATTGAAATTCATTTCATCCCCACTGACAAACAGCTCGTTGATGTTTTTACAAAACCTCTTGATGAGAAAACCTTTAAACATCTCATTAGCGAACTGGGAATGTTAAATCCCTAAAACTGGAGATTTTTGTCATGAATGCGTCAGTGACACTGATGAAGTTCTCCAGTTGAGGAGGTCCAGATAATCTTTGCTCGCTAGGCTATCGAACGCCTTTGTGATACTATCCTGGCACTAATCGATTTCTGAATCATCATTTTAGGGGGAAAGACTCAAAATAATTTTCTGACTAAAATTCGTTTTGTTTGAAAATGGCAACTGGAGAACTCTCCAGTTAGAAACTGGCACTGGACTAATCCTCCAGTGACCAGATTCAGTCTTGTCTTAATTTTTTATAACGTTAGAGATACTTGGTCAATATTTGTGACACGTGATGGTACTCGAGTGTTTTAAACCACTTGATATCGTCATCTGACGTGTTTAAAGTCATTTTGGTATTTGACAACTGTTTTTATTGGGAAAATTAAAATTAGTGGGCGCGTGAGTAAGTTAAGCCGTCGTAACAGC
>CM067174.1:55487110-55583851 GCA_034093135.1 Erigeron breviscapus | reverse complement strand
TTTCTAAATCACCAAATCACTACACCTTCAAAAAAGACTTAAATCTAATGCCAAAACCGTCGCTCAAAGGTCTCGGGTTAAACGCTAATGGGATAAGGTCAGAGGATGTCTAGATCACTTAACACAGAAGGTCAGAAGCCTATTATCAAAATGATTGTACATACAAGAAACGATGTCCTCCAATACACACACTTGTAGGTTAAATAGATAGCCATGAAATACTATCATACTTTTTTAAACAAAGTTCATTTTCGTGTTCATATACATCGAGATACTAATAGTCTCTAGAAGTAACAAAGTGACAAGAACCAAATGACACAACAATAGAGAGAGTTCAATCTTGTTAAATAAACAATGTACCGATTTATGATGGCAGAAACAAGTAATCAGCTCTTCATTAGCCCTATGCTCCTGGAAATTTGGAACTTTGAAAATTTTTGCAAGTATGGATTGGATGAAGGTGATAAATACGGTTAGTGGTAGTGGTAAAGAGTTAACTAAAAACGTCTTTGTGTAATGGTAAGGTTCTTAGGTCCCATGTAAGTCTTCAAACTCAAGCGTCCTTAGAGCTACCATCTCAAGAATCTGAAAACTAACGTCGTCTCTGTTAATCTTGAGTCTCCCGAGGCTTTTCCGGACGACTTACCGGGCTTGTCCCATCTCGATAACTTAAATTTCGTATATGCTTAACTTCCTAACATCGCGCGCGTAGTCAAAACCCTTATAGACTTCTGAGATGTGAATAAGCGTGTAGTGAAGACCGGGAGAGAGATTTGAAGGAAAACAAATTGTAATGGACTTCGCCATGAAGTCGCCGACGACAAGAAGTGATCACGATACGACGAAACCGGTAAAATTTGACAACTTGGCACATTAGTATATAGAAAAAATGGGTTAGGTGCACGAAGATTCGAATTCTATCATTTCAGATAAAGAAAGTCGCTTAACTCCAATTCAGGGAGCCATCCAATGAGCAACGGGTTCTCAAACCGACTTGAGACTTGATCACATGTGAAGAGAATGTGCTTATGACCCTGACGGAAATCTTGTGCAATGGCGGGTGTTACGCGAGTATTCGAATGTCACCGACCGAAGCACTGAGTAGTAGAGATGTTACTCTCCACTGGGACGAACCAAAAATCGAAGAAAGCCAATGTAGCGGGCCGGGAATAGTAACTGGAATGACAAGAACAACTTCTCAAGCTAAGAAAATAGCCCAACTAGCTCGCATGCTACGAAAGAAGTATGCCGATGTGAGGCGGAGACCGTTAGAGTTTGAAGTGGGTGATTTTGTACTTTTGAAAGTATCACCGTGGAAAGGCGTCATCCGATTCATGAAACAAGGCAAGCTCGGGCCAAGGTATATCCGTCCTTCCAAGATCCTCGAACGGGTTGGAAAAGTTGCTTATCGATTAGAATTACCACAAGAGCTTAGCGGTGTACATGATGTGTTTCATAATTTGCAACCTACGCAAGTGTTTGGCGGACCCTACGCATCATGTGCCCATGGACGAGATTAGAGTGGATTCGAAGCTTAATTTTGTTGAAGAGCCGGTAGAGATATTGGACCGTCAAGTCAAGAAACTCAAGAATAAGCGCTACACGATTGTTAAGGTTAGATGGAATGCTAGACGCGGAGCCGAGTTCATTTGGAAGCGAGAGGATCATATGAAGACTAAGTATCCGCATTATTTAGTAATTAATGTTTTGTTGAATTTCGGGACGAAATTCTTTCAACGGGGGAATAATGTAACATCGGTGAGTTTTGACCCGTTGACTTTTCGTAATTGACTAACAATTTAAGTTAATGAATTATGGGTCGTTTTGTGAATTAAATGACAATGTGTTATATTCGGGTCGATAATATGTTTTAATCGGTGTTTAAATGTATAACGATTGTATTTTGGCTTGGAAAGAGAAACGGGTCAACCCGTGGGTGATCTACGACCCACCAGCCCCCCTTGACCTATTCCCTCCCCTTATCTCTCCCTTTCACCACACATTTCTATCTCTTCTCTCTTTTCTTCTTTCTTTTTTTCTCTCTAAGTTAAAAGCAAGAACACCCTCCTCATTTCTTCTCTTCTCTAGCATCTTTTGGTATTTTGGGTTTAGATTAACTCGAGAATCATTGTCATCTTCATCTCATTATCGTCTAAGCAAAGGATTTCATTTCTTAGTTCAAGGTTTTACCCATTTTGACCCAATTCGGGTTCTAGCTCGAGAAGGAAGCTTTCGTAAGTCAAATTCATCCATTTGCATCTATTTATGTTAGTTTACTCGTTTCTAGTCATTTCGAGGACCTACAAGTCTTAAATCGACTAAAAATGAAGTTTGGGTCAAATTAGGGTTAACTAGGGTTTTGTTTGATTTGGAAGATTTGATGATGTTTTGGAATGAAATCTTGGTTTGGGTAAGTGTATTTAGGCTTTGGAATGTCAATTATTGCTTCAAAACGAGTCCCACAACTTCTTGCATCGATTTTACTTTCAAAGAGTTTTAGATGTGGTGGGAAGGCTGCGGGTGACCCTATATATAAGCATCTGGGACTCGAAGAAAGTAGAATCCTCCTAAGTGTATGTACGTATAGATTAGTTTAGTTTGATGTTTGATGATTGATAGACTTGTGATGAATGGACATTGATTGATGTACATGTAGCGAATAAATCCCACTGAAGAGGATATGACATATGTAGTGTATAAATCCCACTGAAGAGGATATGACATATGTAGTGTATAAATCCCACTGAAGAGGATATGACATATGTAGTGTATAAATCCCACTGAAGAGGATATGACACTTGAATTGAATATATAAATCCCACTGAAGAGGATATGAATATATGTAGTGTATAAATCCCACTGAAGAGGATATGACACTTGATTTGAATGGATGTTACGGACATTACTTGGGTATATTTATTACACGTTTTACTTATATTGTGAAATCTTGATGTGGATAATATTGTGTTACTTAGAGGCTCACTGTAAGTCATGTTTCGCCTCTACTCGTATATTGTGATTATTGACGATGGCCCCTTATGGACCATTACTACGAACTCACCAACCTTGTGTTGACTATGCTTAGTACACTTTTCAGGTAACCAGGTTAATCCAGGGCGTGGAGTTTGATTGTTAGCTTGCTGTTGAACCCGGACTTGGACTTATATGGATCAAGGATCCATTTGCCTTCTTTTGCATTGTACTTAGAACCGTTAGCCATCTTTTGATGTTCTGTTGTAATCTTTGATGATGATTTGCTCTTTATGTATTATGATACTTGTTTATCTTACTGTATGGATTCACTGAATCCTTTATTTGCATTTAGTTCATGTTCTACATTAATCCCACCTTGTGCTATATGATTTCCGTGATATTCTGAGCCTTGGCTTGGGGTGTTACATATACAGTTTAACTAATTTATGATATTACAATCTTGATATATTCTAACGTTTGTTAATTACTTAAATGGTAAAGATGTTTAGTTAAATGGTACCTAACGTTTGCACGATATTGTTGATTTCATACCTAATGTTTCTTAATTACTTAAATGGTACCTAATGTTTAGTTATTAATTTTTTTTATTGTTATTTTTTTTTTACATTTTGAAAGGTGAATTCCGCTTTAAGCCAATGTCTTAAAAACTGGTATTTTAGTCATATTGGTGTGGAAAAATTTCTAGTATTATCGGTATTACCGAAAATACCGTCCGGTACAACTATTTTTAATTTGTTTTATTATTCTTTTATATTGCCTGAATTAATAGTGCAACTCAGCCATACAAGAAAAGTACTCCTTACTCATAATATATAATTTACATACATATTCTAATATTCCTACCTAAGAGTCATAATTTTAACACACCGTAAAGTTACAAGTATCACCGTTGCATGCATCAAGGTTTAGTTCAAACCTAAGCATTTCCCCGACTTGAATTCCATTTTTAGTGAATAGCTTTTTCCAATCTAGCAAGCAAACAACATGATTTGAACGATTTCGTTTCCTAATATAGGTCTTCTTTACCAGATCACCAAAATACTCGAAATAACCATCATTTATGACTACATTGTCGAAATTATACAAATGATATGATTCAACAAATGCAGCAGGAATTGTCTGCAAAACAACATACAATATATCTTAAATTCGAAAATTAGAAAAGAATAAAAATATTTATAAAACAACTGTTTAAATATATACTAATTCATATAATAAAGAAAATTCATACCATTCTATTTGATTCAGACCAGTGACTGAAGATTGGAAGAACAAAAGTCGGTTTTTCATCTAAATGAATATGACCATTCATTCTACAGAAATGCATAACATTATCCAACAAATATGTGGAATCAGAATCATAATCATAATCTGATGTATCTGAATGTTGTTCAGCAACTACAATGATAAAATATGTTACGGAGTATTTAATTACCATATGTACAACATATTGATTGATTTAAAATACACTATATATATTCTTATTTCTAATTACCTTGATTTATATAATCCAATTCATTATCTTCATCATCTGAATTGATTTCTTCATTAAAACAAAACATAGTTTAAGATAGATATATGCTAATTAATAGATCAATTTTATCGGATTCATAAATTATATTGTTTAAAATAAAATATTATTTTATACCTGCTATATCAAACAGGTATACACATCAAATAAACTAGGATGAAACATAGGATTCGGTGGATGATTCGGCATCCTTTATTAATTGCGTATATAATGGTAGCCCTTCCTAAATAGTTTTTGAGTAGGCTAGGAAAGAAAGAAGAAATGATAGAGCGAAATGGGTTGGTTGCTGTTGATCTATGAATTCATTGACAACTGCAGGAATTAAAACATCTCATATGAATCCAAAATAAATACAACATATATAAAATGTTAAAATAGTATTATCAAATTTAAGAATTATTACCTGGATCAACTGACAAACCAAGTCCAATTCCTTCACCATTAAAAACATCAACATAAAAAACATTATCAATCGACCTTTTGAATAGAAGAACACTTTCTTCATCAATGTTATTTTCAAAACATATGTTAGTCCATTATGAACCAAAGAAACCAACTGCCATTCTTCTCTGATGATCATCATCTACTCGATCATTATAGATTATATCAACCAATCCATTTTGACGACTACCAATTACTTCAGCAGTAAAATTTGGTATCATCAAAGTACTCAAAAAGCAATTTGGTAGAAACTACAAAATAAATAAGAGAAATAATAAATTGTATTATTTTTTATATAATATATAGTTAAAAATATCTCATAAAAACCATTCTATTTTATTCTTTAAACTATACATGTTTTTCATATGTAGAATCTATGGCTTGTATCAAACATCTAGATGACAAAATTCGATCAATAATTATACCCATATCATCTTCACATAATTCTGTACCATCTGAGCGGAAACAATAAACTTGAAAAACATCCTCTCTAACAAGTCGGAAGCATAATTGCTTGATATCAGCATCTCTTCGAACAGTATTATCAAAAAATAATGTCCATTGCCCTAAACACATATTAAAACGATTGGAACCATACTCCCTAATCATAACTGTATATTCACGGCCACGGCAATCAACAAGTTGTACATAATTACAATTTCTGGATAACTTGTTCCTAACAACTCCAGGTAAACCCTATGTTATATTAAAAAATAACATACATTATGATATAGTTAAGCACGATATTATTGAACTGTACAACACAAAATAATATATTGTATAAGAAAACTTACAATCACTTCTCTGGGATATTCTTCATAATCTAATGATTTAAAGAATTGGAAACCGATCTGAAGAACAATTATAATCAAAATAGTTTAAAACATAAATTATATAATTATTATTCAATTGTTAATGTGTTAAGACAATCAAAATAAGGTATGTGTAACACCCCAAGCCAAGGCTCGAAATATCACGGAAATCATATAGCGCAAGGTGGAATTACAATAGAACAAGAGCTAAATGCAAATAAAGATTCAGTGAATCCAATACAATACGAAACAAGTGCCAAAATACATAAGGAGAAAATAACCATCAAAGTTTACAAAAGAACATCCAGAAGATGGCAAATCGATCCTAAGTATAATGAAAAAGGGAAGATCGATGAATCCTTGATTCATAAGGTCCAATGCCCGGGTTTAACAGCAAGCAAGCAACTAAACTCCACGTCCGGGGATAACCTGATTACCTGAAAAGTGTACTAAGCATAGTCAACACAAGGTTGGTGAGTTCGTAGTAATGATCCATAAGGAACCATCATCAATAATCACAATATACGAGTAGAGGCTAGACGTGACTTACAGCGAGCCTCTAAGTAACACAATAACGTCCAACAACAAGATTACACAAGGCAAGTAAGTGTGTAATATGAGTGCACAAATGATATAAGTATCAATAAAAGTGTCGAATGCATAAATAAGCCAACATGCCTATCTTATGCGTGAACTCAAGTCACCTATGCAACGATACCCGCCTATCATCACAATGAACAAGGCTGTATCTCAAAATCATCGGCGTATATATGTCTATATACCCGGAGTCATGTCACCAACATCTCATAGATTAAGTGTATACATCTATACACTTGGATGTTTGAGTCCTCAACCGAGGGCTTATGTAACTACGTATGCATGCTTACAATCAATCGTATATGCATCAATCACAAATCGTCTGTCATAAACCAACAATCAATATTCGTCAATCATAAACCAACACTCACCATTCAAACCAACTATACGTACATACACTTAAGAGGATTATCCATTCTTCGAGTCCCAGATGCTTATATATAGGGTCACCCGCAGCCTTCCCACCACATCTAAAACCCATTGAAGGCATAACCGATTTCCATGTATATACGTCTATCCTAATATTAATGAAATACTTAACAAAACATAAACCAAGTCAATCAAACGTGATAAACCGTCTCATCAATCCAACATTAAACCAAATCAATCAATCAATCAACAACGTAAGTAAACACGCAAGTTTTACACTTTTCAACCCGAATCTCAAAGGAGTAGGGAGTTACGAAACTCACCTGATCGGCAAAGAAGTTAAGTTGGGTACGAAGTTGAGTTACAGTCGTTCGATGTTCGCTTCGCGTCCAAAACCTAAATATCGATCATATACATTCACATTAACATACACATTACAAATCATGAGTCAAGCCCTATCTAGGTTTTAAAAGAGTAAATCAACTTTGGATGGTAATTGGGACTCAACTCGGTCTCGTCACAACTCTCAAGCGTCTTAATGGTTCAACCGATTATAACAAGGACACTTTAACACGACCTTTTCGGAAATAGTGATGGATTTAAGATATAAGGGTTATACCATGATAAAGTAGCCTCTCTCACGTATCCAACGATAGGTCATACGTCTAAAACGGACTTACGGTTCAAAAGTTATTAACGTTTGAAAACTGACGCGCGAAACAGGGCCTCATGACTGCGCCGCAGTCAGGATGCATTTCATCCACTGCGCCGCAGTCATGAAGTGAGCTTCAAACCAGGGGTAAACCACTGTGCCGCAGTGAGGCCAAACACCAGCAGCAGCAGTTTTTGTTTTCTGCAGAAATCCGAACCAAAACCCTCTAAACTCGACCCAAATCACCCCAAAACGATTTACAAGAGCTTGAAACTAGTTTTGAAGTTCGTTTAAATATCATTACACCTAGCTACACTTAACCCATTCCTCAAATCAATCCAAAACATCATCAAACAACCAAATCGATCCAAACCCTAGTTAAACCCTAATTTGACCCAAAACTAGATTTAAGTCGATTTAGAACCTGTAAATGTACGAGATGACTAGAAACGAGTAAACTAACATAAATAGAAGAAAATGGGATGAATTAGACTTACCAAAACTTTCTTTCCGAGCTAGAACCCGATTTATGGCAAAATGGGTAAAAATGCTTTCACTACAACCTTTGAATCTTCGATATGACGATAATGAGGTATAGAAGACTATGATTCTCGTGTTAAACCAGTTCCAAAACACCAATCGATGCTAGAGAGATGAAGGAATGAAATGGGTTTTGCCTTGCCTTTTTACTTGAGAGAAAGTGATAAAAGAGATAGAAGAAATAATGAAAGGCAAAGGAAAGGATAAGGGGGGGAGAAATGGGTCAAGGGGGCTGATGGGTCGTGGATGACCCACGGGCCGACCCGTTTCTCTTCTCAAGCCAAATTACAATCGTTAGACATTTAAACACCGATCAAAACATATTATCGACCCAAATAAACCACATTGTCATTTAATTCACAAAACGACCCAAATAATTTCCACATTGTCATTTAATCACCAAAACGACCCGAATATTGCATTAACTTAAATTGTTAGTCAAATTACACATAAAGTCAACGGGTCAAAACTCACGGATGTTACATATTTGTAAAAATAATAAATGATAATCTTTTACTATATTCAAATTAACTTTTACAAAAGCGTGCATGAATACTATTGTGTTTTACCAAATATAGTAACCACATTATAACATTTAAAAAAATAGTATACTGTACCATAAATTTAATAAACTTGGCTTTTAAAATTTTTATATAAAATAATATGCAAAAAATACCTGGATCGCCATGTTTAGTCAGTGAAAGTAAGTGAGAGCAGGTGTAAATATTTCGAGTTAGATATCTTAGGTAGTTATACAGTAAATATTACAATAGGTCTTAGGTAATATATAATATCATAAAAGGTTTCCCACTTATATTAATTTTTTTTCCTGTTTTAACATTTATATAAACTTATTAATACTATTATACTTTAGAAAAGCATTAATATTAAACATTTAATTAAAATTTCAACATTTATATAAAATTTCAATATTTTAAAAAAATAGAAATAATATTTAATTCAATTATAAATATTATACATTTAAGTCAATTATAAATATTAACGTCTTTAATTAAAACTTATAATGAGTATTATATTTTAGTATTTATATAAATATCAATATTTATAAAAAAATAACATTTAAGTCAATTATAAATATTATACATTTAATTAAAAAACATTAATATTACGTGAATATTTATACTATGATGTCACAACATCTCTTTTTTTTTGACAACTTATATTTAATTAATAGAAACTGATTGTGTTATAAATACGTTTCTTCAATATAAATTTTACTAAATATTTTATTCATATAATTGTTATAAACTAACAAAATTTCATTTTGTTTAATTACTTACAATAATTTCATTTTTTCAGAACAAAAATATTAGACTGAAAATTGAGATGTATATTATTTAATAAATTTATTAAAATCATGCCTAATGCGATTCAATGTTTTTTTGATGGGTTAGAATTATAAATAGAGATATCATTGATGAGTTGATGTAGTGGTTTGGATTTCCCTTGGTGACCTATACATCCCAAGTTCGAATCTCCATTCCACCAACTTTGAAATATACGTAGTCCTTCTATAAAGGCTTGCCTTGGGTATACCCAGGTTCAAGTATGAGGGTGCAGGTTATACCCCTATTAATCGTCATGATTTTGGGTGGATTAGTAGGGGGTTTTCCCCCCATTGGGTATTTAAAATAGGCATTTCTACTTCGAACTGAATGAGCTATCTAGCGCGGACCCGATTAAGACAACGTATGCTAGACCTCTCGCTTTCGAATCGGGACACGAAGTTTCAAGCGAAATTCACCTTTCAAAAAAAAAAGAATTATAAATAGGGTTTTTACATTCCAAATTTAATAACAAGTGTATGGCGAGATGTAAAATATGTATATATAAATACAATCAATTATTATATTTATTGAACATATCAGACAACTTTACTACTTGCCACTTTCATAATCAAATCCAAACAACTCATTATTATTTTTCAAATTCGCATTAGATAATCTTCCGAATTTAGAAACTGTAAACATTATGGAAAAAAATTTAGTCAACAAGGTAAACCGTTCAATAGGAACAGCAGAAGATCGAATAAGCAACTTACCAAATGACATTTTAATTGATGGAATCCTCTCAATCTTACCAAAATCAAAAGACGCAATCAGAACAAGTATTCTATCGAAACAGTTGGCAACATCTATGGCGTTCAGTTTCTAATCTTATTTTTGAAGATGTTGTGTTCCAATTAGAAGATTTCTACATTTCAGTCGATAATACGATTGATCAGTATCTTCTTGAATATATAGATAAATTCCATTTTAAAGATAATTATGATACTAAATTTGATTCTTACATCAAAAAATGGATTGAATTTTGTTTTATCAAACAAGTTAAAATACTTAATCTGTGTTTGAAATCTCCAGATAGCAAACTGTTTTTTTCGATTGAAACTGATTGTTTATTCATGAATCCATATGTTACACAAATGAATTTGGAATCTTGCACTCTTCGTCCTAATTGTACAATTAAATGGAACAATCTTACAACTATATATTTTAAATATTATGAGATTGACATTGATGTTTTTGAAAATGTTTTATCTGGTAGTCCTTTTTTAAAATTTCTGACATTTGATACTTGTAGTGGTTCCTTAATTGATATTCATTCCAAAAGTGTCAAACAATTAGTATTAAAAAATTTCAAAGGAGAGTCCGAGGATTTTGATGATATTCGAATCATAGCTCCTTATATTTTATCACTAACAATTGAAGGAAATTTGGGTACAACAAACATATACTTTACAAATATCTTCTTTGTTGAATGTAAAGTTAAATTATAAAATACCATGAAAATTGTTGACGTATAAAGAAGATGAACTAGAGATGATGTACTACATTGTAGCACAGCTAAATCATGTTGAGAAGATCAGTTTTGGACATTATTGTCAAAAGGTACACGTTTTTTTTACAAGGTTATTTGTAAAATATTAATATGGTTATTTTCTATACTAATTTCATGTTTTATTTTTCCATAATATAGGTTTTTTCACGTCTTACTGCTCAAGGATGGATTTGTCAATCAAACTGTGTTGACGTTCCAAATACAATTCCTAACAAATATAATTCAAACTATGATTATGAAAAGTTATTGAGCTCTGATGAATTGATCATACTAATAATATAATTGATGCTGATGATAGTGATGATGATATACTTTAACATAACAGTGGTCATTTAAGAATTATATAACATAGTATAATTATATTATTGTTCTTCAGTTATGATCATTTTTATTATTATAATGTCTGTTTATATACAATTGTATATGTTTATGTTTAATCTGTTTATAAATTATACGAAAAATATGTAATTCAACTAACAATATTCTTACATGTAATAAATATTGCATCATTTTAATGATAAATTTATATACAAATATTTTAATAAATATAATAAAATAACGTTCCCATAAAATTATATCATTTGTTTCTATAAAAAGTCCTCATAAAATTTATATTTCATTCATTATCACGTTCCCATTCTTTTTTTTTTTATACGAACATTTCAATCATTATCACGTTCCCATTCTACCATTCAAAAAATAAATAAATCAAGCCCCCATTCTTATAATTATCATTATTTGAATTTCCACTTGTTTTAATGAAATGGATCTTCTATTTCATTCAAACAATCTGGTTTATCTTTATCATTTTATGAGTGCTTAAAACTATCAAGATAAATCAATTAATTACAAAATTTTATAATGCTTTCAAAACATATATTAAACGCTGAAATCAATTAATTACAAAATGTTTAATTTTATTTGATACAAAAAATAAATAATAAACAAATGTTTTATACTTACGTATATTAAACGCTGAAATCTTAGTATAAAATATGATTAATATAAAACTGATATAATAAAATCAGTATCAATTATAAGAAATCCTTGTATATTCAATATATCAAATAAGTTGAAGAGATTAATATAACTTGGATGTATTATTTTTCTAAGAGGATGACCAATTAATAACAAATGAACCTACTTGTAAAGAGTATTATATAGAATAAAAAATAAAGATAATAGATATTTCCAAAAATAATTGACTATCGAAAACCTTAATTATCAAATAGAATTGGAATTTAAATGGTTAAATGAAGTTCATTTTTCTTTTTGTTATTTTATAACTGTGCTTATTTATTCATCTTTTAACCTGTAAGATAACAGAAATATCAGTAGTCCAATAGCGGCCCATTAGAATCAGCAACCCAGCATACAAAAAATGATAATTCTTTGATTATGTTCGCCTGATTATACTACTGGGCCACTGATCATACTATAAGACTGCTGATGTTAATATTAAGCTGACGTAGGATTGTGTTCTGTAGCATTTGGACTTCTAATACTAATGGCTTGATGTTGCTCGGTTGTGTTTCTTTTGCCACCAGCCCACCACGAAGTTGGTTCAAAACAATAATAAATAATTACTATATCAATTTAATTCTTATTCATGTTTGAATAAAAAAAGTCAAAAAATGGTAAGCTTATTTGTTAATTTTGTTATCATTTTATACATAAATCGGGTCATACAAGTATGATATTTTATAATCAAATTTTATTTATACATCTTTTAAACTGTGTTAGCAGACCACCATTTAGAAGAACGATAGTAATAGTAGCCGGATAGTAATAAAATTTTTACAATTTATGATTATTGGATATGTAATATTATTATATACTAAATTATATAAATTTGCTAAAAAATTAATATAACTACTAATACAATCTTCACAGAAGGTGAACTATTATATACTACACACACATAATACATACATGAATTCACAGTACCTTCCATCCTGTTGACATAATAATTTAACAAACATCCAAATGTAGGGTTTCACCTTCAACATTGTCATCAGGATTGAATTGAAACCTGACCCAATCATCTTCTTCGACTCCAGTCTGACAGATGAAGTATGTTAGATATATAAATGTAGTAGGTGATTTGTATACTTTATGTTGCTTTGTACTTAGAATGTAAAGTTGTAAGTATGGAAGGGGGCATAGTGTAAATTGTATAGAAGTATATAAACCCCCTTCACATTGTAAGTTGTAACCTTTTGACACTAAATACAATCCAATCTTTCACCTGAATCTCTCTCTACTCTCTCTCTACTCTCTCACTAGAAACCGCCATTGAACTCTAAACACACTAAAGCTCAATTATAATCTTAACAATTGGTATCAGAGAACAATCAGAGTATCTGAACGATCCACAAACTTAATAAGCTTAATGTGCTTAATTCTGGTATTTTAGAGTGTTTCTGCAACTGTTCTTTGCCGAGTTGACTGTTCGAGTTAATTCTGCAAATTGAGTGTGTTTTGATTAGATTTTTGTTCATCGATCGATTTGTTGATAGTAAATCATCATTCTGTATCGATTTCAGAATTCAATTTCAACTTTTGATCATGTTTTGAATGAGCTCGGCAAACAGAGGTTTCATAGGGTTTTGATTTGAGTGGAAAATTTGTTAAAATTTTGTTCGAGGATTTGTTCGCGATCCATTTCTGAACATTTTGATACAATTTTCAAGTTTTAATTCGCAAAAATGAGTGAGAATTTGAAGTTTTTGTGTGAGCTCGGCATTTGAGTGGAAACCGACTATTTTGTCATTTAGTGAGTTCTCGTGTTTGCAGAGGTCGTTGGCTAAGTATTGGACGAATAGTGTGATTTGCAGAGAACTAAGCTCGGCAAATCAATTTCAAGAAAATTTTCTAAGTGTTGGACGAATTGTTCCATTTGCAGAGAACTAAGCTCGGCAAATCAACATTTCAAGGAAATTTTTCTAAGTGTTGGACGATTTGTTCCATTTGCAGAGAACTTAGCTCGGCAAACACTAAGTTCAACATTGGTGTGACTAAGTCATTTTGATTTGGTTCATTTGAAGAGATATTATCTCGGCAAACAAGGTGTTCAACTTAATTCGTCTAAGTGTTGGAAATCAATTTGGAATTTGTGCTATTTGTCGAGAACTAAGCTCGGCAACTAGTAGGAATTGAAGCTTGGGTCAGGATTCTCGAATTTGCGACTAAGTGAAAGAGCCATTTGCCGAGATATAAGCTCGGCAAATCAACATATTTTGTGAAAGTTGATTCAAAATCATTTTTGATCAACGTTCTTTCCTGGTGCAAAGTTTTGATATTTTTCAAAATTAATTTCTTTTGCCGAGATCTAAGCTCGGCATCCTTCACAATTCAGAAAATTCAAAATTTTTTTAAGTCTTTTTCATACATCTTTACTTGAACATTATGTCTTCAAGGGAAGCATTGGCTCTTGGTTCTGAAGGAAGACCACCTGTCTTATTTAGAGGATCTTATCCTCAATGGAAGAAGAGATTTTGAACTGGATAGACAGGCAAAAGAATGGAAAACTGCTAAGGAAATCATACAAAGAAGGTCCTGAAATTCCAAAGAACCCAGTGAATGGAGAAGTGTTACCTGAAGAGAGTTGGAACACAGATCAAAAAGCAGAGTTGAGGCTGACAAAGTGCAATTGCCTTTCTTTACCAAGCACTTCCAGATGACATATACTGCAATGTGGATTCCTACGAAACAGGAAAAGACATATGGGATGAAGTGGAAAAGCAGATGGAAGGATCTGATGTATCAAACACCATCAGGTTGTCGACTGTTCTGAATATGTATGAAACATTCAAACAACAGAAAGGTGAACCACTGAATGAGGTATACATCAGATTCTGCAATGTCATCAATGAGCTGAGAAAGAATGATGTAAAGAGAACCAATATGGAACTCAACATCAAATTCATCAAAAATCTGGAAGAAGAATGGCAAGTGTATGGTACACAACTCAACCAACAGTCAGATTTTGCAAAGCTCACCATTCACACACTGTTTGAGAAGCTTCAACTGAATGTAGAAGATGTAAAGAGAATTCAGAAGAAGAAAGAAGAGAGTGTACAGTCAGATCTATTGGCTTTGGTTGCTGAAAAGAAGAATTCAAGATGTCAAGACACAGCTTTATTGAAGTTCAGACTGATTCTGATTCGAGTGATATGAGTGATTCTGATCTGGATGAGAACCAAAAATAGATGTACAAAGAACTCGCTTATTTCACCAAGGCTTTCAAGAAGAAATTCTTCAAAAGAAACCAACAAACAATCAGCTTAGGACTTCATCAGTGTCTTCTTATGCTAGAAATGCGGATGCTCCTAAGTATGATCAAAAGAAAGTTTTTGCTGGTGGTGAGAAGAAGTTTGAGAATCAGAAAAAGTTTGAGAAGAAGGTCATGGACAAGAGATCTGAAGACAGAAAATGCTATAACTGTGGCTTGACTGGACATTTTGCAATCAACTGCACCAAACCTCGACAGAAGAACTCCGAGTATTACAAGTACAAACTTCTGCTGGCAAGACAAGAGGAAAGCGGAATTGCTCTTCTCGCTGAGGATGACAAGTGGTTACATCTTTCTGACGAGGAGACAGATGAGCTTGCAGCAAATGTGTGCTTCATGACAAAGATCAAGAAGTCAAAGGAGTTGGAGGAAGATGATGAAAGCTCTTCTGATGTCGAGGATGAGGTAATTTTTTTTCCAAATCTGTTTTAAAATATTACATGGATATGTCTGATACAGCAAGAAAAGACTGCAGGGAATTGAGTAAAAAGAATTGTACATTAAAGAAAGAATTGGAGGACAAAGAAAAAGATTTTCAAATTAAAATTGCTTCACTTCAAAAAGATCTTGAAAATTTGAAATCTGAAAAAGCAGCAGTCTCTTTTACTCCTAACTCCAAACTGCATCTTGAGAAACAAGAACTTGAGACCAAAGTTCTTGAACTAAGCAAGACTGTCCGACAACTTCAAGTGGAAAAGACCAATGAGATGTTCCGAGCAAATGCTTTGGCTGAAGACATTGAGTCTTTGAATGTCAAGATGAAAGAATCAATCCCTGATGTGACAGAATTTGAAAACAAAATTTCTGACCTAAAATATGAATGTTGCATAAAAGATTCTCTTAAACAAAAACTTGATAAAGAAAATGATGAGCTTAAAGCTGAAATCAAGACTTATCAAGAAAAGTTGTATAAGATCAATCGTTCATATCAACAAAATTTTTTAAATAGGCCAAGAAATTCAGAAACAATATTCACATCAGGGTTGGGTTACAACAATCCAAAATGTTTGCTCGAAGCACAAAAAGAAGTCCCACCATTATACATCGAATCGTATTTGAGATGTGGGATGACCGAGCAATTCGTTAGACCGACTGATAGTGATTATGAGGCTGATGATTTTCTAGAAAAAGGTGCAAAAGTCTATTTTAATTATTCGTTAATGGATGAGTCATATGACTTCTTTGCTAACTCTTCACATAAAACAATCAAAGAAAATCATGAAGCTATCATACCTGAAATTCTTGAGTGTTTTACTGAAAAACCATTGGAAAATCCTATTCCTATTCCAAAACCTGAAAATTTGAGACCTTATGTTCCACAAATAGTTTTGGAAAAGGTAATAGAGGATTTGCAAAAGTCACTTGATGAAAAGCAATCTTTGATAGATAATCAGCAAACTCAAAATCACTTTATCAGTGACCAACCCAAGGTAGATTCAAAAGTTTGTGATCAATCTGGATGTTCTGTGATTTCTGTGTGTAAAGTTGTAAATGCTTCTGTGCAAACTGAGAAAGAAACACGGATCTTTGATAAGTGCAAACTTGATTTTGACAGAAAGTTTTCTGAATCATTTGAAAAGATCAATAAAAAGATTTTGAGTATGAAAAGGAAAACCAATTTGTTTGAAAAGAATCATCCAATTCATGTTCAAAAAGTTAATGTAAACATCAAGAAAGTTGTTGATGTGTCTGTGCAAACTGAAGGTGATTTAGATGATGTACATGATATTGATGATTGTTTCTTTCCGATTACATCTGAGATTGAGACATTTACCAAATTTTCTGAAGGAACTTTATCGTACTTGAATGACATTGATGCTTTCAAACACAAGTTTGAAAAAGAAAGAGAAATGAGATTAAATGTGCTAAAGGAATTTAATGATTTAAAAGTTGAATTCGAATTTCAGAAAATAGCACTTCAATTTCATAAAGAAAAAGAAAAAGCATCAATTCCATTCAAGAGAAGTCCATGTCCAATGAAGAAAAGTGACTTCAGTGTGAAATTGGAAACTGATGAAATGACAACATATTTGGAAGGAAATCATGATTTTGAACCTGAATTTGAAAAACTTTTTGTTCAAAAGAAGGAAAAACTTGATTTAAATCTAAAGAAGGTTCCAAAGTCACACTCTTCACAATCTTCATCCGATAAGTTCCAAAGACCAAAGACCATCCAACAATCAAAGACCAAACCATTACCAAAGTGTGTTTCAAAACCCAAGACCACCAAATCACCTAAGACGGGTTCAAGTCCGAAACCACAAAAAGGTCCCGATGTCTCAATGAAATCAAAGATTTCAAGGCAAACACAGATGTACAAGGTCAAATTTGAACCCAAGGCACTGAAAGAAGTCAAAACAAACAGTGGTCCGAAGATTGTTAAGAATGAAACTTTCTCGTTAGGTAACAAACAACCTCAGCAGGTTAGGTATTCTAGTTTCCCTAGGTACTCTCAGAAGAATCCTAAGTGCACTTTACATAGGGTTAGAGATACTGTTACAGGCATAACTAAATACAAAGACCACTATGGATGGTTGTCACCTAATAACATTAAGAAAGTGAATAAGACCACAGATCCCATCAAGAAGAAACCTGTTCAGAACATAAATGCTAAATTAGTATCTAACACTAAGAATGTTCGTGTTTCAGGTGACTTGTGCATGAAAAGTAGCAGTAGATGGATTCCAAAAGATAAATTCTTGCATGCTACTAGAAAAGTTAAACTTGATGGAAACACTACTCATGTAAAACAAGTGTGGATTGTCCGTAGATCAACTATATTAGATAATGCTTCTACATCTAGGACTAATCCTGCTTGTATCAAAACATGTATATAACCACTTTCATTTTGTTTGTTTGTATTTCGTATTTGTATTTTGAACAATTATGTGTGCTTGTTTGTTATTTGAATAAATTGTTTATTTGCGTGTTATTTTGCTTGAGATTTATTTTGTTTTGTTTTTATTTGTGTACTTGCATGTTGTCACCCTAACCTGCAAGGACCCAATCTAAAAGGGTACCTAAACCATATTCATTGTTCTTGCAGGAATACCTTATTTGTGTGTGGTATGTCGACTCGGGATGTTCTCGTCATATGACTGGAACCAAATCAATTCTTTCGAACTTTGTTGAAAAGTTTATGGGAACTGTAAGATTCGGAAACGATCATATCGCTCCTATTCTTGGTTATGGAGACATTGTCAAAAATGGAGTCACTATCAAGAGAGTTTCCTACGTTGAAGGACTTGGACACAATCTCTTTAGTGTTGGTCAATTTTGTGACAATGATCTTCAAGTTTTATTTAGGAGATATGAATGCAAAGTGCAGACTGAAGATGGTGTGGATATTCTTACTGGAACGAGAGACAATAATTTGTTCACAATTGATCTCAACAACATCCCATCCAATTCTTCAGATATTTGTCTGCTTTCAAAAGCAACTGCACAAAACTCTTGGTTATGGCATCGCCGTCTTTCTCATCTTAACTTTCAAACGATTAATACACTCGTGGATAAATAACTTGTTGAAGGTCTTCCGGACTACAAGTATGAAAGTGAACATGTTTGTCCAGCTTGTGCAATTGGAAAGATGAAGAAAGCTTCACACAAACCAAAGAAGCATCTGAGTACTGAAGGTCCTTTGCACCTTATACATATGGATTTGTGTGGCCCAATGAAGGTTCAAAGTATCCATGGCAAGCGATACATTCTAGTGATTGTAGATGATTATTCTCGTTACACTTGGGTATTCTTTCTTCATGCAAAGAGTGAAACTCCACAAGTGATTATTGATTTCATCAAGAAGACCCAAGTCAATCTCAAATCGTCTGTTAGAATTGTTCGCTCAGACAATGGCACTGAATTCAAGAATTCAACAATTGATTCTTTCTTCAAGTCCATGGGTATTTCACACCAATTTTCCGCTGCCAGGACACCTCAACAGAATGGAGTAGTTGAACGTCGAAATCGAACTCTTGTTGAAGCAGCTAGAACAATGCTTGCCTATTCGAAGTTGCCACCGAATCTATGGGCTGAAGCTGTTGCTACTGCTTGTTTTACACAAAACAGATCCATCATAAACAAGAGGTTTGATAAAACTCCGTATGAGGTGATCAACAAAAGAAAGCCCAATGTGAACTTCTTGCACATTTTTGGATGTGTATGTTATGTTCTCAATGATAGAGACAATCTGGGCAAATTTGAACCAAAAGGCGATGAGGCATATTTCATCGGTTATTCAAGAGAATCCATTGCATATCGTGTATATAACCGAAGAACTAGGAGAATCGAAGAGAGTATGAATGTTAAATTTGATGAACTCTCGGGAATGGTTCTTGAACAACACAGTTCAAGACCCGAACTTCAATGTCCACAAGCTTCCGCAATAAAGACTGCATCAAATGTCAAATCATTCTCTACTCCGACTTCACAAGATTTAGATATCTTGTTTGAGGAATTTTTCCAAGTTTCAAAGAAAGTTTCTAAATCTGATGAGAATTCAAATGAACCATCAAGCTCAAATTCGAAAGAGATGGATCCAAATGAGTCTTCACCATCACAATCATTAGATGTTAGTTCACCATCTGATTCTCCTCCACCTACTGATTATCCAGATTTGCATACTCAACCTCATGTAATCTCTCAAGTGACAAATCCATCAACCAATCCAGAAGATCATGATCAAGATAACTTTGTTGAATCAATTGCTACTTCACTTGAACAATTGACAGAACAACATAATCCTGATTTTATTGATTCTGAAGAATCTGGTGATCCAATTGACCCAATTCCTCATACAACCAAATGGACAAGAGCTCATCCAATTTCTCAAGTCATTGGTAATCCAACAACTGGGATTCAGACAAGATCCGCTTCTGCGAATGAATGTCTGTTTGTAAATTTTCTGAGCATTGTTGAACCAAAGACAGTGAATGAAGCTCTAAGTTGTCCAGATTGGGTGAAAGCTATGCAAGAGGAACTGAATCAATTTGAACGACTTGAAGTGTGGAAATTGGTTCCAAATCCTTACAAGAACAAGGAGCCAATTAAAACCAAGTGGATCTTCAAGAATAAAAAGGATGAAACTGGAGTTGTTGTACGCAACAAAGCACGATTGGTTGCAAAGGGATATTGCCAACAAGATGGAATTGACTATGATGAGACTTTCGCACCAGTTGCACGAATTGAGGCTATTCGGATGTTTCTTGCCTATGCTGCCTACAAGAACTTCACAGTCTACCAGATGGATGTTAAAACTGCCTTCTTGAATGAAATTCTAAAAGAAGAAGTGTACGTTGAACAACCAGAAGGTTTTGTGAGTTCAAAACATCCAGACTACGTTTACAGGTTAGACAAGGCATTATATGGTCTGAAACAAGCGCCTCGTGCATGGTATGATGCTCTATCCTCTTATCTTGTGAAATCTGGTTTTAGCAAAGGTTCGATTGACACTACCTTGTTTATAAAATGACAAGGAAGTGACATCATCCTAATCCAGATTTATGTTGATGACATAATTTTCGGGTCAACTAATTCTAAATACTGCAAGAATTTCTCTGCTTTAATGATCAAGAAATTTGAAATGAGCATGATGGGTGAATTAAACTTTTTCCTTGGTCTTCAAGTAAAACAGTTGTCAAATGGTACTTTTATTTGTCAATCTAAGTACATTCTTGACATGTTGGAAAAGTTTGATATGATGGATTGCCAAATAATTGGTACACCCATGGAAGCTCGAACAAAGATAAATGCTGATTTAAATGGAAAATCTTTTGATCAAAAGAAATATCGCAGTATGATAGGGTCACTCATGTACTTGACTGCTAGTCGCCCGGATATTATGTTCGCAACATGCATGTGTGCCAGGTATCAGCCAATCCCAAGGAAAGTCATTTCCAGGCCGTTAAACGGATCTTCCGATACCTGAAAGGCACAGTGAACCTTGGTCTCTGGTATCCTAGGGATACTGGGTTCAATTGGTTGCATATTCGGATGCTGACCATGCAGGTTGTAAGCTTGATCGAAAAAGTACCTCTGGGAGTGTACAGTTTCTTGGGGATAGATTAGTCAGTTGGTCTTCGAAGAAACAGAACTGTGTATCCACATCTACTGCAGAAGCTGAATATGTTGCTGCAGCAAGCTGTTGTTCACAGGTTCTTTGGATGAAGACACAGTTGACTGATTATGGATTCCAATTCAACAAAATTCCCATTTACTGTGACTCAAAGAGTGATATTGCCATTTCTTGCAATGCTGTCCAGCACACAAAGACGAAGCACATAGATGTTCGGTACCATTTCCTTAAAGATCATGTTGAGAAAGGTAACATCGAATTATATTTTGTCCCAACAGACTACCAACTTGCTGATCTTTTCACCAAACCTTTGGATGAAAACAGGTTCAATTTTCTTAAATCCAAGTTGGGAATGCTTGATTTACAAGCTTAAATACTTTAATGCCATGTATTCTATGTTGTTTTTCTGATTCAAACATTGATGTGTTTTACCTCTAATGACATGCAATGTTTGAGGGGGAGAAAAAGGGTAGAATGCATGATTTTAGGGGGAGTTTGTAAATTTAGTATAGTCTAAAATGCTTAATTTGAGGGGGAGTGTGCAAATACATGTGAATAATTGTTTGTTGACTTGTTAGTTGTTTGTTTATTTGTTTAAATTTTTTATTTGAATGTGTGTTTGTTGTTAAAATCTGAAAAATCAAATACAAAATTAGAAAATTCTAAAATAATAAAAATATTTTTTATTTTTTTATTAATCTGTATTATTTTTTTATTTTTTTTATTTTTCTATGTTTATTTGTTATTAATTTTTTTTGTTATTGTTAGTTTAAGCCAAAACATGTCCAACCCAAATTGTTGTATAAGCCCAATATCAAAATGAGCCCAAGTGTATTGATAGCCCAAGACATGTCAAAATCCGGGTCGTCTCGCGGGTCAAACCCAGACCCGCGACCTGTTTTTTTTTTGTGGTTTAAATAGAAAGTGGGCGGGTTGAACATATTCACTTTCAAATTTAAATCAAAATATCTAAGTATTTTCTCTCAAAACTGATCAAACATCACATCAATCAATCATAAATTTTTTTTTAGTCATAAGAATCAAAGGAAGATTAACAAGTGAACTCATTTTCGGTCCATATTATATCCATTCATCGATCATATCAACAGTTTTTGAGGTGAGATTTCATGTTTAGTTTTGTTCACCAACTGTTTGATTGAATGCCAAGATGATCTTGTTGAATTCTTTTACTTGCTATGATGTTTGAATTCATGTTTTGATGAAGATAGATGCATGATTAGGATTAATGCATGTTGTTTTGATTGATATGTCTGCTTTGTTTACTTTTGATTGATGTTTCTGGGCGGATCATTTAAAGGGCTGAGTATCGATATGAATGTTTGAAGATTTGGTTCATTTGCAGAGCTCCCAGCTCAGCAAACACCATATTTGTTCATCTTGGTCATCAAATCTTCATTCTAACTAGTTTCACATGATGTATTAGTCTGAACAAGTTTCTCATTGAAAATGCCATTTGCAGAGCTCCAAGCTCGGCAAATGCATGTTTTTATATCAATTTTCAAAAACTTGTTTTCTCACTTAAAATTTACAAGTGTTTTTGTGAAACCATCATTTGCAGAGCTCCCAGCTCGGCAAATGATTGTGTTTTTGGTCATCATTATACAAGGAAATTTCTTTAAGTACTGAAATAGCCATTTGCAGAGCTGCCAACTCGGCAAATGCATGTTTTACTTGTAGTTGATTACCATGAAATTTCTTTAAGTACTGAAAAGGTTATTTGCAGAGCTCCCAGCTCGGCAAATGAAAGATTTTTTTGAAAAAGTTGTCAAAATCAAATACTTTGTGTCATTTGCAGAGCTCCCAGCTCGGCAAATGCACATATTTTTCATTGAAAAACATCTTTTATACTTTGATAACATACTTGTTATTCAAATCAAAGGATTTTTCATATATAGATTTGAAGTTCATTCTGAAATGCTTATTTGCCGAGATATAAGCTCGGCATTTACGAGAATTGACTTCAACACTCAATGATTTGTCTACATGCTGGTCGCTGATCTCATTACTCGCATTTGCCGAGATATTAGCTCGGCAAATCAAATGTTTTATCAAAACAAGTGCCCAAAACCAATTTACATACTTGTCATTTGTCTGGGCAAAACTTTTGACTGAACATGTCATTTGCCGAGATCTAAGCTCGGCAAATGCACATATTTTTTTTAAGTTTTTTTTTCTTTTTCTCTTTACTATTTTGTTTTCAATCTTGTTTGTTTATAAATTGTCTAAGTGTATGTATGCTTGTGTGTATTTTTTTTGTTTTGTTGTCTATATAGTTTTTCATAAGTGTTATGGTAAGAAACAAGATATCGAACGCCTTTGTGTACTACCTTTGGTGTCTTATCTTTTAATACTTATGAGATTCTATATGACATCGTATTTTTAATAAAGTAGTTGTGTATTTTTGTTATTTTCTAAAATAATTGTCTGGTCAAAATATTTCTTTTGGTCAGTTTATATTTTCAGAAAATACATAAAGATAAAATAAGATGGTGATGTTTCAAGAAGGTGCTACAATGAAAATGCAAGCCAACCAAGCTCTTCACATTCCTTTCAATTCAAGATTTCCAATTATCACTGAGATTCTAAGCCATCACCCACTGAGAGATGCATTAACCAATGGTGCTGTAGTTCCAGAGAAATATATCTTTGATTTATGGGAATCGATTGAATATGTAAAAGCAAGTAAGAGAAGAAAGACTGAAGACTTCTTCCGATTCACTCTTAGATCTGAAGATCATGAAGTTGAATGTACCTTCACATTAAATGAACTCAGAGCTGTTATTGGCTTTCTTGAACATGAAGAATATGAAGAACTGCCTTCTATTGAAGAGATGTTAGATGCAGTTCATGCTCTGGGTTATGAAGGAGAATTGGCAACGATGAGAGACTTTAAAAGGATGAAAATAGCTTCTCTCTGGCACACTATGTATAATGTTCTAGTTACATGTTTGATGCCTTCACAAAAGGGGATTGATGCAATGACAAAACATTCTTTGTCCATCTTCTATGCAGTCACACACAATGTTGAGTGTGATTTTGCCAAAATTATATGGGATAAGATGGCCAAATTTGTCAAAGGGAAGGATATACAAGAAAGGAAGTACATTCCTTACATCAGATTCTTCACGTTGATTGTGGATGATGTTCTTGACAACAATGAAGATATTCCAAAGATGGAGGATAGTTTCAAATGTGTCATTGCTATGTACAAATCAAATATGAGAGGCACTGGAAGTGATAAAGTCAGACCTTTTCTGATTCCACCTTTCCTGATAAATTTGGTTCCTGCTCAGAGTCCTCACCTTAGGTCTTATATTGAGTGGTTAGTCTCAGCTCTGGGGTCTGAAAGCCGACAGACTCCTTCCCAAGCTGAGCATAGGTCGCCTAGTGAGGGTCCTAGTTCGTCTAAAAGAAAACGAGGGGTTAGTGATGGAGGGGTTAGTGATGAAGGGGCCTCTGAGCAGAGGAAAAGAAAGTCAAAAAGAGTTGTTTTTGAGCAAGATGTTGCTTCACCTGAACCTGCTTCACAATCTACACCAAACATTACCTCACAAACTTCACCTTCACAATCTACACAATCTACACCAACCGTTCGCTTTACGCAATCTTCATCTTCGCAATCTACACCATTACCATCCGTAGTTTCACCAAATCCACCATTTCTAACACCACCTTGCTCTTCACCGGTACTTAATCCTACACCAATTGCTTCAGCATTACCTGCAGGACCAACTCCACCACCAGGAAGACGACTTAAAATGGCTGCTAGAAGTGTACTAAAGCATGCCTCAAAGAAAAAGAAGTCAAAAAGAAAGCATAAGTCGTCTAAATCTGCAAGACAAAGACTTGAATCCACTTCAGAAGATGTGAATGAACAACCTGGTGCCTCTGTGGAGTTTGATGTTGAACAAGCAACAAGAATTGTGGATGATGTTGTACATGAGCTTGACACTGAGAATGTTTGCACTGGAGATGATGATGTGCAGGAGGAACAAGGCGGGACTGAGGGAGGGGTTGAAAATACCAGAGAGGATGTGCGGTCCGGGTTAGGACAAGGGCAAAAAGAAAACGATGGCCCTCTATTAGTTCAAACAAATGTGTCTAGCCGGGTTGTTTACCCTAGGGTAGAAATCGGGAACTGCCCATTCTCGTATGCACCAACCTCTCCTAGCCATTCTGACTCCTCACAACAGGAGTTAGTCTCAGAAACGCACGGGGATAAGCCACGCTCACCACACTCTCCTCATTTGGAGGATGAGAGTGTTGAAATTAGAGAGGACCAGCCCCACCTCTCGCCTTCAGTTCTTGCACAAGAGTCTAGATCTCCTAGGCACACTGAATCACAAGCCCAGTTGAGTACTGGTGCCGGAACAAGCGGAGAGGGACCCACTTTGTGTGACCCTCAAGGACTGCTTGGAAATCCTGCCTTAGCTAACATCACGCCAGCTTTAGCCGCAGGTAACAGTCTTCAGACCGAGACTGGGAGCAGTATGAACGCCGTTGTGACACTGCTGTTCCTCAGGATCAACCTGAGCCTGTATTAACAGGCATTCTCAGTGACCCCGGTGTTGTTAGTGGTGTTGCCCAACAACAAGTCCCGGACAGTGATTTATCACAGTCTAGGACACAACCCGATTCTGGTTGCAAAGCCACTGAATCCGAAACTGCTGGTGAGGGTATAACCCGAGGATCCGCAGGAAATCCTGAATCAGCATCGCTGAATTTAGGTCACACCACAAGTGTGCCAACAACCCCCGGGTTGGATACTCCACCTCCCACACAAACACAAAGAACACCAAAACCAAATGAAAATCCATCAACATCAACAAATTTACCTACAAAAGACTCGGCGAGTGAAGTGTTATTGAATATTTTAAGGTCTGAAGGTGAATTGTTGACTGTTACAGAAAGAGGGGTGTTGAATGCGCTTGAGGTGCGAGAAAGAGAAATGGCAACCAAGAGAAGGGTTAAAGCTTTACAAGATGAGGTTGAACGACAAAAAGCAGAATATGATGCAAAGCTTGCTGCCTTTGAACTTAGACTGTTAGTGTTAGAATCTTGCCGACCGGCCTCGGTTCCTTCTCGTCGGGATGATCCTGATTCTGATGATCACCCCGAGGGGGAGAACCAAGGAGAAGATCAGACAAACATTGATAATTCCTCGGCAAGTGTTGAAGTAAATGTTGGAGATGTGGTTATGAAAGAAAGAGTTGAAGGTGGAAACCAAGATGAGAATGAAGAAATTAAAAGAAGGCTTAAGGAAGTGTTTGGAACTGATTCTGATGAAAATAATGATGATGATAATGATGATAATGATGAAGTTAATGAAAATATTGTTGAAAATGTTGATGATGATGAAGGGTATGTGATTGAAGAGGATTTAGTTGAATTTGCTGAAGATGATGCAGATGTTGAAGCTTTAAAAGACAATGTAACATTTGACGAGCCGGAGATTGTTGAGAATCCAGCAAATGTAGAAGCAGTTGAGGAACCTGTGTTTGAAGACTTCCCAGATCTTGATTATTTTGAAACAGGTTCATCAAGCAGAAAAGAAGCTGGAGAATCTTCTACTCAGGGTTTCACAACTCCTCAGTACTATACATTTGAAGACTTTCATAGCTTTGATGAACTGAGAAAGACTCCTGAGGCTGCATCATAGAACTTCAAGAAATCCACATATAAACAAGTGTTGAAAGATGCAATCATATCCGAGGAAGTACTTCCTGATTACTTTCCAACTGAATTGACTGATGAACAAAGGAGGTTCATTAATCGAGGATACTTCTTGAGGGATAAAGAAAGAATGGTTGCACTGGGTGTTAAGCCGAAGGAAGCAGCTAAGAAGTCTAGATTCTTGGAAGAAAGAGCATATCCAATTTTTTGTGGAGCCACCAAAGTTACTAAAACCAAGAGACCAGAATTAGCCTCAATGTACAAGTTTAAGGAAGCCAGGCAAATCGAAGAATTCACAGAGCTTCTTAAACTCACAAAACAATATAATCCAAAGCTGCTGGAAGAATAGAGAAACCATAAGATATTGGTGTTGATCAGGGTGATCTTGATTAAAAGAGTTACTATTTCTATTCCATGTTTTCATGTCAAGAGAGATAATAACAAGATCTACCGGTTCACTGAAGCCCAATTTAAACTTTTGCCAGTGGATGACATTATCTTCCTCTACAATCATTTCCTGAATGCCATGCAAAGATACCGTGAAGATGTGATTGCTTTCGATGCTGTAAAGAGATACATGTCAAGTTGCATTCAGTATGCTTCATTGGAAGATTTTCATATAGGATTTGAAGTTGTGAAGAGAAAGATTAATGTTCCTTATCCAGATCAAAGTCTATACACTGCAGATATTGAAAAGCTAAGTATTGGTCATATCATTGAAGAACCATCCTTCGGAGTTGTGTTTTTGAATAGCAGAAAGAAGAAGATATTCATTTGTATGGATGAACTTGCTTCTTATTCTGATGGAACTTTGGAGTTTTGTAAGAATGTATTGTTGTGTCTACAAGAAGACGAGCTAGATGAAAAGAAAAAGGAAGTGTTTGATAAAGCAATCTCCAAGATTAACCAAAGACTCGAGTACAGAGACAACATTAGAATGATGAGAGAAGCAAAGAATGCTCAGAAGTCTAAGTACGTCGTACGTCAAAGAGGAGGTTGTTGGATCAAGTACGAACCTAGTCATCTTCCAGGACCACATAACATTCCTCCAATAAACTTTGAAGCAAATATGAATGTTCCAGCCAACAGACCCGAAGGAGACAACTGGTTCTGGCATCCAAACAAAGGTAGACTGAATACAAGAGCTTAGAGAAAGACAGAGACTGGATGTTTTTGACAAATCACTACTAAGGGGGAGATTGTTAGATATATAAATGTAGTAGGTGATTTGTATACTTTATGTTGCTTTGTACTTAGAATGTAAAGTTGTAAGTATGGAAGGGGGCATAGTGTAAATTGTATAGAAGTATATAAACCCCCTCCATAATGCATTATGTAACCTTCTAACCCATAATACAATCCAATCTTTCACCTGACTCTCTCTCTACTCTCTCACTAGAAACCGCCATTGTTAAACTCTTAACACACACTAAAGCTCAATTATACATCTTAACAAAGTAACTCCAATCCATTATCATAACCATATAAATAACATTGCCTGGGGTCTTACCATCAAATATTGGAATCAAATGAAATGGAAACACCATTTTACCAAAGTGAAGGACACCAGAATCATAGTTTACCAACTTATGCTTAATAACAAAGGACTTGGGCAAAAACTACACAAAACATAAAATAATCTTAATACATAATATGTAAACTGTAACTTCTGTAATTATCATAAATTATCAACTTAAATGAAAATCCAATTAATCAAACAACTTAAATATACAATGAATGAGAGAACAAAGAAGCTTTACCAATTGATTCATTTCAACATTACGATGGTGAATAGTCTGAAAGCAGTGAGATACATAAGGTGAGTGTGCAGCATGAGGATACCTACATTTGTAGTATTTGGTTTCAATAATTTCCTCCTCATCTGAAGAAGATGAACAAAAATCTATCTCCTTACTATCAGTAAACACTACATTATACACAAATGAATATGCAATAGTGTGAGAAAAAGTTAGGTTATCAAAATTGGACAATAAAATTTTCATCAAATACAAATTTACCTTCATCATGAACGCGTTTAACACTTCCAACGGATTCAAACACCTCTACCTTGAAAGTCAAGTTTAAATTTCTGCTGAACTTAATAATGTCTCCTTGATGAATATTATTCATTGTACAGAAATTCCTCCATCCTACTCCTTCAAAACCAATTGCAATCCTTCCATTCCGACCATCCAATTCATAGTAGTGATAGGTAATACTGACTTTAGCAACCTGCTTCCTACCATAAACAACTGTAGTAACTTGCCAATCATGATCTTGATTACGGTTCAAACTAAACAAGAAGCATGCAGAGAGCAACTACAAAAAAACAAAAAATAAAATATACCAAAACTATTTTAATAAAAAAACATGTGTAAGCTAAAGTAATAAACATAGTCATTCCAAAAAACTCCGTACCACTTTATTTAATGTATAATTATTTGCAACGATTAATTGACTATTAACAGCTGAATCTGTAACACCCCAAGCCAAGGCTCGAAATATCACGGAAATCATATAGCGCAAGGTGGAATTACAATAGAACAAGAGCTAAATGCAATTAAAGATTCAGTGAATCCAATACAATACGAAACAAGTACTAAAATACACCAGGAGCAAATAGCCATTAAAGTTAACAAGAATAACATCCAAAAATGGCAAAACGATCCTAAGTATAAAGCAAAAGAAGGCCAATGAATCCTTGATCCATAAAGTCCATAGCCCGGGTTTAACAGCAAGCAAGCACTAAACTCCCCGCCCTGGGAGAACCTGATTACCTGAAAAGTGTACTAAGCATAGTCAACACAAGGTGGGTGAGTTCTTAGTAATGGTCCATAAATAACCAACGTCAATAATCACAATATACGAATAGAGGCTAGACATGACTTGCAGCGAGCCTCTAAGTAACCCAATAAGGTCCAACAACAAGATTACACAAGACAAGTAAATGTGTAATATGAATGCACAAATGATATACGAACCAATGTAAGTGCCAAATGCATGAATAAGCCAACATGCCTATCCTATGCGTGATCTCCAGTCGCTTATGCAACGATACTCGCTTGTCATCACCATGAACAAAGCGGCATCTCAAAAACATCGAGATATATATGTCTATATACTCGGGGTAAAGATCTACATCCAAAATGGGTGCATACATCTATGCACCAGGATGTCGGCAATCCCCTGCCGAGGGCTCATCAACAATGTTTGCAATGCTTACAATCAATTGTAAATGCATCAATCATAAACCAACAATCAATATACGATGAACCTGAGCCAACAATCAATATTCGTCACACATAAGCCAACGATCAATATTCGACAACCATAAGCCAACGATCAATATTCAACCAACATAAGCCACTAACCACAATTTAAACCAACTATACGTACATACACTTAAGAGGATTCTACTTCCTTCGAGTCCCAGATGCTTATATATAGGGTCACCCGCAGCCTTCCCACCACATCTAAAACCCAATGAAGGCATAACCGACTTCCATGTATATACGTCTATCCTAATATAAATGTAATACTCAACCAAAGCATAAACCAAGTCAACCAACATGATAAATCGTCTCATCAAACCAACGTTTAGCCGAAAACAATCAATCAATCAACAACGTAAGTAAACACGTAAGTTTACACTTTTCAGCCCGAATCTCAAGCGAGTAGGGAGATACGAAACTCACCTTGATTGGTTAAGAAAGCTAAGATCGATATAAAGTTATGTTATCGTCGTACAATGTTCTCCTCGCGTCCAACACCTAAATATCGATCATATACATTCACATCAACATACATAAACACATATACGTAACTTAACAATTCTCGACAAAACCCTAATTAGGTCTCCAAAGTGGTTCTCGACGTTAAACGACTTCTAATACCCTTAATCATCGTTAAATAAGATAAGAAGTGAATTAGATTAAGACTCGGTGCGTAAAAAGGTTCAGAAGGTCAAACTAGGTCAAACAAGGAACATTCAGAATTACAATGGCCGTAAGTTACGGTGCCAACCACCGTAACCTACGGTCGGTCAAATTACAGCAGGCGTAGCTTACGGCCCAAAGTGGCATAAGCTACGGCCCTCTAGAAAAGGGCTTTTTGGCGTAAAAGTTGGCGTAAACAGTTAGATTTTGGCGTAAGGTCCATTTTGAAGATAGGGATAGGCGTAAGCTACGGCCAAACTGGCGTAACCTACGCCCAAGCAAATTTGCACTAGCGTAACCTACGCCCCATAGGGCCGTAGGTTACGCCCCCTACTGGGCAACCCACGAACAGCAGCAGCAGTTTAGTGCAGAAAAATAAACCAAAACCCCTAAATTCGACCCAAATCGATTCACAACGACTTGTAACTCATTTTGAAGCATAACTAAACATCAATAACCATAAATACACATAACCCAACCCACAAATTCGACCAAAACATCACAATCGCTTCCAAATCACCCAAACCCTAATTTAACCCTAATTTGACCCAAATTAGATTTAAGCCGATTTAAGACTTGCAAATGTTCAAGATGACTAGAAATGCATAAACAAACATAAGTAGGTATAAATGGGATGAATTTGACTTACCAAAACTTCTCTTTGAGCTAGAACCCGAAATTAGGTCACAATGGATAAAATGCAAGAACTTGGCCTTTTGATTCTCCAATATGAAGCAAACGAGATGAAGATGGCTATGATTCTTATGATATAACAGTTCCAATCACTAATTGATGCAACAAATGGGATGAAGATTGAAATGGTTCTTTTACTTGAGAGAAAAAGAGAAAGATAGAAAGATAGGTAAGAAATGAGAGGGGAGAAAGAGATATGGGGGGGAAAATGGGTCATGGGTGGCTGGTGGGTCTTGGACTACCCACGGGCCGACCCGTTTCTCCCACAAGCCATAATACAATCGATTACACAACTAAACGCCAAACAAACATATTAACGACTCGACTAACATACCACATAGTCATATAATCACAAATGAGCCCAATTATTTCATTCAACAAGTTTGTTAGTCAAATTACACAAAAGTCAACGGGTCAAAACTCACGGATGTTACATAGGCACCTGATGTGTGGGATCCGCCAAACACCTGCGCAAGTTACAAATATGAAGCACATCATGCACGCCGTTAAGCTCATGAGGCAATTCTAGTCGATAAGCAACTTTCCCAACCCGTTCAAGAATCTTGAAAGGACCAATATACCTTGGTGCAAGTTTTCCCCGCTTCACAAAACGTACGACGCCTTTCCAAGGTGACACTTTCAAAAGTACTAGATCACCAACTTCAAACTCCAACGGTCTCCGTCTCACATCGGCATACTTCTTTTGGCGTTCACGGGCCAATTGCAACTTCTCCTTAATTTGAGATATTACCTTAGTCGTTTCAATCACAATTTCTGGCCCGATAAGCTGACTCTCTCCAATTTCCGCCCAAGCTAGAGGAGAACGACATATCCTACCATACAAGGCTTTAAAGGGTGCCATTTGAATGGTAGCATGGTAACTATTGTTGTATGAAAACTCAACTAGCGGCAAATGGTCTTCCCAACTTCCACCAAAATCAATCGTACATGCCCTCAACATGTCTTCAAGTGTTTGAATGGTTCTCTTGGTCTCCCCATCCGTTTGAGGGTGAAACGCCGTGCTCATGTCAAGTCGACTACCCATGGCTTTTTGAAAGGCTTCCCAAAATTTTGATTTGAAATGGGCATCTCTATCCGAAATAATAGAAATCGGCACTCCATGTTTAGATATTACTTCCTTGATGTACAAACGAGCCAAAGTGTCAAATTTATCGGTTTCACAAATGGCTAAAAAGTGAGCCGACTTCGTTAACCGATCTACTATCACCCAAATCGTGTCACGGCCGCTTCTCGTCTTCGGTAGTTTAGTAATGAAGTCCATCGAAATATGTTCCCACTTCCATTCGGGCATTACCGGTTGCACCAACAATCCGGGTGGCTTCTTGTGATCGGCCTTAACTTGTAAGCAAGTAAGACACTCACTCACATACTTAGCCACATCACGCTTCATGCCCGGCCACCAATACAAGTTCTTCAAGTCAAAGTACATCTTATCCGACCCGGGATGGACCGAATAAGGCGATTGATGAGCTTCATTCATAATAAGTGTCCTTAAGTCACCGAAAATAGGGACCCAAAGTCTTTCAACCATGTATAGCCCATTATCATTCTTTCGGTCGAATTGTTGTTCCATGCCATCTAGGTTCTCGTCTCCAAAGTTTTCCGGTAGGGTGGCTTGAATTTGGGCTTCAATGATCCGGTCACGAATATTTGGCCTACCGTGAGGCTCATAGCTCTAGCTCGTCTTGGTTTCACTCTCTCCTTTCGGCTCAAGGCATCGGCTACTACATTTGCCTTGCCCGGGTGATAACGGATGTCACAATCATAATCACTAAATAGTTCTAACCAACGCCTTTGCCTCATATTCAATTCACTTTGGTTGAAGATGTATTGGAGACTTTTGTGATCGGTATAAATCACACATTTGGTGCCATAGAGATAGTGCCTCCAACACTTCAAAGCAAACACAACCGCTCCCAATTCCAAATCATGTGTCGGGTAGTTCTTTTCATGCACTTTCAATTGACGAGAGGCATAAGCAATGACTTTACCCCTTTGCATAAGAACACAACCCAACCCTTGCCCCGAAGCATCACAATAAACAACAAAATCTTCGATCCCATCCGGTAGTGTCAAAATAGGAGCATCACATAGCATATCTTTAAGTGTTTGGAAGGCGTTCTCTTGTCTTTCGCCCCATTCAAAATTTCTCTCCTTTTGAGTCAAGAGAGTGAGTGGTTGTGCAATACGGGAGAAATTTTCAATAAATCTTCTATAGTAACCCGCCAATCCAAGGAATTGGCGGATCTCGGATGGCGTCTCGGGTCTTCTCCAATTCTTGACCGCTTCAATCTTGCTTGGGTCCACATGAATACCATCCTTGCTCACTACGTGACCAAGGAAGTGGACCTCCTCCAACCAAAACTCACACTTGAAGAATTTTGCATACAATTTCTCCTTCCTTAGTAATTCAAGCACTTCACGCAAGTGCTCAACATGCTCCTCTTTTGTCTTCGAGTATACAAGTATGTCATCAATGAACACAATGACAGACTTGTCTAAGTATGGTTGACATACCCGGTTCATCAAGTCCATGAACACCGCCGGTGCATTAGTCAACCCAAAAGGCATTACGGTGAATTCAAAGTGACCATACCTTGTGCGAAAAGCCGTCTTGGGAATATCATCTTCATGTACTCGGAGTTGATGATAACCCGAGCGAAGATCGATTTTTAAGAAGTGCTTAGCACCTTGAAGTTGATCAAACAAGTCATCGATTCTAGGGAGAGGATACCGGTTCTTCACAGTGAGCTTGTTTAATTCCCGGTAATCAATACACATTCTGAAGGATCCATCTTTCTTTTTGACGAAGAGAACAGGAGCACCCCAAGGAGATTGACTAGGGCGAATGAAACCCTTCTCTTGGAGCTCCTTGAGTTGAGTTTGTAATTCTTGCATTTCGGTTAAGGCTAGTCTATATGGAGCTTTTGCTACGGGCGCGGCTTCGGGAATAAGATTAATACGAAAATCAAGCTCACGAGTTGGAGGTAATCCCGGTAAGTCATCCGGAAAAACATCGGGAAATTCACAAACAATAGGAACGGTCTTCAATTCTACCCTTGTGACGGTAGCACTAAAGACTTTAGAATTTGAGGAATCGGAGATTTCACCTTGAACCCTAAGAATTCTACCGTTAGTCAAAGGTATCTTAACAACTCTCTCACCACAATCAATCGTCGCATTTACCGCCGCTAACCAATCCATACCCACTATAATATCAAAACTACCAATGTCAAGAGGCATGAGGTCAATGAAGAAGTCGACATCTTCTAAAGTCAAGACACAGTCGCGAAGTATTTGGCTAATTCTAGTTAGTGACCCATTTACCATTTCAATGTCAAGCACATAGTTTAGAGCACACGGATGCACATCAATCAAAGGAACAAAGTTAGAAGACACGAGGCTATAATCGGCCCCGGAATCAAATAGGACGGTTGCATAGTGACCATTAAGGAGAAAGGTACCTGCTACTACGTTGGGATCGTTGCGGGCTTCATTTGCATTGGCCGCAAAGGCTCGGCCGCGTGGTTGCACTTGATGGCCTTGTTGTCCCCGGTTTTGATTAGGCCCGACCATTTGTAGTTGGTTGGGGTGGACGGCTACTTGCACTTGTTGCCCCACCCATCGAGGACAATTATTACGGTAGTGGTCACGACTACCACATTCAAAACACTCGCCTCTTCTTTGATTACCTTGGGGAGGAACGGCCCGAATAGGAGCCACATTCATTGGGCCCGCTCTTGGAGCTCTACAATCTCTGGAGAGGTGCCCGACTTGGTTACAATTAAAGCATGCTCTGCATTGGGCATTGGCGGGGTGATGTTGGTTGCATCTCCCACAAAAAGGGTAGGGTCCCGGGAAAGCTTTCCTAGTTGGTTCTACCGCCGCCATTACTCTACCCCTATTTGCATTCTTGGGGTCAAACCTCCCCACTTTCTTTACCCCGCTGGACTCTCCCACTTCTTTCCTCTTGTTTGATGAGGATTTGCTCAAAACACCACTTCTCAATAAATCTTCAGTTACACTCCCAGCTTGGTTGACCGCATTAGCCAAAGAAGTAGGCATGTTGGAGTTTACATAAGATCGGACTTGAGGATTCAAGCCCAGTACGAACTTCTGGATGGCCTGAGGCTCGGTACCCACCAAGTGAGGAATGAGGGTAGACAACTCTTGAAATCGTCTAACATAGCCCTTGTAATTGGCTCCCTCCATGTTCAGATTTGCAAACTCAATGGTTAAGTTTTGTAGTTCATACGGAGGACAAAACTTTGCTTTCACTTTGTTCTTGAAGTCAATCCACTCCAAATTATGAGTCCGCCCCAACGTTATTTCCTGGTTCCACCAACTCAAGGCGTCATGTCTAAACATGCCGGATGCATAGGAAATCCGGTCATCATAGGTGCAATGACTCCTTTCAATCACCGCCTCTATCGCCTCAAACCACCTTATACATTCCGTGGGACCCCCTTTCCCATCGAACTCCGGTGCCCCACAACTTTTAAAGTCTTTAAATATACACCCTTGACGGTATCCACCATATTGATTATTCATGGGCATCCCGATATTAACTCCCACTGGTCCCTCTTCTTCATTCTCTACAGCATGAGGTTGAGCATTTTCATTATTTACGTTTTCTGGGGCTTCATTGTTTTGAGGCCCATTGTTTTGCTCAAGATTTGCCGTAACTTGAGCAATAATGGTTGGCATGATATTGGCGATCGTTTGAGTGATCACCTCAGCCATATTTGGCTCAGGAACTTCACCACGACCCCTTCCTTGGCCCCTACCACGGCCCCTACCTCTTTGTACTTCCGGTTGAGCTTCCGGTTGAGGTTCTTCGTCTTCAGCCCTATAGTTCGTTCCGACTCTCCTTGGTCTCACCATTTCTATAAAACAAGTGGCATGTTGACCCGAGAGTTAGTCTCAAATGCTCGCATGTTAGTCACACAAGTAGTCAATGCTCTCATACCGATACCACATACTCATTTCATAATATTATGCTAAGGCAACAGTGTTAGAATCATAAGGGATTTTTACATATCATAACATCAAGTTGAATTTATTACAATACTTCATCATTAATTCAAGTAATCATGCTCATTTCATCATGCCATCAAACAACTAATACGAATGATTCAAAGTATAATCCGAATTCGATATGCTCCCTAGTTATTGACTGGGTATGTATACAAGGTGTACCAACGGCTAACCTTCCACCTAATCAACTTCCATTAAGCATATCGGTTCCTTATTATACTTTAAGCCACACGTGCGCAATCCACGATGTCATGAACTTGCTATAATATCGGGTAACCATAAAAGAGTTGATCGGGTTCTTTTAGGGTTGCCACAATATTATACTAAGTTAATGGCATCCCTTCATTTTGCCCTAAATCATCAAATTAGTTCCAACAAATAGCAACGACAAACCATATTAACCACAATTCACATTCATCACATTGAATTCAAGCCATCACACAAGTGGTCTTAACTACGAACTCACACGGGGATTCACATAATTCACATTGCACACGAATTTCCTAACCATGCATGATATATGAAGAGTTTTAACTTAAGCCGTAGTCTAGGTCAAACCGCCTAATTCTCTACGACCACGCATGGGCCACCATTCTGTAACACCCCAAGCCAAGGCTCGAAATATCACAGAAATCATATAGCGCAAGGTGGAATTACAATAGAACAAGAGCTAAATGCAATTAAACATTCAGTGAATCCAATACAATATGAAACAAGTACTAAAATACACTAGGAGCAAATAGCCATTAAAGTTAACAAGAATAACATCCAAAAATGGCAAAACGATCCTAAGTATAAAGCAAAAGAAGGCCAATGAATCCTTGATCCATAAAGTCCATAGCCCGGGTTTAACAGCAAGCAAGCACTAAACTCCCCGCCCTGGGAGAACCTGATTACCTGAAAAGTGTACTAAGCATAGTCAACACAAGGTGGGTGAGTTCTTAGTAATGGTCCATAAATAACCAACGTCAATAATCACAATATACGAATAGAGGCTAGACATGACTTGCAGCGAGCCTCTAAGTAACCCAATAAGGTCCAACAACAAGATTACACAAGACAAGTAAATGTGTAATATGAATGCACAAATGATATACGAACCAATGTAAGTGCCAAATGCATGAATAAGCCAACATGCCTATCCTATGCGTGATCTCCAGTCGCTTATGCAACGATACTCGCTTGTCATCACCATGAACAAAGCGGCATCTCAAAAACATCGAGATATATATGTCTATATACTCGGGGTCAAGATCTACATCCAAAATGGGTGCATACATCTATGCACCAGGATGTCGGCAATCCCCTGCCGAGGGCTCATCAACAATGTATGCAATGCTTACAATCAATTGTAAATGCATCAATCATAAACCAACAATCAATATTCGACAAACATAAGCCAACAATCAATATTCGACAAACATAAGCCAACAATCAATATTCGACAACCATGAGCCAACAATCAATATTCGTCACACATAAGCCAACGATCAATATTCGACAACCATAAGCCAACGATCAATATTCAACCAACATAAGCCACTAACCACAATTTAAACCAACTATACGTACATACACTTAAGAGGATTCTACTTCCTTCGAGTCCCAAATGCTTATATATAGGGTCACCCGCAACCTTCCCACCACATTTAAAACCCAATGAAGGCATAACCGACTTCCATGTATATATGTCTATCCTAATATAAATGTAATACTCAACCAAAGCATAAACCAAGTCAACCAACATGATAAATCATCTCATCAAACCAACGTTTAGCCCAAAACAATCAATCAATCAACAACGTAAGTAAACACGTAAGTTTACACTTTTCAGCCCGAATCTCAAGCGAGTAGGGAGATACGAAACTCACCTTGATTGGTTAAGCAAAGCTAAGATCGATATAAAGTTAAGTTATCGTCGTACAATGTTCTCCTCGCGTCCAACACCTAAATATCGATCATATACATTCACATCAACATACATAAACACATATACGTAACTTAACAATTCTCGACAAAACCCTAATTTAACCCTAATTTGACCCAAATTAGATTTAAGCCGATTTAAGACTTTCAAATGTTCAAGATGACTAGAAATGCATAAACAAACATAAGTAGGTATAAATGGGATGAATTTGACTTACCAAAACTTCTCTTTGAGCTAGAACCCGAAATTAGGTCACAATGGATAAAATGCAAGAACTTGGCCTTTTGATTCTCCAATATGAAGCAAACGAGATGAAGATGGCTATGATTCTTATGATATAACAGTTCCAATCACTAATTGATGCAACAAATGGGATGAAGATTGAAATGGTTCTTTTACTTGAGAGAAAAAGAGAAAGATAGAAAGATAGGTAAGAAATGAGAGGGGAGAAAGAGATATGGGGGGGAAAATGGGTCATGGGTGGCTGGTGGGTCTTGGACTACCCACGGGCCGACCCGTTTCTCCCACAAGCCATAAACAATATTACACAAGACAAGTAAATGTGTAATATGAATGCACAAATGATATACGAACCAATGTAAGTGCCAAATGCATGAATAAGCCAACATGCCTATCCTATGCGTGATCTCCAGTCGCTTATGCAACGATACTCGCTTGTCATCACCATGAACAAAGCGGCATCTCAAAAACATCGAGATATATATGTCTATATACTCGGGGTCAAGATCTACATCCAAAATGGGTGCATACATCTATGCACCAGGATGTCGGCAATCCCCTGCCGAGGGCTCATCAACAATGTATGCAATGCTTACAATCAATTGTAAATGCATCAATCATAAACCAACAATCAATCAATCAACAACGTAAGTAAACACGTAAGTTTACACTTTTCAGCCCGAATCTCAAGCGAGTAGGGAGATACGAAACTCACCTTGATTGGTTAAGCAAAGCTAAGATCGATATAAAGTTAAGTTATCGTCGTACAATGTTCTCCTCGCGTCCAACACCTAAATATCGATCATATACATTCACATCAACATACATAAACACATATACGTAACTTAACAATTCTCGACAAAACCCTAATTTAACCCTAATTTGACCCAAATTAGATTTAAGCCGATTTAAGACTTTCAAATGTTCAAGATGACTAGAAATGCATAAACAAACATAAGTAGGTATAAATGGGATGAATTTGACTTACCAAAACTTCTCTTTGAGCTAGAACCCGAAATTAGGTCACAATGGATAAAATGCAAGAACTTGGCCTTTTGATTCTCCAATATGAAGCAAACGAGATGAAGATGGCTATGATTCTTATGATATAACAGTTCCAATCACTAATTGATGCAACACATGGGATGAAGATTGAAATGGTTCTTTTACTTGAGAGAAAAAGAGAAAGATAGAAAGATAGGTAAGAAATGAGAGGGGAGAAAGAGATATGGGGGGGAAAATGGGTCATGGGTGGCTGGTGGGTCTTGGACTACCCACGGGCCGACCCGTTTCTCCCACAAGCCATAATACAATCGATTACACAACTAAACGCCAAACAAACATATTAACGACTCGACTAACATACCACATAGTCATATAATCACAAATGAGCCCAATTATTTCATTCAACAAGTTTGTTAGTCAAATTACACAAAAGTCAACGGGTCAAAACTCACGGATGTTACAGAATCACCAGGATGCATCATTCTACGATACTCCAAACCACCAGTACAGTAAACTTGAACACCAAACGTATAATTCTCTTTCAAAGTAAAACACAAAGTACCAAATTCTTTATATGGATCAGAATTCAGAAACTTTGTCCAAAATAAACCAGAAAGAACACAACTCCCATTATTCAAACGAACAGCATAAACCTTATGTTTCTTCCCCCTACTATCAATCAATTTCATACAAAAGTCACCTTCTTTTGGAAACACATTGCCAAAAATGTTTGGTATCACCTAAAAAACATAATAAAAATAGCATTTCTTAGAAAAAAGATACATATATGACACTCAAATTAGAATATAAGAAATATATATTTATAAAGAGAACTAACCAGTTGCTTTAGTAACTCCTTAGTTTCACCACATTACAAGAAATTGGAATTCAAACTCCAGCTATTTAAGAAATCAATCAAACCAAAAAATTAATATAATTCCAAATTTGTATTAACTACCTATTAAAACGAAATTTTAAAAAATGAATAATAATAAAACAGGAACAAGTTAAAAATGGAAGAATAATAAAAAAAAAAGGGAACGCGGTAAACTGACATAGTTAAATATATATAGAATGGCGACCCTTATTTTCAGAACTAAGAACCTTGAGAACTCTTAAACTATGTATTGGATCACATGTTTTTTGTTCATACACATGTGAAAGAAAACGTGAACATATTAATTCACAAGTTCACAAAAGGTTATTTTGAAGGTTTTTTAAAAAAGTTTATTCTACAACATACTTTTTATTTCCTTACACATGTGAATGAACAAAAATAACATTTGATCCAATACATAGTTTGATTGTTCTCATGGTTCTTAAAAAAAAAGGTTCTCAAAATAAGGAAAGTCTATATAGATATTTAAGCTCGGTTATTGAAATAATATAAAAAAAATTCAAATATAATATAAGTGCAGTTATTGGAATAATATACAAAAAGGTAAATGATCAATCCTCCTAACAAAATAGCCTGATAATACTCCTAACTATAACATGATGACATGTGGAAAAATCAGGGGGCAAGATTAAAAAAGAGAATGAGTGGATACCACATGTCACCTTCTTAATGTTTTAAAAATATTTGTAGGCTAATCTTTAGAAGGATTTATCATTTTCTATAAAAAAAAAATACTTGGTCTCCTGTCCCAAAAAATTTACTAACACGATTATTTGGAAACCCTAAAAAATTACTGGTCACAAAGAATAAAATGTAAACAAGTATTTCAGAAAATTACTAATCCTTAATCAGCCAAATAATATAATCAAATAAAAATAGTAGAAACAAGAAAGAAAATAAACAAACCTCTCCAGACATAGTCATTGTTCTTGAATATGAAAATGGAGGAATACTTTTGGGGGAAGTGTAAACAGCGGTTGATTTTTTTCTTGGTGGGCGGAAGAGTTTTTATCTCGTGATTATAAAGATGAAGTTAAACGATTTAATAATTAAAAATTAAAAATAAAAACAACAATTAAATATATTATTCATAAATTAAACCCTCCCACTTTTAACAGTAACCATAATGAATAAACGAATTAAAGAAAGTGGAGGGAAAAATTGGGATTCATTACACCAAAAATAATATCTGTTTGGGTTAATGAATATTTGTGTTGGGCTAAACTACATGGACTCAAAGTGACTAACTTAATTTAATATATGAAAATTTTAAATTATATACAGTTAGAAGAACAATAGCAATAGCAACCCATTAAATTATACGAGTATATATCGAGTAGTATGAGTAACCCAATAGTAATAAAATTTTTATAATTTAAGATCACTTAATTTGATTATATTCTAAATTATATAATTTTCTAAAAAAATAAATAACTAAACAATACAATAAACAAGGAAAGTGAACTATTATATACTACACAAACATATATAAAGAGATTATTTAAAATTAGTCCGTCTTTATCATTTTATAACAGATAATGGCTGCTGAAATGGAATCTTATTGAAACGTTGTTTCATTTTTGAGTGTCACTTACAGAATTTTTTAAATACATACAGCCTGCGATATTTAATTGTGTTAAAGGAAATTAGTTCACAAATGTAATTACGGCCAGCTATTCTAAGTAAGGAGGAATATGAAACAATTGAACTGCTTGAAGAAATATACTTTTCCTTCTTTCATGATAATGGGATACGTTGTATCCGAATGGGAAAAGCTTAATTTATTGTATTATTTAAAACAACACTTCATACATTATAAAGAAATATCTTCAAGAATTAGGATTATAGAAACACAACAATAATCAACCAAAAAGCAAAAATGGTACGTGTGAATTCTTGGACTTTTCTTGAAATCCCAAGGGTTTTCAGGTTCAAGAAGAGCAATAGGAGAATGGTGAAGATTCAAAGAATAAACAAGGTGTTGAAGTTGGAGGAGGGCTTGCTTAGGGATATATATAGTCAGGGGAATTTACCAGGGCATGAGGCACCGCAATGTAGGGATTTGATGAGAGCATTGCGGAAAAAATTTGAGCCATCCAGATTCATCATGGCTGAGGATGGTTGGAGGACCGTAGTTTGTTGTTCTTTTTCGAGAAGAGGGAACATACAAATATATTGGGCTAATGATGAGATTCGATGGTATCGGAGAGACATAGTGGTGGAGACATTTGATGTTGAAGTATTGGAGCAGCTAATGAATATGCCTTGTAATCGATGGGACTGTAGTGTTCGTGTGACTGAGTTGAAAGAAGCGGAGGAGAATGCAGGGGATGGTAGTTATGATTCTGATGATATGCGTGATGCAGACATCTGGGGCTGGCCATAAACATTTGGTTATTCTTACTTTTATTAATTTATTTCCTATGTAGTTAAATTACTTATCGCTGTTAAAAATTGTGTGAATCAGACAATACTTTTTTTGATCCCGTCGTTATATTAGATGGTGATGTTGATAGTATTGGAGCAGCTAATGAATATGCCTTGTAATCGATGGGACTGTAGTGTTCGTGTGACTGAGTTGAAAGAAGCGGAGGAGAATGCAGGGGATGGTAGTTATGATTCTGATGATATGCGTGATGCAGACATCTGGGGCTGGCCATAAACATTTGGTTATTCTTACTTTTATTAATTTATTTCCTATGTAGTTAAATTACTTATCGCTGTTAAAAATTGTGTGAATCAGACAATACTTTTTTTGATCCCGTCGTTATATTAGATGGTGATGTTGATAGTATTGGAGCAGCTAATGAATATGCCTTGTAATCGATGGGACTGTAGTGTTCGTGTGACTGAGTTGAAAGAAGCGGAGGAGAATGCAGGGGATGGTAGTTATGATTCTGATGATATGCGTGATGCAGACATCTGGGGCTGGCCATAAACATTTGGTTATTCTTACTTTTATTAATTTATTTCCTATGTAGTTAAATTACTTATCGCTGTTAAAAATTGTGTGAATCAGACAATACTTTTTTTGATCCCGTCGTTATATTAGATGGTGATGTTGAAGTATTGGAGCAGCTAATGAATATGCCTTGTAATCGATGGGACTGTAGTGTTCGTGTGACTGAGTTGAAAGAAGCGGAGGAGAATGCAGGGGATGGTAGTTATGATTCTGATGATATGCGTGATGCAGACATCTGGGGCTGGCCATAAACATTTGGTTATTCTTACTTTTATTAATTTATTTCCTATGTAGTTAAATTACTTATCGCTGTTAAAAATTGTGTGAATCAGACAATACTTTTTTTGATCCCGTCGTTATATTAGATGGTGATGTTGAAGTATTGGAGCAGCTAATGAATATGCCTTGTAATCGATGGGACTGTAGTGTTCGTGTGACTGAGTTGAAAGAAGCGGAGGAGAATGCAGGGGATGGTAGTTATGATTCTGATGATATGCGTGATGCAGACATCTGGGGCTGGCCATAAACATTTGGTTATTCTTACTTTTATTAATTTATTTCCTATGTAGTTAAATTACTTATCGCTGTTAAAAATTGTGTGAATCAGACAATACTTTTTTTGATCCCGTCGTTATATTAGATGGTGATGTTGATAGTATTGGAGCAGCTAATGAATATGCCTTGTAATCGATGGGACTGTAGTGTTCGTGTGACTGAGTTGAAAGAAGCGGAGGAGAATGCAGGGGATGGTAGTTATGATTCTGATGATATGCGTGATGCAGACATCTGGGGCTGGCCATAAACATTTGGTTATTCTTACTTTTATTAATTTATTTCCTATGTAGTTAAATTACTTATCGCTGTTAAAAATTGTGTGAATCAGACAATACTTTTTTTGATCCCGTCGTTATATTAGATGGTGATGTTGATAGTTTTAATAATGATATATGTTTATACATATATGTGAACATTTGTTTAACGTGCCTTGGCTTTAATATGAATCATATTTCTTTCTAATTTGTTATTAAAGTTGTGTTGTTTATAGTTAGTTCTGTACCAGAAATGTTATTCTATATTTCAAGTATGTTTTAAACATATTTGGGATATATTATTTTTGGAATTTATTTTGATAAGTATTAGTCAAATTCAAATAATGATGCAACTGTGAATGACGTTGTTAGTAATATTATTACAGTTATTTGATTTTTGTTTCATCAGGATGGTTGAACTTTGACTTATGTAAAATAAGGTGGAATAGTTCAAATAAATCAAAATAACATACATGGTTCCAACTTTGTTATATTAAGATGTTCACGATGATAGTGGACCTCCATCAAGTCCCTAATTACTATAACTTCATGAATCTAAAACACTACCAACAAGCATTCATATTCTCTCTGTCTCCCTTTCTTCAACTACATGTCTTTTACTACATTTTCAATATGAAGTGAAATATAGAATACAAAACAAATATAGAATACAAAACATTTTTTTTAATAGAGAATTCGTTGTCGAATGAGCATAAATACTTTTGTAATTTTGAATAAGTTTTTTGACAATGTTTCTTTATTTAAATTGATTGCTTGATTCAATCAAGTAACTTATGTTATTTGAATCACTCACATAGCTTATACTACACTTAGTTTAAGCTTTACAAAAAATCTATTATCTATTACAATGATATAAGGTAATTCAATAGTGAACTATTTGGTGCATATCATTTGTTTAAACCATGAAATCATGGTTGTATAATATCTAAACTGTATACTTTTGGTTTTGACTAAAACAGTTTTAGTACAATATAAAAGTAATTTACATATTAAATTATAGGACGGGTCCTAGATATTAAAATGATCATTTTAGAGTATTAGTTTGTTAACCAATTTGGTTTATTAGACAAATTTGGTTTAGTACCTTTTCAGGTTTCATTTCATTTTTTGTCCCTATTTCTTTTGTAAATTTAATATAAATTAACGGTGATTCTTAAATGAAGCCGTTAAGAGGTAATGACATACAAAGTATATTACATAAATAGTTATGGTGTCTTTATTCAACTATTGTACAACAATTTCTAATATCATATACTTTATTTGGTAAAAAAAATATATTGTATAAGATAAAAGATGATATTTACCTTACTGTATAAGATTTCACATAACGCTGCAAGTTGTGACATTTTAATGAAATTTTTTTTGGATAATGCTATACGTATCATACAAAATACAAAATATTTGATCTAAACAATATCCTAATATATCTTTTTAAATTCCTAAATCTAATTCATGTTTGAAGAAAAGAAATCCGAAAATGTAGTTTTATTTGCTTTTTTTGTTATCATTTGATATAGTAAATTGAATCATGTATCTATGATATTATGAGTAAAGCAGCGGCTTGGCAACATTTTTAGCAGTCAATAATTATTATGATCAAACTTATAAATGAACAAACATTCATATACAAAAACAAATGTGATTCTAATTAAAGCGCGGTTTCACACGCAACAGATCGTCCACACCAGGGTTAGGGTCATTAGTGAGATTATATATAAAATTAGTATGGTAGCTGGCCAACTTCAAGATAGCCTGATCAAAAGACTCCTTAGACTTCAGATACTCGGGCGAACTTTTATCATGCAATACAGAATATACACCTTTTCTCTTCGATGTTTTCACCACAGAATCAATTAAACCCATAACCACCGGGCCAGTGGCAAGGGTTTCACAGACATATGGAATAACTCTATTAATCAACCTACGGATCTTCTCACCGAGTACAATATTTTCCAGATCCTTCTGCTAAAGCTCTTCATGTCGTCTTTCTAAACCATACCGAAGTGCTTTAACAACAACATCCTGCTCCGACAAACATTTCTCCAGATCTGCAATTCTATCAAACACTGTAACACCCCAAACCAAGGCTCAGAATATCACAGAAATCATATAGCACAAGGTGGAATTAATGTAGAACATGAACTAAATGCAAATAAAGGATTCAGTGAATCCTATCAATAAAAGAAACAAGTATCAAAATATAACAGAAGCAAGTAATCGTCAAAGTTTACAAAACGACATCAAAAGAAGGCTATCAATCCTAAGTACAATGCAACAGAATGTAAATGGATCCTTGATCCAGATAAGTCCAGTCCGGGTTCGACAGCAAGCAAACAAATCAAACTCCACGTCCTGGATAACCTGGTTACCTGAAAAGTGTACTAAGCATAGTCAACACAAGGTTGGTGAGTTCGTAGTAATGGTCCATAAAGAACCATCGTCAATAATCATAATATACGAGTAGAGGCTAGACATGACTTACAGTGAGTCTCTAAGTAACACAATAACGCCCAACAACAAGATCACACCAAACAAGTAAGCGTGTAATAAGAGTGCACAAATGATGTAAATATCAATACGAACGCCAAAAACATAAACAATCATAATGCCTATTATAATACATATCAAATTCGTATCAACCATGCCACAAAATACACCAAACAGAGTATACTTGCGTGTGAACCGCGTGCGTGTGAACCACGTATATAAACAGGTCATACTTGCGTGTGAACCGCGTGCGTGTGAACCGCGTGGTATATAAACAGGTCATACTTGCGTGTGAACCGCGTGCGTGTGAACCGCGTATATAAACAGGTCATACTTGCGTGTGAACCGCACATTCAACAATCAACAACCATCAATCATTAACCCAATTTAACTACACGCACATACACTTAGGAGGATTCTACTTTCATCAAGTTCTAGATGCTTATGTATAGGGTCACCCGCAGCCTTCCCACCACATCTAGAACTCTTTGAAGGCATAACCGACTTCCATGTATGCACGTCCATCCTAACAGTAAATAATAATAATAATAATAATATATATACATATCGAATTCGTATCAACCATGTCACAAAATACACCAAACAGGTATACTTGCGTGTGAACCGCACATTCAACAATCAACAACCATCAATCATTAACCCAATTTAACTACACGCACATACACTTAGGAGGATTCTACTTTCATCAAGTTCTAGATGCTTATGTATAGGGTCACCGCAGCCTTCCCACCACATCTACAACTCATTAAAGGTATCATCGTCTTCCATGTATGTACAACATTACTAATCACAATATCAAATCACTACAAGATCATAAGGAGTAAAGCAACCGCGTATAACAAATGAGTACGCAAATTATTAACGTCAGATCATGTATCATACATATGTAAGACCATAATGTATATCAAAAGCGTATCAATAATGTCATCAATACAACCATAAAAGTATGCTCGAGTGTGTACCGCACAAGTCAAGTATATCAAAGCGTATATGAATATCCAACACATTCTCAACATCCATCAATTCCTCTAAACAATGCGTACATCCACTTCGGAGGGTTTTACTTTCATCAAGTTCTAGATGCTTATGTATAGGGTCGTCCGCAGCCTTCCCACCACACCTAAAATCCTTTGAAAGTAAAGCCGATCTCTATGTATGTACTTCTATCCTAAAGAGTTACAATATCACAAACAAATTCGTAAACCATCACACGATCAATCCAAAACCGTCTACCAAACGACAATTAATCAGGAAGCAACTAGACAGACAATCAAGTCAACCAAACAAAGATACAATACGTATATGTACACTTTCAGCCCGAATCTCTATTGAGTAGGGAGCTACGAAACTCACCTGATCGGCAAAGAAGTTAAGTTTGATACAAAGTTGAGTTATAGTCGCTCGATGTTCGCTTCGCGTCCAAAACCTAAATATCGATCATGTACATTCACATCAACATACAGCACGTATACATAACTTATCAATTTCTCGACAAAACCCTAATTAGGTTTCCAAAGTGGTTCTCGACGTTAAGTGACTTCTAAGACTCTTAATCATTGTTAAATAAGTTAAGAAGTGATTTAGATCGAAGCCCGATACGTTATTAGGGTTCTGGAAGTCAACTAGGTCAAACAAGAAAATCAGAAAATTACAACTGGCGTAAGCTACGCCCCTATGGGCCGTAACTTACGCCCATACAAGTTCTAGTGCAAGGTGGGCGTAAACAGAAGCAATTTGGCGTAATGAAAATGGAGAGCACCGTAAGGTACGCCTACATTTGGCGTAAGGTACGCCCAAAGAAAATATAACTGGCATAACTTACGCCCCATAGGGCCGTAGGTTACGCCCCTTACTGGGCAGCAATACGACCAGGAGCATTTTATGCAGAAAAACAAGAACCCAAAACCCTAAATCGCATTGCAAGATTAAAGGACTCATTTTGATGTTACATTTGACCTTCAAACACCTAAATACACTTGCCCAAACCCATATTTCCATCCATAACATCATCAAATTCTCCAAATCGATCAAACCCTAATTAACCCAAAACTCATTTTAAGGCGATTTAGAACTTGTAAATGTACGAGATGACTAGAAACGAGTAAACTAACATAAATAGAAGTAAATGGGATGAATTAGACTTACCAAAACACCCTTTCCGAGCTAGAACCCGAATTGGGTCAAAATGGGTAAAAGTCTTGCACTTCTAAATGAAATCCTTTGATAAGACGATATGAGTTAAAGTGCTAATGATTCTCGAGTTAATCTAAACCCAAAACACCAAATGATACTAGAGAAATGAAGAACTAGAGATGTTCTTGCTTTTGGTCTAGAGAGAAAAGAGAAAGAGAGAAAGATAAGAAATGAGAGGTAAAAGAGAAAGATAAGGGAGGAGGAATGGGTCAAAGGGCTGATGGGTCGTGGACGACCCACGGGCCGACCCGTTTCTCTTTTCAAGCCAAAATACAATCGTTAATCATTTAAACACCGAAAGAAACACATTATTGACCCGAATACCTCACAATGCCATTTAATTCACAAAACGACCCAAATAACTTTCACATTTTCATTTAATCACTAAAACGACCTAAATACTTTATTAACTTAAATTGTTAGTCAAATTGCACGTAAAGTCAAACGGTCAAAACTCACGGATGTTACATTATTCCCCGTCAAAAGAATTTCGTCCCGAAATTCAACAAATCACCAATCGTTAGACAAATGTGGGTACTTAGGTCTCAACTCTAACGGTCTCCATCACACATCGACCCACTTCCTTCGTAGCATGTGAGCTAGTTGCTATTTTCTTAGTTTGGGAAGTTGTTCTTGTCATTCCAATTACTATTCCAGGCCCGCTGCATTGGCTTTCTTTGATTCTTGGCTCATCCGGGGTTTTGTTTGATTTGGAAGATGTACATGGGACCCTAAGAACCCTACCGTTAGATATTTTTACACTAGCAAACCCCACTACACAAATAAGAACCGTATTAACCGTTGGTATTCAGATTGTACTCACTTTATCGTCAAGAACCTTAATATCATAGAGCACAAAGTACGTGAAGAGTTTGTTGCCTTTTAGAGTCAAGATACATACACGGGGTATATGACCGAATTTAGTTAGAGAGTCGCTAAACCTTCAAAAATTTTAAACATATAACTCCAAAACACACGAACGAATGTAACCCAAAGTAGTAACGTTAGGATAAATGAGGTCATAGTCGGTTTTGATATCGAATAGTGCCATAACATCATAACCGTTAAGAGAAAGGTACCTTAACCAACGTTTGGATCATTTTGGTCTCCATTGCCAATTCCCGCAAAAGCTCGGCCACGAGGATGAACTTGATGGCCTTGTTGGCCACGGTTTTGGTTCGGCCCAGTAATTTGGAGTTGATTCGGATGGACCGCCACTTCAACTTGTTGTCCTGATCCATTGCGGACAATTATTTCGGTAGTGATCAGGGCTTCCACATTTAAAGCACGTACCCCATGGAAAGTCGCCTTGAGGATGAATGGTTTGAAGAGGTACTATATTCAATGGTGCCGTTTTCGGTGCTCCACAATCTCTCGCCAAATGTCCAAGTCGATTACAATTGAGGCAGGCTCCACATTGGGTATTAGTGGGATGATGCTTGTTACAATTGTTACAGAAAGGGTGAGGTCCCTTGTAAGGCCTCCTCGCCAGTCCCATTGCCGCCCTGAATCTACCCTTATTATGACCATTGGGGTCAAACCCACTCGCCTTCCTTGCCTCACTAGATTCTCCAATTTCCTTTCTCTTATTTGTTGAGGAGTTACTCAAAACACCGCTCCTCAACAAGGCTTCAGTCACACTACCGGCTCGGTTGACAGCATCGGCCAAAGAAGTAGGCATGTTAGAATTCACATAAGATCGGACTTGAGGATTCAAGCCCAATACAAACTTCTCGATGGCCCGAGACTCGGAATCCACCAAGTGAGGAATGAGGGTAGACAACTCTTGAAATCGTCTAACATAGCTCTTGTAATCGGCTCCGTCCATGTTGAGATTAACAAACTCGATGGTCAAATTTTGTAGTTCATAGGGAGGACAAAACTTCGCCTTCACCTTGTTCTTGAAATCGATCCATTCCAAGTTATAAGTCCACCCCAAAGTTATCTCTTGGTTCCACCAACTCAAGGCGTCATTTTTAAACATGCCGGATGCATAAGAAATCCGGTCGTCATATGTGCAATGACTTCTTTCAATGACTGCCTCGATCTCCTCAAACCACCTTATACACTCTGTGGGACCGCCTCTTCCATTAAACTCCGACGCCCCACAGCTTTTGAAATCTTTAAATATACACCCCTTTCGATATCCCCCATATTGATTATACATGGGCATGCGGTTATCAATTCTCACCGGTTCCTCTTCTTCGTTTTCCCCGGCATGAGGTTGAGCATTTTCATTATTCATATTTTCTTCTGGGGCTTCATTGTTTTGAGCCACATTGTTCTGCCCAAGACTTGTCGTGACTTGAGCAATAATGGTTGGCATGATATTGGCGATCGTTTGAGCAATCACCTCAGCCGTGTTTGGCTCAGGAACTTCACCACGACCCCTTCCTTGGCCTCTACCACGACCTCTACCACGGCCCCTACCACTACCTCCTTGTACCTCCGGTTGAGCTTCCGGTTGAGGTTCTTCCGGTTTAGCCCTATAGTTCGTTCCGGCTCTCCTTGGTCTCACCATTTCTATAAAGCAAGTGACACGTCGACCCGAGAGTTAGTCTCAAATGCTCACATATGTTAGTCACACAAGTAGTCAATGCTCTCATACCGATACCACATACTCATTTCAGACCATTTAGCTAAGGCCAAGGTGCTAGAATCCTATGGGATTGTTACTTATCATATTATCATGTCAAGTTCACTATAATTGTTTATCGTTAATTCAAGTAATCATGTCAATACATCATACAATCAACAATTAATACAATTGGTTTAAGTATAATCTGAATTCGATATGCTTACTAGTTATTGACCAGGTATGTATACAGGGTGTACCAATGGCTAACCCTCACCCAATCAACTTCCATTAAGTATATCGGTTCCTTATTATACTCTAAGCCATGCATGCGCAATCCATGATGTCATTAACCTGTTATAATATTAGGTGACCATAAAAGAGTTGATCGGGTTCTTTTAGGGTTACCGAAATATTATACTAAGTTAATACCATAACTTCACTTTGCCCTAAATCATCCAACTAACACCAATTAATAGTAACAATCCATGTCAACGACAATCAAAATCAATCAATGCCCACATTAACCGCATTGTACTCATACCACATTCATCACATTGAATTCAAGTCATCACATAAGTGGTCTCAACTACGAACTCACAAGGGAAAAATCACATAATTCACATTGCACACGAATTTCCTAACCATGCATGCTATATGAAGAGTTTTAAGTTAAGCCATAGTCTAGGTCAAACCGCCTAATTCTCTACGACCACGCATGGGCCACCATTCTGTACCACCCCAAGCCAAGGCTCAGAATATCACGGAAATCATATAGCATAAGGTGGAATTAATGTAGAACATGAACTAAATGCAAATAAAGGATTCAGTGAATCCTATTAATAAAAGAAACAAGTATCAAAATATAACAGAAGCAAGTAATCGTCAAAGTTTACAAAACGACATCAAAAGAAGGCTATCAATGCTAAGTACAATGCAACAGAAGGTAAATGGATCCTTGATCCATATAAGTCCAGTCCGGGTTCGACAGCAAGCAAACAAATCAAACTCCACGTCCTGGATAACCTGGTTACCTGAAAAGTGTACTAAGCATAGTCAACACAAGGTTGGTGAGTTCGTAGTAATGGTCCATAAAGAACCATCGTCAATAATCATAATATACTAGTAGAGGCTAGACATGACTTACAGTGAGTCTCTAAGTAACACAATAACGCCCAACAACAAGATCACACCAAACAAGTAAGCGTGTAATAAGAGTGCACAAATGATGTAAATATCAATACGAACGCCAAAAACATAAACAATCATAATGCCTATTATAATACATATCAAATTCGTATCAACCATGCCACAAAATACACCAAACAGAGTATACTTGCGTGTGAACCGCGTGCGTGTGAACCGCGTATATAAACAGGTCATACTTGCGTGTGAACCGCGTATATAAACAGGTCATACTTGCGTGTGAACCGCGTGCGTGTGAACCGCGTGCGTGTGAACCGCGTATATAAACAGGTCATACTTGCGTGTGAACCGCATGCGTGTGAACCGCGTATGTAAACAGGTCATACTTGCGTGTGAACCGCGTATATAAACAGGTCATACTTGCGTGTGAACCGCGTATATAAACAGGTCATACTTGCGTGTGAACCGCGTATATAAACAGGTCATACTTGCGTGTGAACCGCGTATATAAACAGGTCATACTTGCGTGTGAACCGCGTATATAAACAGGTCATACTTGCGTGTGAACCGCGTGCGTGTGAACCGCGTATATAAACAGGTCATACTTGCGTGTGAACCGCGTATATAAACAGGTCATACTTGCGTGTGAACCGCGTGCGTGTGAACCGCGTATATAAACAGGTCATACTTGCGTGTGAACCGCGTATATAAACAGGTCATACTTGCGTGTGAACCGCGTATATAAACAGTCATACTTGCGTGTGAACCGCGTATATAAACAGGTCATACTTGCGTGTGAACCGCGTGCGTGTGAACCGCACATTCAACAATCAACAACCATCAATCATTAACCCAATTTAACTACACGCACATACACTTAGGAGGATTCTACTTTCATCAAGTTCTAGATGCTTATGTATAGGGTCACCCGCAGCCTTCCCACCACATCTACAACTCATTAAAGGTATCATCGTCTTCCATGTATGTACAACATTACTAATCACAATATCAAATCACTACAAGATCATAAGGAGTAATGCAACCGCGTATAACAAATGAGTACGTGAATTATTAACGTCAGATCATGTATCATACATATGTAAGACCATAATGTATATCAAAAGCGTATCAATAACGTATCATACATATGTAAGACCATAATGTATATCAAAAGCGTATCAATAACGTCATCAATACAACCATAAAAGTATGCTCGAGTGTGTACCGCACAAGTCAAGTATATCAAAGCGTATATGAATATCCAACACATTCTCAACATCCATCAATTCCTCTAAACAATGCGTACATCCACTTCGGAGGGTTTTACTTTCATCAGGTTCTAGATGCTTATGTGTAGGGTCGTCCGCAGCCTTCCCACCACACCTAAAATCCTTTGAAAGTAAAGTCGACCTCTATGTATGTACTTCTATCCTAAAGAGTTACAATATCACAAACAAATTCGTAAACCATCACACGATCAATCCAAAACTGTCTACCAAACGACAATTAATCAGGAATCAACTAGACAGACAATCAAGTCAACCAAACAAACAAACAACACGTATATGTACACTTTCAGCCCGAATCTCTATTGAGTAGGGAGCTACGAAACTCACCTGATCGGCAAAGAAGTTAAGTTTGATACAAAGTTGAGTTATAGTCGCTCGATGTTCGCTTCGCATCCAAAACCTAAATATAGATCATGTACATTCACATCAACATACAGCACGTATACATAACTTATCAATTTCTCGACAAAACCTTAATTAGGTTTCCAAAGTGGTTCTCGACGTTAAGTGACTTCTAAGACTCTTAATCATTGTTAAATAAGTTAAGAAGTGATTTAGATCGAAGCCCGATACGTTATTAGGGTTCTGGAAGTCAACTAGGTCAAACAAGAAAATCAGAAAAAAAAAAAAAAAAAAAAAAAAAAAAAAAAAAAAAAAAAAAAAAAAAAAAAAAAAAAAAAAAAAAAAAAAAAAAAAAAAAAAAAAAAAAAAAAAAAAAAAAAAAAAAAAAAAAAAAAAAAAAAAAAAAAAAAAAAAAAAAAAAAAAAAAAAAAAAAAAAAAAAAAAAAAAAAAAAAAAAAAAAAAAAAAAAAAAAAAAAAAAAAAAAAAAAAAAAAAAAAAAAAAAAAAAAAAAAAAAAAAAAAAAAAAAAAAAAAAAAAAAAAAAAAAAAAAAAAAAAAAAAAAAAAAAAAAAAAAAAAAAAAAAAAAAAAAAAAAAAAAAAAAAAAAAAAAAAAAAAAAAAAAAAAAAAAAAAAAAAAAAAAAAAAAAAAAAAAAAAAAAAAAAAAAAAAAAAAAAAAAAAAAAAAAAAAAAAAAAAAAAAAAAAAAAAAAAAAAAAAAAAAAAAAAAAAAAAAAAAAAAAAAAAAAAAAAAAAAAAAAAAAAAAAAAAAAAAAAAAAAAAAAAAAAAAAAAAAAAAAAAAAAAAAAAAAAAAAAAAAAAAAAAAAAAAAAAAAAAAAAAAAAAAAAAAAAAAAAAAAAAAAAAAAAAAAAAAAAAAAAAAAAAAAAAAAAAAAAAAAAAAAAAAAAAAAAAAAAAAAAAAAAAAAAAAAAAAAAAAAAAAAAAAAAAAAAAAAAAAAAAAAAAAAAAAAAAAAAAAAAAAAAAAAAAAAAAAAAAAAAAAAAAAAAAAAAAAAAAAAAAAAAAAAAAAAAAAAAAAAAAAAAAAAAAAAAAAAAAAAAAAAAAAAAAAAAAAAAAAAAAAAAAAAAAAAAAAAAAAAAAAAAAAAAAAAAAAAAAAAAAAAAAAAAAAAAAAAAAAAAAAACAAAAAAAAAAAAAAAAAAAATCTCTAAGACTCTTAATCAATGTTAAATAAGTTAAGAAGTGATTTAGATCGAAGCCCGATACGTTATTAGGGTTCTGGAAGTCAACTAGGTCAAACAAGAAAATCAGAAAATTACAACTGGCGTAAGCTACGCCCCTATGGGCCGTAACTTACGCCCATACAAGTTCTAGTGCAAGGTGGGCGTAAACAGAAGCAATTTGGCGTAATGAAAATGGAGAGCACCGTAAGGTACGCTTACACTTGGCGTAAGGTACGCCCAAAGAAAATATAACTGCCGTAACTTACGCCCCATAGGGCCGTAGGTTACGCCCCTTACTGGGCAGCAATACGACCAGGAGCATTTTATGCAGAAAAACAAGAACCCAAAACCCTAAATCGCATTGCAAGATTAAAGGACTCATTTTGATGTTACATTTGACCTTCAAACACCTAAATACACTTGCCCCAAACCCATATTTCCATCCATAACATCATCAAATTCTCCAAATCGATCAAACCCTAATTAACCCAAAACTCATTTTAAGGCGATTTAGAACTTGTAAATGTACGTGATGACTAGAAACGAGTAAACTAACATAAATAGAAGTAAATGGGATGAATTAGACTTACCAAAACTTCCTTTCCGAGCTAGAACCCGAATTGGGTCAAAATGGGTAAAAGTCTTGCACTTCTAAATGAAATCCTTTGATAAGACGATATGAGTTAAAGATGCTAATGATTCTCGAGTTAATCTAAACCCAAAACACCAAATGATACTAGAGAAATGAAGAACTAGAGATGTTCTTGCTTTTGGTCTAGAAAGAAAAGAGAAAGAGAGAAAGATAAGAAATGAGAGGTAAAAGAGAAAGATAAGGGAGGAGGAATGGAGAGAAAGAGAGAAAGATAAGAAATGAGAGGTAAAAGAGAAAGATAAGAAAGAGGAATGGGTCAAAGAGAAGATGAAGAAATGAGATTGTGGTCTAGAGAGAAAAGAGAAAGAGAGAAAGATAAGAAATGAGAGGTAAAAGAGAAAGATAAGGGAGGAGGAATGGGTCAAAGGGGCTGATGGGTCGTGGACGACCCACGGGCCGACCCGTTTCTCTTTTCAAGCCAAAATACAATCGTTAATCATTTAAACACCGAACAAAACACATTATTGACCCGAATACCTCACAATGCCATTTAATTCACAAAACGACCCAAATATTTATTAACTTAAATTGTTAGTCAAATTGCACGTAAAGTCAAACGGTCAAAACTCACGGATGTTACAAACAAACTGCCAACAACAACTTCTGATTCCTTCAGCATATCCTGAGAATACTCATACTCCCGGCATAGGCCACGAACCAGAAGATTCTTCGAACCAATTTTCTCTTCCATTGCCATTTCGTTTTCCATATACACACGAGCAGTTGAACCAGAAAAAGAATTTGGCAAGAAAGATCCTTTATCATTTTCCAATTCACGTCCAATAAAGTTTGGGACAACAGACGATCCGACATCGGCAGCTTTCCTCTTCGATGACATTATGCTAAAAAAAAAGAAAATACAGGAGAAACAAAAGTTTAAATAGTAATGGAATACTGAAAGTCTGAAACAAAACGAAGGTTGAATATATTATCCGATATTAAAAAATTCAAAATAAAAAAACCAATAAGAAGCAAGTGGCAATAATGGCTGTCAAAAGAAGACAAAAGATAAAATTAATTGTGATATGATATATACAAAAGACCACGAATCCCTAGCCATCAATATTAAGTCTTGAGATACGCGGACTTTAAGCATCTGACACTTCTCTTGGGAAAATGCTGAAGTTCTCGTGGGAATATGCAGATGTTACGAAGTCTATCATTGCACAAAGAGTCACCTTCCTTTAACCCCTAATAATGGTCAAAATATGCAACTTTCATCCCTTGAAACACTATAGTATACATTATACTCTATGTTGAAAGTTGAAACCACATCTTTTGAAGAACAACACGAAGAATATAAACACAAATCATATAGTTTGTAGTGTATAGTAATAAAGTTAGTGTCTTGAAACGAAAATTTATAAACATTGTCAACAAACAAATATATCGATAAAATGTAGGAATTTGAAACTAAAATTTATATTGAGTAAAATAATTTGTGTTGTTAAAAAAAATTATGTAGGAATTTGAAACGAAAATTTTTAGACATATACACTACAAAACAAATTTGTAGTGTATAATCATAGACTTATATACAAATAATAAAATGAGTAAATAAGAAAAAAAAAATTAGACATAGACATATATATAAAATAAAATATTTTTTATTATTACTAGACCAGATATAATATCCTTTTTCCTGAAAATTCTAGAAATTTACAGTGTTAAGTCAAATCTCACACAGTAGAGAATAATTATTATTTACTGTTTCGTCATTTACTTTCTTATTTTGTGATAAAGTTCTCATAAAAATTATACGAACATTTCAATCATTATCACGTTCCCATTCTACCATTCAAAAAATAAATAAATCAAGCCCCCATTCTTATAATTATCATTATTTGAATTTTCATTTGTTTTGATATTCTCATTAATTATTGTCAAAATGAAAATTGATTTTATCATTTTACTTGTATTTATTCAAATTTCAACCTGGTTTTCACCGTTTCAAAATATATAACTTAATCACTCTTTATTATAGTAAAAGACTTTTAGTAGTATATCTTTTCTATATAATCTTGTCGAATTTGTTAAGTAGTTATTTTCTTTTGTACCATAATTTTTACACATGGTATATTTTGCAGGTTTTTCATCATCTGTGGAAGTAATCTTACATCAACCATTTCCATTTGATAACTTGAAAAGTTTAATAATTTCTGAATAAAATTTCTGGGTTGACTGAAATGGAGATGAAAGACCTTACAAAAGAGAAAAATAAATTTGTCTACCGAAGTAGAAAAGAGTACAACACGAACTGATTCATGGTTTCTACAAATCAAAATTTCTTCAAGTATATAAATCATATTGACTATAAAGTTGATAAATACTGTGAGTCCCAAATATAGATGTTTAAAACCCGACTGGCAAGTAATTCTAACTGGAAGATGACCAGTTCAGAATACGATCCAGACATGGATAAACAATAAAGTAAATGTACTGAAAGTAAATGCAAGAAACAATAAGTGCTGAAACTATATAAATAATATGTATATTTCACGTATGTAGCATTGAGACACGATGTACTTTTTCAATGTATTTGATTTATTGAAATAAACAAATACAAGGGTTGTTTCGGAATAAAGATAAACACCCAAGTGTAAATATCTAAACAACCTAGAAATACAAGTGATCTAATAACTTGGAAATACTCGTAAGGATTACTTAGAGTATATCTCACAAGTTGCAATGCTAAAGTTTCAAGCTATTTGCAAGTTGTGAGAAGACTTATATTTATAGACCAAGTCCATGATGACGTGGACCAGATCGTACAAATATGGTTGGGAGCATTTAAGGAATTAAATCTAATTCCTTACATGTGTACTTTTAAGGTTAAGTATATAAGTCAATTGATGTGACTTATCATACTTTATTCCCAACCTTTACTTTACCTTGTACTTTTATTAATAGTTAAATCTATTAACTGGGTAGAGGTATGTAAAGTAAAAAGTCTTCTTCGTAATCAGTGTAAAAGTGTGTAAGTACTTTTACACTGAGATGCTTCAGTCTTCGATCAGGTAGAATCAACTTCTGAGCTCCACATCTGAGCTTGATTCTCTTTCTTCAGACTTCAGTCTTTGACTTCATTCTGAATAGTATTCTGATACGTTGATCTGAACTGAAGTGAACTAATTCTGAACGACTTCAGAATTCTGTACAAGTATTCTTCACTGAGCTTCAGCTATTTCTGAACAAATTATTCTTGGTCGGTTTTCGACCTAACAAATTCCCCCTATTTGTTCTGAAATAGTGCATGCATCTCAGACTTCTATCTATACATGTTTGTAAGTCTGAAATGCAAGTTTTTTTTTAAGTTGTAAAAATTTTCTAAGTACATCTTATAGATCATTGATGTCTCAGAATTTTACTTGTGATTTTTCTAACTTAAACCTATCATCTACTTATTAGCTACAAAATGTAACATATATATACAAACTGAAGTGTTTGTTACATTTGCAAATATTTATACAAGTAAATGATAAACTGAAAAGAAAACTACTTCTTCGCAGGCCTCGAACCAGAAGGTGCTTCAGTAGCTTTTCTCTTCAGTGGAGAATGATCCTTCTTTCCAAATAATCTGCCTTCAATCTCTACCTTGGCTTGCATCTTTTATTGTATTCTTGATAACCATGCACCAATCAGAGCAGATTTTGGCTTCCCCCTCAGAATCTGGATCATTTCTCTATGCTCAGAAATCCCAAATTCGTGCACTGAAACCTGATTGTATTCTTCAGCTGCCCTTCCTTCTCTTTTAAGAACCAAATCAAAGATCTTCAATCCATCAGCTTTTGTTACTTCTATGTCAGTTATTTTGGCTGGATGGGATTGATGCTTCATATAATGCTCATACTGATCCTTTTCATGTTTCCTTTCGATCTCAGTGGCATCATCAGACATTGGCTTGAAGGTAGAAAGGTCAGCATCACGAATGTTCTTTCTTGAAGACCTTGGTCTAGTTACTTTGGGCTTTATGGGTGGCCTTGACAATTCTTTTTCAACTTTCAGAACTCCAGCCATAATTTCTTTCTTTTTGATTGCCATATCCTTTTCTCTATTTTTCACCAAGTCCTCAATGGACAACTTGAATGTGAGATGGTCCAGCTTTTGTTCTAAGGGAGAATACTTTACCCCATACTCATACGCACCCATTTCTTCCAATGCCTTCTGCACTCTTGGATCATTCTTTATTTTCTGATATTGTTCCAATGTGAGACCAAGAGCTGTAGCATCTATGTGATCAAGGGTTCCCATATTCAGATGTTGTTCCCTTTCTCTTTCCTTGTTTTCCCTCCACATTATATATTCATTAGAGACTTGCTTCTGCAGAGCCTCTAATTTCTTGCCATCTGCATCAAGATCATGAAGAGGATAACCATGTTCATCCACATTCACACCAACAACTAGCCCAGAGCCCTTTGCATTTGTCTTCTTGGGTTCATCCACCACTGGGGCCTTGCCCTTATCCTTCTTAGCTGGTTCAGAAGCTTGTACTTCAGATTTCTGAACCTGTTCCCCCTGAACTGAAGCACTACCAGATTGTACTTCAGTTTGCTTCTTGGTTGCCTCTATTAATTCTTGAGTACTGGAGAGCAAACCAATAGGCACATTTCCCCCTTTGGGGACCTCAGAAGGCATCTTGGCATATAAATCAATGGTAGTTTTCATTGCCTTCAGAGGTTCCCAACTTTGCTATTCTAGGCTATCAGAAATTCCCTTAGCCATGGTAGAGAACTGAGCCCTTAATCTAAAGGATGAATTAAGGTTCAGTGCTTCTTGTTCTTTGAGTTCCTTCAGCATTTTTCTATCCTCTTCAGTAAAGGAAGCAAGGGGAGGAGGAGCAACAACTTGTTCTTTCTGGAGAAGGGTCAGAATGTCATCTATCTGCTTGGACTGGCCCTTAACAACTTCATCAAGAGTAGATACAGATTTCTGAACTTCGGAAACAACCTTATCTACCTTCTTGGAAGTATCTTTGGTGAGTTCTAAGACCATCCTTCTGACCCCTTCTTCAACCTTTTCAGCCACAGAGGCTGAAATCTGAGCAACAAGATTCTGAGATATCTCAGACTTCAGCTTCTCAATCACATCACTACTAATAGAAGACCCAAGTTCTTTCTCATTAACACTTGGCCTTTTAACTAACTCATTCACCTCCTTCCCGACTGCCATAACTTCTTGTTTGATCAGTTCAATACCAGATGTCAAGTTTGCAAGAACTGAAGCTTGCACATCTCTTTTGGCCAGTCTGAAGGCTTCCCTGATAGCCGTACTTATTTTGTTACATGAATGCACCAGCTCATTTAGCTTCCCACTAACTAGTCCCTCATTTCTAGCAACCTTGGTGAACTCAATGCCAAGGAACATCTGAGCACCCTTCATTTCAGCAATGGAACTAGTATTGGCAGTTAGAGATTTTGTTAAGTCCTTCACCTTGAGAAGGAGGCTTTGAACTTCGGTATTTTGCTTCTTTAACTGTGCTTCTACACTCAAAGGAGGAGGTGGTTGTGTAGAAATAGAAGCCACAAAGGGAAGTCTACCAAGCCCATCTAATGCCTTTACCAATTGCATTTCAGTTGGACTCTCAGATTCAGTAGCAGAGTCCAACTCTTTCTCAGTTTGATCATCATAATTGATGGGCCTTGCTACTTGGTGAATTTGTGGGTGTAAGTGTTGGAGTTGTGGTTGAAAACGAGGTGAAGTGACAAAGGCAGGTGTAGAGCCAGGTGGAAAATATGGATGTTTATGAGAAGTTTCGGGTTGGCGATATGGTTGTTCAACAAGTATATTTTGGATTTCTCGGGAAGGAGGGACGTTTGTGAGGCTGAAGGTTGGCTCAGAATCAGAAGACTGATTCTCCTCCAGTAAGCCCTCATCAAACTCAAAATCAGCAAAGGAATCAAGATTCCCTTGAGGTGGCTCATCGTCATCCCAGAGGTCAGTCGAAACTGCAGTCCGATCAGATATGCCCTGGTTTAGATCACTGGTACCTGAACCAGCTTCTGGTTCAACAACTGCTGCTGCAGATGCATCGTCACTAGATTTATGGGTTGGATCAGCCATAGCTTCATCGCCAGACACAGTAAACACAGGGGTTGCCATAATGACCCTCGTACCATCATCAAGAGTCACTTCATCGTCCGTAGAGTCTGGAATCTCAGTCTCAGGTGGTGTCACACCAAAGACTTCATCAATTCGTGCTGCACTAGAGTGTGAAATTTGTGAAGTTTCAAGGGGTGCGCGTGCAGACACGGACTCTAATGTGTGCTGGGCTGGCACACTTGTATTATCTTCACCATCTCCTCCTAAAGAAGTTTTGGAGATGGTTGCTTGTGGGTTTCCCTTTGGACTCGATTCCTCTGGTTCTTGTTGGGAAGATCCAGAGGGGTTTGCTTCGGTACTAATGTCCTTGGGCTGTGAGAACTGCTTATATTTACGACGTTTTAATAAGCCCTTTGGAGATCCTGAGGGATCTTTTGGGAGATCCTCAGGTTGGTCAGTGGAGGAGGGAATTGGTGGTTGGGTAGATGAAGTTGCTGAGGTTTTAAACAACTTCAACATTTGACCACCAGGTGCACCAATGGGTCTCGCATTCTTTTGCGACTCGCTCGGTGACCTTTCTGAGCCAGCCGGTCGTGCTGTTTCAGTTTTATTAATTACCTGAAGCATTGCAGCCGAGAGTTCTGGTTCTGGATCTGAAGTAGATAGCTTTGATAGATCCCTGCAGAACTCTGTTGCTGAAGATTCAAGCCCCTCCATGTGATACTCATCTCTAAGCATGTTCATGAAGCAAATGCTCAGAAATCTGGGAAATGAGATATGTGGACTTCTTTTTCCTTTTAATTTTGTTACCAGATGAGAGAAAAGTATCTCAGCGAAGTCCACCTCAATCCCATGCCACAAGTAGTACCCGATTTCTACTTGTGTTAATGAAATCTGGTCCAATCCACCCCAGTTTCCACCTAGGCACTCCACAATCTGAGTCCAGAAATAACGCCAACAATTTTTAAATCCAAACAGAAAAATATGTCCAGATGTTCTCAGATTGTGCTCAGCATCGACCATGTCATCATGACCCATGGCGTGCAGTACTTCCCTGAAATTAACTCCTTTTAGCCTTTTTGCATAGGCTGAAGAAGAGGGAAGGTAGTTCAAGTGAAGGGCCTCCCGAAACCCATCAAGTGAAAGGATATACTGCTTAGTGCCTTCTTTTAAAGAAAAAGCAACGGATTTTTCATCCTTGCTTAGAGTAGCAGTATACCAGAATTCAAGTAAGTATCTATGATACAATACTTGAGGATCTGCAGTCAAGGTATAATGGAGAGGGGATTGTTCAAGAAATTTATTAATCCTCCCCATTAAGGTTTTGCCTTTGGCGTTCAGTGCGGCCTTGAAATTATTCATATTGAATCTAAGGGTCAATGGATCGAACCCTTTTGGCCATTGTGCACTGGCCTTGACAACTTTGGATGGTTTTGGTCGAAAGCTATAAGTGATTTGGCGTGAGAAGCAGGTTTAGCCATTATTTCTACAAGGGAAAACTGAATATGAAAGATGAATTTAGGGTTTTGGAGTTATTGAAGGAATGAGAAAAAGAGAGAGAATGATGATTGGGAGTAAATGTAAAGAGAAGTAAATGAAGGAATTGTTTTCGAAAAGGTATTTATATTTATGATGGAATACAAAGGGTTTTCCAAAATAAATAAAATAAAATTGATTTTGAAATTCAAACCCAAAAAAAATATTATTTTAATGAAATCAATTTTGATCGGGTTTGAAGTCCAAAAATAATTTTGGGTATACGTCCGCATTTAATGCAACGACGGCTATGACCCCACTTTTCACAAAACTTTTCAATACTTTAAAGAAAAAGTGATCATTACTTTTCATTTACGGCGCAACTTGTGTGACACGTCAGCAGAAGGTATCATTATTCAAACGTTATACAGTAACCTTCACGTGTTCACACAACAACCAAGTATCCAAAATACATTATAAAGGACTGACTCATTTCAGAAATAACTTATTTAAATCTGAGCATGATCAGATTTTAAGTAATCTGAACAATCTCAGTTTTCATACTTATTCTGAAATCATTTCAGAAATTCTGAAGCATTTCAGTCAACATATTTTTCTGAAAGCAAAGTTCCCCCTTAGAGAGAAATTCTTTTAAACATAAAAATATTTGACACTTCCCCCTGAGGTGATGCTATACAGGATTTAGCATACCTAACTCACTGATGAGATGTTTAAACGTTTTGATATCCAAGGGTTTTGTAAAAACATCAGCGAGTTGTTTATCAGTGGGAATGAAATGAAGTTCAATGTCACCTTTAATAATGTGATCTCTAATAAAATGATACCTGAGGTCGATATGCTTGCTTTTGGAGTGCATGACAGGATTGTGAGAGATGGCAATGGCACTGGTGTTATCAGAAAATATAGGAGTCTTTGTATACTTAACACCATAATCAGTTAGTTGGTTCTTCATCCACAAAATCTGAGCGCAGCAACTGGCTGCAAAAATGTATTCAGCTTCAGCTGTGGAGAGTGATACTGCAATCTGCTTCTTACTTGTCCAACTAACCAATTTGCCACCTAGGAAATGACAACCACCTGTGGTACTTTTCCTATCTATTTTACAACCTGCATGATCAGAATCTGAATAACCCATTAGATCTAGACTTGAGCCTTTAGGATACCAAAGACCAAGTCTGGGGACACCTTTAAGGTATCTGAAAATCCTTTTCACAGCATTTGCGTGTGCTTCTCTGGGATAAGACTGAAATCTTGCACAAAAGCATGTTGCAAACATTATGTCAGGTCTACTAGCAGTTAAGTACATGAGGGATCCTACCATACCACAATATTTTGTGGGATCCACTTGTTTTCCATTAGGATCTGAGTCCAAAGTTAAAGGTGCAGAAATGGGAGTATCTTTTGATGAGACTGAATCAAATTGATATTTCTTTAATAAGTCTCTGACATATTTTTCTTGATTTATAAAAATACCATCACTGATTTGTTTAACTTGAATACCTAGAAAATATGTCAGTTCACCCATCATACTCATTTCATACTCAGATGACATTATTTCAGAAAACTGGTCACACATTTTGTTATTTGTAGACCCAAACACAATATCATCGACATAAATTTGTACAAGTAAGATATCATTTTTATCATGCAATATGAATAAAGTGTTATATATTGCACCCCTTTTAAAACCATTTTTCAGAAGATGTTTAGTAAGAATATCATACCAGGCTCTAGGTGCTTGTCTCAGACCATATAATGCTTTGTTCAGTCTGTACACCCAATGAGGTCTTTCATCATTTATGAACCCTGGTGGCTGATGCACATACACAACTTCTTCCAATTCACCATTCAAAAATGCACTTTTAACATCCATCTGATAGACTTTGAACTCATGATGAGCTGCAAAAGCTAAGAAAATTCTGATAGCTTCTAGTCTAGCAACTGGTGAAAAAGTTTCATCAAAGTCTACTCCTTCTTCTTGTGAGTAACCCTTTGCAATAAGCCTTACCTTGTTACGAATCACATGACCATCTTCATCCATCTTGTTTCTGAAGACCCATCCTGTCCCAATTGGTTCTTTCTTTAGATCACTGGGACAAGGAACAAGTTCCCAAACATCGTTCCTCTTAAACTGATTAAGCTCATCTTGCATGGCTTCAATCCAGCTCGGGTCTTTCATAGCCTCATCAATCTTCTTCGGTTCTATCAGTGATAAGAAGCTGACATTTAAACATTGATCGCTTGTGGCTCTTCTAGTCTGAACCCCACAAGTGGAATTTCCAATGATTTGATCGATTGGATGTGCTCGTGTCCACTTAGTGTAATGACCAGGATGAACAATGATATCAGTGTAAAAACTCCTCTGATTTACTTCAGGGGGTGCTTCAGAAAAGACTACTTCAGTCTCATCATCTTCCTCCTGCAGATCATGATTTACATCATGAAACTGTTCAGATTGGGGTAATTCAGTGGAACCTGATATCTGAGGAGAAGCAGCATGTACATCTGATCCAATAGTTAGTTCAGAAGGTAGTTTAAAACTGACCGAAGGATAGAATAGAATGTTGCTTGACTTGTTTATTATTGGTTCTGAACTGAGATGTTCAGAAGCAGGTTCAGGTGACTGATCAGATTGGACAATAGGATCAGAATCACGATTCTTTCTTTCTACTACACCATTCTGCTCTGGTGTGTGGGCTGAGGAGAAGTTCTGAGATATGCCAGTTTCAGTGCAGAAGGACTCCAGAGTTGCATTTCTGAATTCAGTGCCATTGTCACTTCTGAGCTGACAAACTTTTCGCTTATGCTTGAGTTCAATCTGTTTGATGAGAGCAATGATTTCAGCAGCAGCTTCACTCTTGGATCTGAGGAAAATTACCCAGCAATATCTTGAATATTCATCAACAACAACAAGGGTATACTTCTTTCCCGCTCTTGTCTGAACATTCACTGGTCCAAAGAGGTCCATGTGAAGCATGTGAAAAGGTTCAGTTATACCAAAACTTTGCTTTGTCTTGAATGAAGCTCTTTTCTGCTTACCCATTTCACAACCTGGACATGGCTTGTCTTTATTGAAAGACATTGAGGGTATCCCATCAACAAGTTGTTTTCTTGACAACTTATTAATATTTTTGAAGTTCAAATGGGATAATCTCTTGTGCCACAACCAGTTTGTGTCTTCATCTGCCTTTGTGTAGAAACATTGTTCAGTGGGTGAACTATTCATATCAATGATATAAATGTTTCCTTTTCTTGGTGCAATCAATACTACCTTTCCATCTCTGTTAAATATGGTGCCTTGTGAAATATCAAATAATACCTTGAAGCCATCATCACACAGTTGGCTGACACTGATCAGGTTATATTTCAAACCATTCACATATGCAACACGTATGAATTTGACTTGTCCATTATTCACTACACCATATCCCTCAGTTTGTCCATTTTCATCATTCTCAAATGTTATTGAGGGCCCCTCTTGCACCCTATATTCCTCCAGCAGGGTTTGATAACCAGTCATGGTTCTGCCAGCAGCGCTGTCAAGAAACCATATATTCTTCTTTCGGTCTCCCTGCACAAACACAAAAATTAGTTCTTTTTGGGAACCCATCTCTTGATGGGTTCGCTAGACTCTCCCTTAGTAGTCTCAGATTTCTTTGGTTCAGAAGGAACTGAAGGATCGAAGGGGATCTCGGTCATGATCTCAGATGACACAAAAACAGTTGATTTGTTTGGAAAAAGGTTTTGCATTTTGCTTAGGTTGAAGAGGTGTGGTTTCAACATTTTTCAAACGTGCATTACAACTCTGCACTTGTCTAGCCAATGACTGAAATTGACTCTCTAACCTTAAAAAAATTGATTCTTCATTAGACACCTGAGCCTTACCTAAATCTGAGGTAGAAGGCTTAGTGGGGGAGATATTTTTCTTCTTCTTTTGGCCTTTTGGAACCTTAGATGAAGTCTGAGGGGATGGCTTTTTGGTTTTAGCCTTCTTTTCTGAAACAGTTGTCTGAGCTCTTATAGATTTACCCTCAGATTGTTCCTGGGCCTTATCAGTCACAGTTTTCTGTTTGCCAACTTTAGAAAAAATAATTTCTGGTTTCATTTCCTTTGGAAGTGCATCTAAATCAGTGATTATAGATGCCAAGTGAAGATCACCTAATTCATATCCTGTTCTTTGATTTGCAAAAGTATTCTTAATTGCAGCATCTGGATTTGGTGCTTTCATCCAAGATTTAATTATTTTTTGTTCCTTTTCAAGGATGGTTTTTAATTCTTCTTTTTCCAACTCTAAAGTGGCAACCATAGACTGATAACTTTTTAAAGCCAACTGAACATCTTTCAGCTCTTTTAGTCTGGCCTGATTGGCGTTAAGTTCAGAAGTATTACTTTCGAACATTTTTAGGCTTTCTGAACGCACAGTTTCGACAAATGAAATGTCAGCCTCTAAAAGAACCAAAAGGTCCAATTTTTGTTCCTTTTCAAGGATGGTTTTTAATTCTTCTTTTTCCAACTCTAAAGTGGCAACCATAGACTGATAACTTTTTAAAGCCAACTGAACATCTTTCAGCTCTTTTAGTCTGGCCTGATTGGCGTTAAGTTCAGAAGTATTACTTTCGAACATTTTTAGGCTTTCTGAACGCACAGTTTCGACAAATGAAATGTCAGCCTCTAAAAGAACCAAAAGGTCCAATTTTTGTTCCTTTTCAAGGATGGTTTTTAATTCTTCTTTTTCCAACTCTAAAGTGGCAACCATAGACTGATAACTTTTTAAAGCCAACTGAACATCTTTCAGCTCTTTTAGTCTGGCCTGATTGGCGTTAAGTTCAGAAGTATTACTTTCGAACATTTTTAGGCTTTCTGAACGCACAGTTTCGACAAATGAAATGTCAGCCTCTAAAAGAACCAAAAGGTCCAATTTTTGTTCCTTTTCAAGGATGGTTTTTAATTCTTCTTTTTCCAACTCTAAAGTGGCAACCATAGACTGATAACTTTTTAAAGCCAACTGAACATCTTTCAGCTCTTTTAGTCTGGCCTGATTGGCGTTAAGTTCAGAAGTATTACTTTCGAACATTTTTAGGCTTTCTGAACGCACAGTTTCGACAAATGAAATGTCAGCCTCTAAAAGAACCAAAAGGTCCAATTTTTGTTCCTCATTACTTTCAAAACCAAAGTCACTAACCTTTTTCATGACTATATCCACCCATCGACCAGATTCAACATCAGACTTGACCAAATGACCTTGATCTTCTCGTGCCATGAAACACATATCCCTAACTTCTTCCTCATCATCAGATGATTCGTCAGATTCTTCCTATTTTTCAGTCTTGACAATCATACAACTATTATTGCTTGATTTGTTTTGAGCCATGAGAGCTATTTGGGCTTTCAGCTTCTTGTACTTAGCCTTATAGCTATCATCAGATTTCTGAAAAATAGAATGATTAGGGGCAGATTGTGATGATGAAGGCTGACTAGATCTGCATTCCTTCATGAAATGTCCTTTCTTGCCACACTTAAAGCATTCAAGATTAGACTTGTCAATAGAAGCGCTGGAAGCAAATGGTTTGCCAGATCGATTTGATTTGGCCTTAAAACGATTTGTTAGAAATATAAATGTAGTAGTTGATTTGTGTACCTTTATTTTAATTTGTACTTATAATGTAAACTTGTTAATATGGAAGGGGGCATAATGTAAATAGCTCATATGTATATAAACCCCCTCCATTAAGTATTTTGTAACCTTGAACCCCATTTATGCTATCCAATCTTTCCTGCTATCTCTACTTTCTCTCACTTCAAACCGCCATTGATACACACACTAACACACACATAAGCTCAAATTCTACTCTTTACATTTGGTATCAGAGCACAATCAGCGTATCTGAGCGATCCACAAGCTTAATTGAAGCTTATTTTGTGCTTATTTTCTGGAATTTGAGTTTGTTACTGAAATAGCCATTTGCCGAGATTACTGTTTGAGTAAATTCTGCAAAATTAGTGTGTTTGTTGTTAAAATTTGTTCACCGATCGATTAGTTGTTACTATATCATCATTTTGTATTGATTTCAGATTTCAATTTCAACATTTGATCACATTTTGTAAAAGCTCAGCAAATCAAGGTTTCAGTGGGATTTCATTCTGATTGAGATTAGTTGTTATTTTGTTCGAGGATTTGTTCGCGATCATTTTCTGAGAATTTTGATATAAATTTCAAGTTGTAACTCTCAAAAATGAAGAAGATATCAATGATTTTCAGAAACCTCGGCGTTTGGGTACTTAGCTGAACGAAGAAGAAGAACAGTAACTGACTGTTTTGTCGTTTAGTGTTTACTCGTGTTTGCAGAGATTGTTGGCTAGGGTTAATCGTACTTGTACTATTTGCAGAGATTTTATCTCGGCAAATACGTGTTTTAGCAAATTTTTGCTAAGGACTGGAGCTACTTGTACTATTTGCAGAGCTTATTTCTCGGCAAATAGTTGTTTCAAGAAAAGTTGGTCAAGTATTGGTGCTCATTGTTCTATTTGCCGAAGAAAAACCTCGGCACTTAGTTCATTTAGACTTTTCAAAATTTTCAATTTCAAGAAAATTGATTCACCATCATTTTTGATCAATATTCTTCAAGTGGGCAGAAAATAAACTTTGTTAAAAAATTTTAGGTCCATTTGCCGAGATTACTGTTTGAGTAATTTCTGCAAAATTAGTGTGTTTGTTGTTAAAATTTGTTCACCGATCGATTAGTTGTTACTATATCATCATTTTGTATTGATTTCATATTTCAATTTCAACATTTGATCACATTTTGTAAAAGCTCAGCAAATCAAGGTTTCAGTGGGATTTCATTCTGATTGAGATTAGTTGTTATTTTGTTCGAGGATTTGTTCGCGATCATTTTCTGAGAATTTTGATATAAATTTCAAGTTGTAACTCTCAAAAATGAAGAAGATATCAATGATTTTCAGAAACCTCGGCGTTTGGGTACTTAGCTGAACGAAGAAGAAGAACAGTAACTGACTGTTTTGTCGTTTAGTGTTTACTCGTGTTTGCAGAGATTGTTGGCTAGGGTTAATCGTACTTGTACTATTTGCAGAGATTTTATCTCGGCAAATACGTGTTTTAGCAAATTTTTGCTAAGGACTGGAGCTACTTGTACTATTTGCAGAGCTATTTGCTCGGCAAATAGCTGTTTGAAGAAATTTTCATTAAGTACTGGTTCTACTTGTTCTATTTGCAGAGATTATTTCTCGGCAAATAGTTGTTTCAAGAAAAGTTGGTCAAGTATTGGTGCTCATTGTTCTATTTGCAGAGAATTTTGCTCGGCAAATAGTGGTTTCAAGAAGAGTTGGTTAAGTGTGGTGCTCATTGTTCTATTTGCAGAGATTTTATCTCGGCAAATAGGTGTTTCAAGGAAGTTTGGTTAAGTGTTGATTCTACTTACACTGTTTGCAGAGATTTTATCTCGGCAAATAGTTATTTCAACAAAAATCCACCAAGTGTTTTTTTGTGATACAGTTCTAGTTGTACCATTTGCTGAAGAAAAAGCTCGGCAAACTGTTGAAGTTGGTTGATCAGTGTGTTCGAATTGTGAATTGGCTACTTGTTCTATTTGCCGAAGAAAAACCTCGGCACTTAGTTCATTTAGACTTTTCAAAATTTTCAATTTCAAGAAAATTGATTCACCATCATTTTTGATCAATATTCTTCAAGTGGGCAGAAAATAAAATTTGTTCAAATTTTTTGGTCCATTTGCCGAGATTTTTGCTCGGCATTCTTCACAAGTAGAAAATCAAATTTTTTTCTAAGTCTTTTAATTGTTTGAAATGGCTTCAAGGGAAGCTTTAGCACTTGGTTCTGAAGGGAGACCTCCTGTGTTGTTCAGAGGATCTTATCCACAATGGAAGAAAAGGTTTCTGAACTGGATAGACAGACAGAAGAATGGAAAACTTCTGAGGAAATCATACAAAGATGGTCCTGAACTTCCAAAGAACCCTGTTAATGGAGAAGCTTTACCTGAAGAGAGTTGGAATACATATCAGAGAAATAGAGTTGAAGCTGATCAAATGTCAATTGCCTATCTTTACCAAGCACTTCCTGATGACATTTACTGCAATGTGGACTCCTATGAAACAGGAAAAGACATATGGGATGAAGTGGAGAAACAGATGGAAGGATCTGATGTGTCAAACACCATAAGATTGTCGACTGTTCTGAACATGTATGAAACTTTCAAGCAACAGAAGGGTGAACAATTGAACGAAGTATACATCAGATTCTGCAATGTCATCAATGAGCTTAGAAAGAATGATGTGAAGAGAACCAATATGGAATTGAACATCAAATTCATCAAAAATCTGGAAGAGGAATGGCAAGTGTATGGAACCCAACTCAACCAACAATCAGACTTTGGGAAACTCACCATTCACACCTTGTATGAAAAGCTGAAGCTGAATGTTGAGGATGTTCAGAGGATCCAAAAGAAGAAAGAAGAAAGTTCTCATTCCGATCCATTAGCCTTGGTAGCTGAGAAGAAGACTTCAAAAGTGTCAAGACAAAGCTTTGTTGAGTATGACACTGATTCTGATTCAAGTGAAATGAGTGATTCTGATCTGGATGAAAGACAAAAAGAGATGTACAAGGAACTCGCTTATTTCACGAAGGCTTTCAAGAAGAAATTCTTCAAGAAGAAACCAACCAACAATCAGCTTAGGACTTCCTCAGTTTCTTCGTATGCAAAGAATACAAATGCTCCTAAGTTTGAAGCCAAGAAGGAATATGTTGGTGGTGAGAAGAAGTTTAATAATCAGAAGGAGTTTGAGAAGAAGGTCATGGATAAAAGGAGTGAGGACAAGAAATGCTATAATTGTGGTATTCCTGGACATTTTGCCATCAACTGCACTAAACCTCGACAAAAGAACTCCGAGTACTATAAGTACAAACTTTTGCTGGCAAGACAAGAGGAAAGTGGAATTGCTCTTCTCGCTGAGGATGACAAGTGGTTACATCTTTCTTTTGAGGAGACAGACGAACTTGCAGCAAATGTGTGCTTCATGACGAAGATCAAGAAATCAAAGGAGTTGGATGATGTTGAGGAAAGTTCTTCAGAGGATGATCAGGTACTAACACTTCCCAAATCAGTGTTAAAACACTATATGGATATGAGTGAAACAGCAAGAAAAGATTGCAGGGAGTTGAGTAAAAAGAATTTAAAATTAAAGAAAGATTTGGAAGACAAAGAAAAAGATTTTCAAAGTAAATTTGATTTGCTTCAAAAGGAATTTGAGAATTTGAAATCTGAAAAAGCAGCAGTCACTTTTACTCCAAACTCAAAACTGCATCTTGAAAAACAAGAACTTGAGACCAAAGTTCTTGAACTGAGCAAGACCGTCAGACAACTTCAAGTCGAAAACACCAATGAGATGTTTCGAGCAAATGCATTGGCTGAGGACATTGAGTCTTTAAATGTGAAATTGAAAGAATCTATCCCTGATTTGACGGAATTTGAAAATAAAATTTCTGACCTAAAATATGAGTGTTGTATAAAAGATTCTCTTAAACAAAAACTTGATAAAGAAAATGATGAGCTTAAAGCTGAAATCAAGTCTTATCAAGACAAGTTGTATAAGATTAATCGTTCATATCAACAAATCTTTTTGAATAGGCCAAGAAATTCGGAAACAATATTCACTTCAGGGTTAGGTTATGTCAATCCAAATCATTTGCTCAAAGCACAAGAAGAAGTCCCATCATTGTATAAGGAATCTTATTTGAGATGTGGGATGACTGACCAGTTTGTGAGACCGAATGATAGTGATTTTGAGGCTGATGATTTTCTAAAGAAGGGTGCAAAAGTCTATTTTAACTATGAGTTAATGGATGAGTCATATGATTTTTTCAGTCACCCTGTACATAAAATGGAAAAAGAAAATGACGAAAAAGAAAATCATGAGGCTATAATTCTTGAAATTCTTGAGTGTTTTAACGAAAAACCTTTAGAAGAAACTTTTCTAATTCCAAAAGCTGAAAACTTGAGACCTTATGTTCCACAAAAAGTTTTGGAAAAGGTAATAGAGGATCTGCAAAAGTCTCTTGATGAAAAGCAATCTTTGATAGACAATCTGAAGACTCAAAATCACTGTATCATTGACCAACCCAAGTTAGATTCCAAAGTTTGTGATCAATCTGGATGTTCTGTGATTTCTATGTGTGAAATTGTAAATGCTTCTGTGCAAACTGAAAAAGAATCACAGATTTTTGATATGTGCAAACTTGATTTTGACCTAAAGTTTTCTGAATCGATTGAAAAAATCAATAAGAAGATTTTATCTATGAAAAAGAAAACCAATGTGTTTGAAAAGAATCATCCAATCCATGTTCAAAATGTGAATGTAGACATCAAGAAAGTTGTTCATGTGTCTATTCAAACTGATAGTGATCTAGAAGAATTCTATGATGTTGATGATTATTTCTTCCCCACTACTTTTGAAACTGAGTCCTTTACCAAGTTTTCTGAGGGAACGCAATCATACTTGAATGAAATTGATGCTTTCAAACAAAAGTTTGAAAAAGAAAAAGAACAAAAGGTGAAAGTGTTAAAGGAACTTAATGATCTAAAAGTTGAATTCCAATTTCAGAAAATAGCACTTCAATCTTTTAAAGAGAAAGAAAAAGCATCAATTCCACTAAAGAGAAGTCCTTGTCCGATTAAGATAAGTGAAGCAAGTGTGAAATTGGAAACTGATGAAATGTCAACATTTTTGGAAGGAAATCATGATTTTGCTCCTGAATTTGAAAAACATTTTGTTCAAAAAGAGGAAAAACATGAATTTTTTCTTAAGAAGATTCCAAAGTCACACTCTTCACAACCTTCCCAATTCGATAAATTTCAAAGACCAAAGACCAATCCCAAGAATGAATCAAAACCAAAGACAAACCCATCACCCAAGACTGATTCAAAACCAAAGACCAACCCATCACCCAAGACTGATTCAAAACCAAAGACCAATCCCAAGAATGAATCAAAACCAAAGACCAACCCATCACCCAAGACTGATTCAAAACCAAAGACCAAACCATCACCCAAGAAGGATTCAACACCAAAATCAAACAAAGGTCCCATAGTTTCTAGGACTTCTAGGCAACCACAAATGAACAAGGTTAAATTTGAACCTCAGTCTCAAAAAGAAGTCAAAACAAGCCGTGGTCCAAAGATTATCAAGAATGAAAATTTCTCATTAGGTAACAAACAACCAAAGAATGTTAAGTATTCTAGTTTTCCTAGGTATTCTCAGACGACCTCTAAGTGCACGTTACAGAGAGTTAGAGATACAATTTCAGGAACAACTAAATACAAAGATCAATATGGTTGGTTGTCGCCTAATAACATCAAGAAAGTGAACAAGACCACAGAACCCATCAACAAGAAACCTGTTAAGATCGAAAATAACAAATTGTTTGCTAACAAGAAGACTGTTCGTGTTTCAGGTGACTTGTGCTTAACTAGTAGCAGTAGATGGATTCCTAAGGATAGATTTTTGCATGCTTCTAGTAAAGTCAAGCTTGATGGGAATACAGCCAATGTCAAACAAGTGTGGATTGTCCGTAGATCAAATACATTAGATAATGCTAATACATCTAGGACTAGTCCCGCTTGTATCAAAACTTGTGTATAAACCATTACATTTCTTTGCTTGAAATTCGTATTTGTGTTTTGAATAATTATGTGTGCTTGTTTGTTAATTGAATAAAAAGTTTGTTTGTGTGTTATTTTGCTTGATGTTTATTTTTTTCTTTCTATGTGTACTTGCATGTTATCCCTCTAACCTGCAAGGACCCAATCAACATGGGTACCCAAAACATATTTCTTGTCCTTGTAGGAATACCTCATTTGTGTATGGTATGTTGACTCGGGATGTTCACGTCATATGACTGGAAACAAGTCCATTCTTTCGAACTTTGTTGAAAAGTTTATGGGAACCGTAAGATTCGGAAATGATCATATTGCTCCTATTCTCGGTTATGGAGACATTGTTAAAAATTGTGTCACTATCAAGAGAGTTTCCTATGTTGAAGGACTAGGACACAATCTTTTCAGTGTTGGACAATTTTGTGACAATGATCTTCAAGTATTATTTAGGAGATATGAATGCAAAGTGCAGACTGAAGATGGTGTGGATATTCTTACTGGTACAAGAGACAACAATTTGTTCACAATTGATCTCAACAATATTCCATCTAATTCTTCAGAGATTTGTCTTCTTTCAAAAGCTACTGCACAAAATTCTTGGTTATGGCATCGCCGTCTTTCTCATCTTAATTTTCAAACGATTAATGCGCTCGTGGATAAACAACTTGTTGACGGTCTTCCGGATTACAAGTATGAAAGTGAACATGTTTGTCCAGCTTGTGCAATTGGAAAGATGAAGAAAGCATCACACAAACCAAAGAAGTTTCTAAGTACAGAAGGTCCTTTGCACCTTATTCATATGGATTTGTGTGGCCCTATGAAAGTTCAAAGTATCCATGGCAAGCGATACATTCTTGTGATTGTCGATGATTATTCTCGTTACACTTGGGTATTCTTTCTTCATGCAAAGAGTGACACTCCGAATGCAATTATTGATTTCATAAAGAAGACCCATGTAACACCCGACGTTTAGAAATATGGGTTTTCAAAAACTTTCACCTAACGGTGTCAAATTGCGGAAGAAAAGACTTTAAAAGTCAAAGCCGATAAAAACATTTCGGTTCCTGTGTTTCGTTGGTGTTACATGCCATATCAAACAATAGTTCAAATGAAAACCCAACGGTTGCCCAACATAAAACAAACGTTCACACGTCATTACATAAATTCGACATTAAAATTCGAAAGGTAAATAAGGTCTAAAGGAAGCATCGTCTATGGGTAGCTAAGGCCCCTGCATTGCATCTACCCAAGCTCACACGTCCTGCATCTAATTCCATCAAGCTGAACCTGGGGGAACAACCACATTAAAGAAACAAGTGTTAGCTATAAGAATAGCTAAGTAAGATCACACTTAATTTAAAAGCATTTGTCCAATTAAAACATTTCTTCATTATTAGACAAGCTCATTAGGCACAACACACAACACACAAAACTGCATATCAACTTCATATCAAATAGGATATCATCCTAAATGTGCCTATCCTGCATTACTTCATTACACGCGTTTAACCACATAACTGCTTTCTACATTGACTGCTTTACTACGTTAACTGCTTTACTACGTTAACTGCTTTACTACATTACTGCTTTACTACGTTAACTGCTTTACTACGTTATTAACTGCGTTAATGTGTAACATAAGTTACACCCGACTAGATGACAAACCCCACACGGTTGTACATCAAGTGTCGTTAAGGAATGGCAAGCCAATCCAAGAGTAATCCGTATGTGGAGGTTGGTCAAACCCCTCGTATTACTCGCCCTGCATTATAAAGACCATGTTGCAAGGAGCCACCCAAGCAACAACTACGTCAACGCACTTAGCCGGGCTAGGGCAAGTACGGGTTAAGCTTAACACTTTCCTGCATCAAAGTTTAACGAGCTCGATCCTGCATTATTTAGTTTAGGTGACTGCATTACCTAAACATTTACTACGTTTACATACATAGTTTAGGTCCCTGCATTCCTAAACCGTCACACACATATAGTCTAGGTAACACACATTCCTAGACATTCACACACTTTATCTTCATTACGTTTGGGCCCTTAAACGTGCACGTGACATGGCAACTTAGCAAGTCTAGTGTTCTAGATGAGCAAGCCATTAATACATGCACACAATAACATAAACTACGTCATACTACATTTCAAGATTCTACATGCTACTTCATATAAAAACACTACATTACCCTTCTTACTAACACATACTACTTTATACTTCATTTCATAACACATACTACATTATACTTCATTTCTACATTTCCTGTATAATGAGATACTTCGTAATACTACATAAACTGCATAACAATACACTACATTAACCAATACTTCATTTCACTACATTAGGGACTGCATTTCAGGTCTCATGGTCAACTACATACCCATAATACCTCCCGTGTAACCCGAGATACCCACATATATCATAAGTTACCGTTAAGGAAGTTATAAATAAGAAACCTTTGCTTGTTGAACCCTCAGCGTGACAAAAGTAGTGTATCTTACCTGGTAGTAGTGTACGCGCGCAAACAAATAGCTAATAGTGCTTAACAGCAATCCCCGACACCTATCGTACATTAACATATGAAATATAAGTCATTTGGGACTCAAACGAACTTAACAAACCTCACGAACTTAGTCTGGAAAATCCTTCTTACGAACTTAGCTACAGTTCTTACGAAGATTATCTTCGTTCTTACGAAGATAAAGGTTATCTTCGTTCGAAGATAGTTTGTTCTTACGAATTTAAAGGTTATCTTCGTTCTTACGAAGATAAAGGTTATCTTCGTTCGAACGAATTTAGACCCAGCTACGAATTTAATCTTAATTTCGTCCAGAATTCCAAAACGACTAACTTCTTCAATTTTTCCAGAATTCGATCGATCAAGGATTCTTCCCAAACATGTTTTTGACACAAATAAACATCTTTTGATTATCAAGATCGATTATGGACTCACATAACACCTCTTTAACCCTAATTTCTTTGCAAAACCCCTTTTCAATCAGATTTGATTCATTATAAAACAACTTTGAATCTGAAAATACAATCAATTAATTGATTATTACCTGCTAATGACAAATAGGATGCAAATACTCTTGACAATGACCACCAATTCACACGCAAAACAACTTTTTTGCTTGAGAATTGATGAGAGTAGGCTAAGGGAAGGCTTAGGGCTCAATTAGGGAGAATAAGATCTGCAAATAATGACCTAATGACAGCCCCCAAGCTACTAATCCCGTTTTTGACTTTCCACACAAGTCAAAACTAGTCCCTAGGCTTCCTAATCCTTCATTATTGGTCACAAACTTCTTTATTGACCATATACAACATTAGCCCTTCATTAAAGGTCACTACATAGACATAATTCTTCATATTTCACACATATAGACTTAACGACACACATGAGGTTGACCTAACGGCGTTAGTCAAATCTTAAAGAAAAGTTTGGGATGTTACAAATACCTCCCCCTTAAGAGGATTCCGTCCCCGGAATCTCATCATTAAGGAACAACTCGGGATAATTCTCCTTCATTACTGCTTCAGTTTCCCAAGTCAAGCTTTCTCCATGATTATGCTTCCACTTTATCAAGACAAGATCTATCACTTTCTTGCGTAACTTCTTTTGCTTCCTTCCAAGTATTGCCACTGGTTCCTCAACCATTTTCTTCATTGGGTCAATGCGCACATCTTGAATTGGAATCACACTTGACTCCTCGGCTAAACACTTCCTTAGGTAGGATACCTGAAAGGTGTTGTGAATTCCATCCAATTCTGGAGGTAATTCCAACTGATATGCTACATCCTTAATGCGTTTCAAGATTTTAAAAGGTCCAATAAATCTTGGACTCAACTTGCCCTTCTATCCAAATCGGATTACTCCTTTCCATGGTGACACTTTCAGCATCACTAAGTCACCTACATTAAACTCCATTGGTCTCCTTTTCTTATCTGCATAAGTTTTCTGCCTTTCCCTAGCCACACGTAAATCTTCTTTAGCCACATTGACTTTTTCAGCCGTAACTTCAACAATTTCAGGACCGGTCAACTGCTTTTCACCGGGTTCCATCCAACAACTTGGAGTCCTACACTTTCTACCACACAACATTTAACGGAACTCCCTACTTACTACATCTATATACAAGATGGCAAGCTTCACCACACACGCATACTCATGAGTGACGAGAAAAGGAGCATTTTTTTTATCAACTAGACTATACCGACTTGTATCACATCATTGCCCCATAGGGGACATATACCACTTTGTCACATAATCCATAGTCGTCATATGAATACATTTCTGCTTCGAAATAACCGATTGTCGCATCTCTCCATATTGCGCTCGGGGCTCAGATTTGACTTGTGTGCAAGTCACACATTCTTGCACACCCACTATGTCCTTCGTTATTTAGCCATCACAAAGTGGACTTCAAATTAGCACCCCAGCACTACTTGGGTGAATTTGCTATGAGAACCTATGGTCTCTTCTACTTAGCATGACCAACTCATTGAACTTCTCTCATAGTCTTTTCTTCTTTCACCTTATATTTCATCCGTTTCGGCATTTCTTTGATTCAATCTTTAAATCAAATCAGGTATCACCCCATTTTACATTCAGCAAAGACTACTCATTTGAAGGATGTGACCTTCCTGCCCATACCAACATAGACTTGCCACTTAAACGTAACTTCATATCACATCTTGGCATATCACACATAACTTGTCACACTTATTCATATTAGCACATGCGGAGTATATACTCCTAATTATGCCTTTCAACGATACCTCATACTTATCCTCACGTCTTTCATCTTTATCAACTTATTCATACCACTTACATATTACGCACTAGCTTTACAACTAGCATGATTTCCCACGTCTTACGCACTAGCACTAAGGCTAGAACGATTTCCCACATTTCACACTTTACTGTAGTCATTAGGTATATACATTACCTAACTAGTCCCTCATCTACTTTAACGTTTAATCCCACTAACGTGCACAGCTCATAACAATTCCTACATGTATCTAGTGAACTAGATACTCCACACCTAAGCCCCACACATTAAGTCATCACACAACAATCATTTCATGGCGGCATATTATAATCGACATACTACATATACATATAACCACTTTACTTTAAACGTCATCATTTCATAGTAAGCCACTTCATCCTTCATACAATCCCACATAACCTCCCGCATAACTCGGAAAACCCAACACACATAAGATAATCCAGTTAAGAGGTTAATTAAAGAAAACTACTTTTGTTGTGGCTCTAACGTGATAAAAGACAAGTATCTTACTACACCTCGTATCATAATAAATTTTATCACATTTTTGACGGCATTCAATAAGCATGTCACCACGGTTCACAAGTCTCCTTAAGTACCACTTTTGGTCATTTCGTTTTCGGATACTGAAATCTTACTTTTAAACGTATTGCTTCATGATGGTTCGTCTCACCTCTTCTAACTATGCTTCAGTTCTACTACATTATTGTCTCAAAGAACATTACCTTGAGCTGATTTGCCGTAGTCAAGCACTCACCATAGCCTCACAACCACGGATTTAGCCATTAAATAAAACTTTGCTCCTTTCAACATAATATGTCACTTGCTCCTTTAACTTTTACTCACTTTTGACGAATTTAAAACTAAGCCTCTTCGAGTTGAAATTCGTAATCACACTCTCTACACAAATATGATGTCCTACGTCATTCTTAGATTAGGCAATATTGTCATCCCTAACATGACGACTGAGCGATCTAGAGAATACACCAAACTTGATTCCTTAACTTCATACACAAGGACTTTCGTTATCATAAAGGCATTTTCAGAAACTCAATAGGGTCGTCATAAGGAGCGTATGCATAAATTCATCGGAACTTTCATTATCAACAACAGGTGGCAACATTGTAAATCCATCTTATAAGATAAATAGATCCCACAATCGGAAACAATAACTTCTTCCTATAACAGAGAACAAGATAGAAGATGCATTTGCATGAAAGTAACACTAGACATACATCACCTGAAGGCTCTACCTCACGATCGCAACGAAACCGAGAACCTTATAGAACTTCTCAAAACTACGAGTAGGCTCGACTTTAGAAGTATAATCTTTGCCTTGCATTAGTGGATCACTTCGAAATCAAATACTCTTGAATGCTTTTACTTCATATGCTTTAGGAAGCTATAAATGTTCCCATCATTATACTTTTTACTCCTTTCTTAAGGGAAAACTCTTCATCTTGAGAAACAATCATACATAAGATTCCGTACAAATACAGGATATCAACATCACTTATACTTTCATGTAATAAGGAAGAATCTCCCCCGTAGGTACTCGTCTCAATTGTCACACATCGTCCCGTAACAAAATCAAAACTAAACGAGTCGTAATTCCAAAATAATCCAAAATAATCCAAAGTATGCGCCACATCTTTCATCAAATTTCATCCTCTAATTGAATTCCATACGAACTCAAACCTTCAATCTTAATCCCAAGCACTACCTTCACATTTAGCAGCTCGAATAAACCTCACATCATATCATAGTGCTCTCGGAATGGATGAGTTTCATGTTTAAGGGTTGAATTCATCGTAGAATTGACTTCTTTACTTGCCTCAACTTCGTCCTCCTTTACTGCATTCGTACGTGTCTACTCTTCACATAGCTAAGTGGGATACCATTCAATGGTTCCACCATTGTCATCTTCACTTCATTTGGATCATCACAGACACAGTCTCACAAACACACACATGTCGTGATACATTTACAATTACGTTCGCGACCGGAATTGTAACTATATCCTTTCATACGTATGCCCGGTAACCCTTCTGTGCATCACCTACTTATCACCCTTCAAATATCCAGCATTAACTCTACTTGTCAGGTTCAAGTCCATATCCTTTGAACTAGTAGACTCAACATCATTGTCTACCAATCACTTCACTCTTCACCTACTTTTAGACTTCATTTCCTTCATGCACTTCATAATCATCATACACATTTAACCGGCTATAACTTTTCATTGATCTTCACACACTTCTACACACACGAGACATCAACGTCATTAAAGTTGTTATACGATGTTTATTGTCGACACTAAAAGGTTCACTACATAGAAACCTCTCCAACTTCATTACTTTGTACACCGGTCAACACAAGTACGTCTATACAAACACGTTCGTGTCGTGATACGCTTGCAGTTATGTTCCGAACCATAATTGTAATTGTATCCTTTCACTTGCATGTTCGTTACCGCATTTGTGTATCATCTTCTCATCACCAACTACATTCACGCAACCATCTTCACATATATACATCTCACTTCTTTTGCGATCCATGTCACGAACCCCATGGGTTGGACATTAACGGAATACCATCTCACCAATTCCTTCAACATTCCTTCATTCCCAACACTTCAAACATAAACTACATTGCACACTTATCAAATTCAGTTGGAGAAATGGCACATCACCTCGTGGACCTTCTATCGTAGCAATAGGATAACTAGCGACGGAGGAGCGAGAAACGGAAGAATAAAGGCTAAAACACATATCCACATATCAATAAACACACATCAAATAGCCTTAATCCTACACTCTCACTCAAACCCAACCCGTCCTAGAGTACTTCATCTCTAAGCTAGGCATCCTACTTAAGCCTAACATGGTCTTCGTCGGTCTAAGTCCAAAATCCTACGGCATAATTCGAATTTTGGTTCACTTAAACCAATTCTCTGATACCAACTTGTAACACCCGACGTTTAGAAATATGGGTTTTCAAAAACTTTCTCCTAACGGTGTCAAATTGCGGAAGAAAAGACTTTAAAAGTCAAAACCGATAAAAACATTTCGGTTCCTGCGTTTCGTTGGTGTTACATGCCATATCAAACAATAGTTCAAATGAAAACCCAACGGTTGCCCAACATAAAACAAACGTTCACACGTCATTACATAAATTCGACATTAAAATTCGAAAGGTAAATAAGGTCTAAAGGAAGCATCGTCTATGGGTAGCTAAGGCCCCTGCATTGCATCTACCCAAGCTCACACGTCCTGCATCTAATTCCATCAAGCTGAACCTGAGGGAACAACCACATTAAAGAAACAAGTGTTAGCTATAAGAATAGCTAAGTAAGATCACACTTAATTTAAAAGCATTTGTCCAATTAAAACATTTCTTCATTATTAGACAAGCTCATTAGGCACAACACACAACACACAAAACTGCATATCAACTTCATATCAAATAGGATATCATCCTAAATGTGCCTATCCTGCATTACCTCATTACACGCGTTTAACCACATAACTGCTTTCTACATTGACTGCTTTACTACGTTAACTGCTTTACTACGTTATTAACTGCGTTAATGTGTAACATAAGTTACACCCGACTAGATGACAAACCCCACACGGTTGTACATCAAGCGTCGTTAAGGAATGGCAAGCCAATCCAAGAGTAATCCGTATGTGGAGGTTGGTCAAACCCCTCGTATTACTCGCCCTGCATTATAAAGACCATGTTGCAAGGAGCCACCCAAGCAACAACTACGTCAACGCACTTAGCCGGGCTAGGGCAAGTACGGGTTAAGCTTAACACTTTCCTGCATCAAAGTTTAACGAGCTCGATCCTGCATTATTTAGTTTAGGTGACTGCATTACCTAAACATTTACTACGTTTACATACATAGTTTAGGTCCCTGCATTCCTAAACCGTCACACACATATAGTCTAGGTAACACACATTCCTAGACATTCACACACTTTATCTTCATTACGTTTGGGCCCTTAAACGTGCACGTGACATGGCAACTTAGCAAGTCTAGTGTTCTAGATGAGCAAGCCATTAATACATGCACACAATAACATAAACTACGTCATACTGCATTTCAAGATTCTACATGCTACTTCATATAAAAACACTACATTACCCTTCTTACTAACACATACTACTTTATACTTCATTTCATAACACATACTACATTATACTTCATTTCTACATTTCCTGTATAATGAGATACTTCGTAATACTACATAAACTGCATAACAATACACTACATTAAGCAATACTTCATTTCACTACATTAGGGACTGCATTTCAGGTCTCATGGTCAACTACATACCCATAATACCTCCCGTGTAACCCGAGATACCCACATATATCATAAGTTACCGTTAAGGAAGTTATAAATAAGAAACCTTTGCTTGTTGAACCCTCAGCGTGACAAAAGTAGTGTATCATACCTGGTAGTAGTGTACGCGCGCAAACAAATAGCTAATAGTGCTTAACAGCAATCCCCGACACCTATCGTACATTAACATATGAAATATAAGTCATTTGGGACTCAAACGAACTTAACAAACCTCACGAACTTAGTCTGGAAAATCCTTCTTACGAACTTAGCTACAGTTCTTACGAAGATTATCTTCGTTCATACGAAGATAAAGGTTATCTTCGTTCTTACGAAGATAAAGGTTATCTTCGTTCTTACGAAGATAAAGGTTATCTTCGTTCTTACGAAGATAAAGGTTATCTTCGTTCGAACGAATTTAGACCCAGCTACGAATTTAATCTTAATTTCGTCCAGAATTCCAAAACGACTAACTTCTTCAATTTTTCCAGAATTCGATCGATCAAGGATTCTTCCCAAACATGTTTTTGACACAAATAAACATCTTTTGATTATCAAGATCGATTATGGACTCGCTTAACACCGTTTTGAACGTTAATTGACCAAAACACCTCTTTAACCCTAATTTCTTTGCAAAACCCCTTTTCAATCAGATTTGATTCATTATAAAACAACTTTGAATCTGAAAATACAATCAATTAATTGATTATTACCTGCTAATGACAAATAGGATGCAAATACTCTTGACAATGACCACCAATTCACACGCAAAACAACTTTTTTGCTTGAGAATTGATGAGAGGAGGCTAAGGGAAGGCTTAGGGCTCAATTAGGGAGAATAAGATCTGCAAATAATGACCTAATGACAGCCCCCAAGCTACTAATCCCGTTTTTGACTTTCCACACAAGTCAAAACTAGTCCCTAGGCTTCCTAATCCTTCATTATTGGTCACAAACTTCTTTATTGACCATATACAACATTAGCCCTTCATTAAAGGTCACTACATAGACATAATTCTTCATATTTCACACATATAGACTTAACGACACACATGAGGTTGACCTAACGGCGTTAGTCAAATCTTAAAGAAAAGTTTGGGATGTTACAACCCAAGTAAATCTTAAATCATCAGTTAGAATTGTTCGCTCAGACAATGGCACTGAATTCAACAATTGATTCTTTCTTCAAGTCCATAGGTATTACTCATCAATTTTCCGCTGCCAGGACACCTCAACAGAATGGAGTAGTTGAACATCGAAATCGAACTCTTGTTGAAGCAGCTAGGACAATGCTTGCTTATTCTAAGTTGCCTCTGAATCTATGGGCTGAAGCTGTTGCTACTACCTGCTTCACTCAAAATAGATCAATCATAAACAAGAGGTTTCATAAAACTCCATATGAGGTGATAAACAAAAGAAAACCCAATGTGAACTTCTTGCACATTTTTGGATGTGTATGTTATGTTCTCAATGATCGAGATAATCTAAGAAAGTTTGAACCAAAAGGCGATGAGGCATATTTCATCGGTTATTCGTGAGAATCGATAGCATATCGTGTATATAACCGAAGAACCAAGAGAATTAAAGAGAGTATGAATGTTAGATTTGATGAACTCTCGGGAATGGTTCTTGAACAACACAGTTCAAGATCCGAACTTCAAAGTCCACAAGCTTCTGCAACAAAGACTGCTTCAAATGTCAAATCATCATTCTCTACTCCAACAACACAAGATTTGGATATCTTGTTTGAAGAATTTTCCAAGTTCCGAAGAAAGTTCCTGAATCTGATGTGATTACAAATGAACCATCCAGTTCAAACTCAAAAGAGATGGATCCAAATGTGTCTTCACCATCACAATCATCAGATGTTAATTCATCATCTGATTCTCCTCCACCTACCGATATTTCAGAGTTGCATACTCAACCTCATAATATCTCTCAAGTGACAAGTTCGTCAACCAATCCTGAAAATTATGATCCAGACGACTTTGTTGAACCAATTGCTACTTCATTTGAACAATTGACAGAGCAACATTCTCCTGATTTCATTGATTCTGAAGAATCTGGTGATCTACTAGATCCAATACCTCACAACCAAATGGACAAGAGCTCATCTAATTTCTCAAGTCATTGGAAATCCAACAACTGGAGTTCAGACAAGATCCGCATCCGCGAATGAATGTCTCTTTGTGAATTTTCTGAGCATTGTTGAACCAAAGGCAGTGAATGAAGCTCTAAGTTGTCTAGATTGGGTAAAAGCTATACAGGAAGAACTGAATCAATTTGAACGACTTGAGGTGTGGAAATTGGTTCCCAATCCTTACAAGAACAAGGAGCCAATTAAAACCAAATGGATCTTCAAGAATAAAAAGGATGAAACCGAAGTTGTTGTACGCAACAAAGCACGATTGGTTGCAAAGGGATATTGCCAACAAGATGGAATTGACTACGATGAGACATTTGCACCAGTTGCACGAATTGAGGCTATTCGGATGTTTCTTGCCTATGTTGCCTACAAGAACTTCACAGTCTACCAGATGGATGTTAAAACTGCCTTCTTGAATGGGATTCTCAAAGAAGAAGTGTACGTAGAACAACCAGAAGGTTTTGTGAATTCTAAACATCCGGACTATGTTTACAGGTTAGACAAGGCGTTATATGGTCTGAAACAAGCGCCTCGTGCATGGTATGATGCTCTATCTTCTTATCATGTGAAATCTGGTTTTAGCAAAGGTTCGATTGACACTACCTTGTTTATCAAACGACAAGGGAGTGACATCATTCTAATCCAGATTTATGTTGACGACATAATTTTCGGGTCAACTAACCCTAAATACTGCAAGAATTTTTCAGCTTTAATGATCAAGAAATTTGAAATGAGCATGATGGGTGAATTAAACTTTTTCCTTGGCCTTCAAGTAAAACAGTTGTCAAATGGTACTTTTATTTGTCAATCTAAGTACATTCTTGACATGTTGAAAAAGTTTGATATGATGGATTGTCAAACAATTGGGACACCCATGGAAGCTCGAACAAAGATTAATGCTGACTTAAATGGAAAATCTTTTGATCAAAAGAAATATCGCAGTATGATAGGGTCACTCATGTATTTGACTGCAAGTCGCCCGGATATTATGTTTGCCACATGCATGTGTGCCAGGTACCAGGCCAATCCAAAGGAAAGTCATTTCCAGGCCGTCAAACGGATATTCCGATACCTGAAAGGCACTATGAACCTTGGTCTCTGGTATCCAAGGGATACTGGGTTTCAATTGGTAGCATATTCGGATGCTGACCATGCAGGTTGTAAGCTTGACCGAAAGAGTACTTCTGGAAGCGTACAGTTTTTAGGGGATAGATTAGTCAGTTGGTCTTCGAAGAAACAAAATTGTGTATCCACATCTACTGCAGAAGCTGAATACGTTGCTGCAGCAAGCTGTTGTTCACAAGTTCTTTGGATGAAGACTCAGTTGACTGATTATGGATTTCAGTTCAACAGAATTTCCATCTACTGTGACTCTAAGAGTGCTATTGCTATTTCTTGCAATCCTGTACAGCACACAAAGACCAAGCACATAGATGTTCGGTACCATTTTCTTAAAGATCATGTCGAGAAAGGTAACATCAAACTCTATTTTGTCCCAACAGACTACCAACTTGCTGACCTTTTCACCAAACCTCTGGACGAACAAAGGTTCAATTTTCTTAAAACCAAGTTGGGAATGCTAGATTTACAAACTTAAATGCTTTCATGGCATGTATTCTATGTTCATTTTCTGTTTCAAACATTGATGTGTTTTACTTGTTACTACATGCAATGTTTGAGGGGAGAAAAAGGGTAGAATGCATGATTTTAGGGGGAGTTTGTAAATTTACCATTTTGTTATATGCTTAATTTGAGGGGGAGTGTGCAAATGCATGTGAATATTTGTTTGCTTATTTTTTTTTATCTGTTTGTGTTATTTGTTTATTGTATGTTATGTGTTTGTTTTTTTTTAAATCTGAAAAATCAAATACAAAATTATAAAATTTTAAAAAGATAAAAAGTTTTTTTTTGTTGTTTTAATAAGTTTTTTTTATTTTCTTTTATTTTTATTTTTATTTTTATTTTTGTTTGTTTGTTTTTGTGTAAAACCCAAAAAGAGCCCAAAATCATTTCAGCCCAACTTGATTGAAGCCCAAATTTGTTTGGGATACGGGTTGACACGCGGGTCATGCCCATACCCGCGACCCGAATTTGAGTTTTAAAAGGAAAATGGGCGGGCCAAGTCTCTCATAATTCAAATTCAAACCAAAGATTATTTTGTTTTCTCTCTTAAAACCGCTTAAACCTGTCATTAATCAATCAATAATTTTCATCAAAATCATAATAATCAAAGTGGGGTTGTACTAGTAAACGACTTTCTGATATATTTCATCTGGTTATTCGATCAAATCATCAGTTCTTAAGGTAAATTTTCTTGTTTCATATTGAATGCCAACTGTTTGATTAAATGTCAGATTGAACTTTCTTGTTTACTTTGAATTCTGTGTTGATTGATTGTGATTAGTTGTTATGTTAGTTGCATGATTAGGACTGATTACTTGTTGTTTATATGGTTTTTATACCTTAATCTGCACTGTTCTTGAGTTTCTGGGTTTGATTTGTTGAAGGGCTGGGTATATCATATGAATGTTTGAAGGTTTGTGCCATTCGCCGAGATTTTTGCTCGGCAAATGATATATTTTGTTCAAATTTTCATCTTCAAATCTTCATAAAACTGGCAAAACTTGTTCAGATTGTTGTCTTAACGTTTTGAAACAAAAAGGTCATTTGCAGGGATTTTATCTCGGCAAATGATTGTTTTCTCAATCATGTTCAAATTTTTCTAAGTCATGAAATAGCCATTTGCAGAGATTTTATCTCGGCAAATGCTATGTTTTGTCATTACCTTCTTTAAATCTTCATAAGTCTGGAAACCTTGTCCATATTTTGACTTATTAGATTTTCAGTCCAAAAGGCCATTTGCCGAGGTTTTTGCTCGGCAAATGCTTGTTTTTCACAAGTCAAGATTTTCTAAGTCACAAATAAGCCATTTGCAGAGATATTTTCTCGGCAAATGCTTTGGTTGCTCATTTACACATTTTTGTCTTAACAAAATTTCTGACTAAAAAGGGTCATTTGCCGAGATTTTTGCTCGGAAAATGCATGTTTGTTTCAAATACTTCAAAATTTTGTTTGACAAACAAAACTTGTGAATATTTTGTCTTAACAAAATTTTCAAATCAAAAAAGGCCATTTGCCGAGGTTTTTGCTCGGCAAATGCATGTTATTCACAAGTTAAAATTTTCAAAGTCTTAAATGTGCCATTTGCAGAGATTTTATCTCGGCAAATGCAAATTTTGCCATTGAAATTTTTCTTTAACATTTGTCAACACTCTTGTTGATCAAATCAAAGGAAATTTCATATATTCAATGAAGTCGAGTCTAAAATGCTCATTTGCCGAGATTTTTGCTCGGCGTTTACGAGATTTCACTTCAACACTCGATGACTTGGTTCCTGAACTGCTGTCTTCTCGTGTTTGCCGAGATTTTTGCTCGGCAAATCATGAAATTTTCAAAGTTTTTGCCAAAATCAATTTTTGTTCCTTATTATTTCTGGGCAAAATTTTGAGAAATTGTTTTTGAAAACCCCATTTGCCGAGGTTTTTTTCTCGGCAAACAGTTAAACTTGAATTTTTTTATTTTATTTAAGTTTTTTTTGTGTTGTTTTTAAAATGTATGTATGTGTGTATTGTGTTTGTCTATATAGTATTTCATAAGTGTTAAGGGTAAGAAGCATGGTATCGAACGCCTTTGTGTACTACCTTTGTTTTCTTATCTATTAATACTTATGTGATTCTATATATTGTCATGTTTCGTATATATATTAAGGTGAGAAGCAAGGTATCGAACGCCTTTATGTACTACTTTGTTTTCTCATTTTTTTGATATATATGCGAAACATTGTCTTTGTGTATTAAATGTGTTTATTAAATAATGGTGTGTTATTTTTCTGTGTTTAAATTGTTTTTCTGGTCAAACTTTGGTCAGTCTAATTTTTCAGAAAAATAATAAAACAAAGATGGTGATGTTCCAAGAAGGTGCAACTATGAAGATGCAAGCCAATCAAGCTCTTCATATACCATTCACATCCAAATTCCCAATTATAACAGAGATTCTAAGCCATCATCCATTGGAAATGCTTTGACTGGAGGTGCAATTGTTCCCGAAAAGTATGTATTTGAGTTGTGGGAATCAATTGAATATGTAAGAGGAAGTAAAAGGCATAAGACAGCAGATACTTTAGATATACTCTTCAATCAGATGAGAATGAGTTTAACTGCCAATTCACACTAGATGAATTCAGATCGATCATTGGTTTTCCTGAACAAGAAGAGTATGAAGAGTTGCCATCAGTTGATGAAATGTTATCTGCAGTCCATGCTTTGGGTTATGAAGGGGAATTGACATCCATGAGGGATTTTAAAAGGATGAATGTGGCTACATTATGGCATACCATGTACAATGTCTTAAGCACCTGTCTGATGCCATCTCAGAAGGGGATTGATACCATGACAAAGCACTCACTGTCAATATACTATACTGTCACACATAATGTTAAATGTGATTTTGCCAAGATTGTGTGGGACAAAATGAGACAAGTTGTGAAAGGAAAGGATGTTCAAGAAAGAAAATACATTCCTTATATTCGATTCTTCACTTTGATAATCGAAGACGTACTTGATAATGTTGAAGAGATTCCAAAGTTGGAAGACAGTTTCAAATGTGTCATTGCAATGTATAAGTCAAACATGCGAATACGAGGCACAGGAAGTGAAATTGCAAGACCTTTTCCGATTCCACCATTTCTGCTTAACTTGGTTCCTGCTCAGAGTACTCACCTTAGGGCTTATAGAAAGTGGTTAGCCACAGCGATGGGATCTGAAAACTGACAGATTCCTACCCAAGCTGTGAATAGGTCGCCAAGTGAGGGTCCTAGGTCATCTAAAAGAAAAAGAGGGGTTAGTGATGAAGGGACTTCTGGGCAGAAGAAAAGGAAATCTAAAAGAGTTATGTTTGAGCAAGAAGTTGCTACACCTGAACCTATTTCTTCACCTGTTTCTCAATCAACACCATCCATTCAAACAACACAATCTCCACCACCCGTTCAAATTTCACAATCTTCACCTTCACAATCTAAACCAATACCATCCGTTGTTTCACCAAATCCACCAACTCTAACACCACCTCGTTTATCACCTGTACTTAATCCTACACCGCTTGCTTCAGCATTACCGGATGAACCAACTCCACCACCAGGCAGACGATTTAAAATGATTGGTCGAAAGCCATCATCAAAGAAGAAATCAAAAAGGAAACATAAGTGGTCTAAATCTGCAAGCCAAAGATATGAATCTACCTCAGCAGATTTGAATGAACAAGTTGGTGCCTCAACTGAATTTGATGCTGAACAAGTAACAAGAATTGTTGATAATGTATTATTGAATTGCAAACTGAGAATGTTAGCACAGGAGATGCAGATGTGCAGGAGGAACAAGGAGGGAATGAGGGCGGAGTTGAAAATACCAGAGAGGTTGAGAGGTCCGGGTTAGGAAAAAGGGCATAAAGAAAACGTTGGCCCTCCGATAGTTGAAACCAATGTGTCTAGCCGGGATGTCAACCCTAGGGTAGAAGTCGAGAACTCCCATTCTCGCTTGCACCGAACTCTCCTCGCCATTCTGACTCCTCACAACAAGAGTTAGTTTCACAAACGCATGGGGGAACAACCACGTTTACCACACTCTTCTCATTTGGAGGATGAGAGTGTTGAAAATAGAGAGGAACAGCCCCACCTCTCGCCTTCATTTCAACAAGAGTCTAGATCCTAGGGACACGGATTCACAAGCCCAGTTGAGTACTGGTGCCGGAACAAGCGGAGAGGGACCCACTTTATGTGACCCTCAAGGACAGCTTGGAAATCCTGCCTTAGCTAACATCATGCCAGCTTTAGCCGCAGGTAACAGTTCTCAAACCGAGACTGGGGGACAGTATGAACGCGTAGTGACACTGCTGTTCCTCAGGATCAACCTGAGACTGTATTAACGGGCATTCTCAGTGACCCCGGTGTTGTGAGAGGTGTTGCCCAACACAACAAGTCCCGGACAGTGATTTATCACAGTCTAGGACACAAATTGATTCGGGTTGCAAAGCCCATGAATCTGAAACTGCTGGTGAGGGTGTAACCCGAGGATCTGCAGGAAATCCTGAATCAGCTTCGCTGAATTTAGGTCACATTACAAGTGTGCAAACAACCCCCGGGTTGGTTACTCCATCTCAAACACAAACACAAAGAACACCAACACCAAATCAAATTTCATCAACATCAACAAATCAACCTACCAAAGATTCTGCATGTGAAGTTTTGTTGAATATCTTACGATCTGAGGGTGATTTGTTGACTGTAACTGAAAGAGGAGTGTTGAATGCTCTTGAGGTAAGAGAAAGAGAAGTTGCTACTGAAAGAAGAGTTAAAGCTTTACAAGATCAAGTTCAATCTCAGAAAGCTGAATACGATGCAAAACTTGCTGCATTTGAGTTAAGATTGTTAGCGTTAGAATCTTGCCGACCGGCTCGGTTGCTTCTAGACGGGATGATCCTGATTCTGATGATCACCCCGAGGGGGAGAACCAAGGAGAAGGTCAAACTAATATTGATAATTCTTCGGCAAGAGTTGATGTGGATGTTGAGGATGTAGTAATGGAAGAAAGAACTGAGGGTGGAAACCAAGATGATATAGAAGAGGATCAAGCTGACATTGAAAGATTAGCTGTTGTTAGAGCTAGATCTGATAAAAGATGGAAAGAACTTGCTGATGAAACTCAAAGAGAAGTTGATCAAATAGTTAAAGATTTCACTGAAAGATTTAATGAAAGAAATAATGAAGATGATCCAGAGGAGATTGCAAGAGTTGCTGAAATCAAAAGAAAGTTTAATGAAGTTTTTGGAGCAGATAGTGATGAAGAAAAAGAAGAAGAGAATGAAAATGTTGTAGTTGATGAAGGAGAAGGGTTTGTCATAGAAAATAAAATTGTGGAATATGCTGAAAACGAAGCAGAAGTTGAGGCAAGAAAAGATAATGTAATATTGGATGAGCCGGAAATAGTTGAGACTCCAGCAAATGTAGAAGCTGATGAAGAACCAATGTTTGAAGAATTTCCAGACCTTGATTATTTTAAAACAGGTTCTTCAAGCAGAAAAGAAGTTGGAGAATCATCTACTCATGGTTTCACAACTCCACAACATTACACTTTTGAAGACTTCAATAGTTTTGATGAATTGAGAAAGACTCCTGAAGCTGCATCTCAGAATTTCAAGAAGTCAACATATAAACAAGTGTTGAAAGAAGCAATCATATCCGAGGAAGTTCTTCCTGATTACTTTCCAACAGAATTGACTGAAGAACAAAGGAGGTTTATTAATCGGGGATACTTCTTGAGGGATAAAGAAAGAATGGTTGCTCTGGGTGTTAAGCCAAAGGAGGCAGCTAAGAAGTCTAGATTTCTGGAAGAAAGAGCTTATTCGATCTTTTGTGGAGCTACCAAAGTGACCAAAACGAAGAGACCAGAGTTGGATTCGATGTACAAGTTTAAGGAAGCAAGACAAATTGAAGAATACAAAGAGCTTCTTAAACTCACTAAGCAATACAATCCAAAGCTTCTCGAAGAACAAAGAAACCACAAGATTTTGGTGCTTGTCAGAGTAATCTTGGTTAAAAGGGTTTCTATCTTTGTCCCTTGCTATCATGTGAAAAGAGATAACAACAAGATATACAGATTCACAGAAGCCCAGTTCAAACTTTTGCCAGTTGATGACATTATCTTTCTCTACAACCATTTCCTGAATGCAATGCAAAGATACAAAGAAGATGTTATTGCCTTTGAAGCTGGTAAAAAGATACATGTCAAGCTGCATTCAATACGCTTCATTGGAAGATTTTCAAATTGGTTTTGAAGTTGTTAAGAGAAAGATCAATGTACCATATCCAGATCAAAGTCTCTACACCAAAGACATCGAACAACTCAGTATTGGTCATGTCATAGAAGAACCATCCTTCGGTGTTGTCTTTTTGAATAGCAGAAAGAAGAAGATTTTCATTCGTATGGATGAACTTGCTTCTTATTCAGATGGAACATTAGAATTTTGTAAGAATGTTTTGTTGTGCTTGAAAGAAGATGATCAAGATGAAAAGAAAAAGGAAGTATTTGATAAAGTACCTTGCCGCCCTGCCTGCCACTTCCCTACTTCACGTACTCTTGACCTCCCCTTATCTTTCTCCATTACCACTCTTTAACTTGTTGTGTTTGAAAGAAGATGATAGAAAAAAGGAAGTATTTGATAAAGTAATCTCCAAGATCAATCAAAGACTCGAGTACAGAGACAGTATCAGAATGATGAGAGAGGCAAAGAATGTTCAGAAGTCTAAGTACGTCGTACGTCGAAGAGGAGGTTGTTGGATCAAGTACGAGCCAAATCATCTTCCAGGTCCACAAAACATTCCACCAAGAAACTTTGAAGCAAACATGATTGTTCCTGATGACAAACCTGAAGGGGATAATTGGTTCTGGCATCCAAACAAAGATAGACCGAATACAAGAGCTTGAAGAATGACAAAGACTGGATATTTTTCACAAATCACTACTAAGGGGGAGATTGTTAAAATATAAATGTAGTAGTTGATTTGTGTACCTTATGTTAATTTGTACTTATAATGTAAACTTGTTAATATGGAAGGGGGCATAGTGTAAATAGCTCATATGTATATAAACCCCTTCCATTAAGGATTTTGTAACCTTTAACCCCATTTATGCTATCCAATCTTTCCTGCTATCTCTACTTTCTCTCTCTACTTTCTCTCACTTCAAACCGCCATTGATACACACACTAACACACACATAAGCTCAAATTCTACTCTTTACAATTGAACGTTTTAGCCAGCATGGCAACCAGATCATCATTGTCATCCTCATCACAACTATGAGTTACATTACCAGAAATACCAGTTTTTAACATTTCAGAGACCATCTTCTTCATCGAGTCAGAATGATCACTCTCAGAAGATAGTAGAGCAGTCCCATGTGGCTCAGAGTACTGGACCATGACTGAACTGGTAGAAGCATGATTTTTGGCATCTTGCTCAGCCACAACTCTCTCAGCTTTGTTCTCTTCAGTGTTCTGAAGGCTCCATATAAGGAAGCAAGAGTGTGACTGTGCAAGGTTTTTCCTTGTCTTAAAACCAAGATCAAGTTTTCCCATTTAGAAGGTAAGATGTCACAAAATTTTTCTAAAAAATTTCTTTGTCTTTAGTTACACCCAGGGCTTTCAATTGATTTACCAGATTAGTAAATCTGATGTAAGTTTGAGTTAAAGTTTCACCAGGGATAGCAAAAAAAGACTCATATCTTTTATTTAAAGCAACTTTTCTTGTGACAATTGTCTCATTGGTGCCTTCAAATTGTGTCATGAAGTTCCTCCCACATTAATTTTGAATTTTCAAGTAAAACAAGGGTGGGCATAAGAGTTTCAGGAACAACATACAAGATCATATTTTGCAGCTTGGTATCAAGGTCTACCAGCCTATGATCCTCAGACCAATGATCCTTCTCCTTAGGTGACTGCCTAGGAGTCCCATCGGTATTTCTGACAACAGTAGAAACATTCATGGGGACAAAGGGTCCTTCTTTAAGAATATCGGTCAAATGTCTTTCAACACCAGCAATATATTTGAGCATGCATGCTTTCCATGTTTGAAAATTTTCACTGTTCCCATCAAACTTGGGAACAGGATTATTTGGAAAGTGTACGTGTACATTATGTGATGGTATATTGTTGTTGATGACAGGTGGAGTATTAGCATTAGGGTCAGAACCTTCATTGAATAATTGGTCAACCATCTTTGCAGATCAAAGGTTAATGAATTAATATAATTCAACCTTGCTGCTCTGATACCAATTGTGAGTCCCAAATATAGATGGTTAAAACCCGACTGGCAAGTAATTCTAACTG
>CM067174.1:55454113-55486110 GCA_034093135.1 Erigeron breviscapus | reverse complement strand
AGATTATGCTTCCACTTTATCAAGACAAGATCTATCACTTTCTTGCGTAACTTCTTTTGCTTCCTTCCAAGTATTGCCACTGGTTCCTCAACCATTTTCTTCATTGGGTCAATGCGCACATCTTGAATTGGAATCACACTTGACTCCTCGGCTAAACACTTCCTTAGGTAGGATACCTGAAAGGTGTTGTGAATTCCATCCAATTCTGGAGGTAATTCCAACTGATATGCTACATCCTTAATGCGTTTCAAGATTTTAAAAGGTCCAATAAATCTTGGACTCAACTTGCCCTTCTTTCCAAATCGGATTACTCCTTCCATGGTGACACTTTCAGCATCACTAAGTCACCTACATTAAACTCCATTGGTCTCCTTTTCTTATCTGCATAAGTTTTCTGCCTTTCTCTAGCCACACGTAAAGCTTCTTTAGCCACATTGACTTTTCAGCCGTAACTTCAACAATTTCAGGACCGGTCAACTGCTTTTCACCGGGTTCCATCCAACAACTTGGAGTCCTACACTTTCTACCACACAACATTTAACGGAACTCCCTACTTACTACATCTATATACAAGATGGCAAGCTTCACCACACACGCATACTCATGAGTGACGAGAAAAGGAGCATTTTTTTTATCAACTAGACTATACCGACTTGTATCACATCATTGCCCCATAGGGGACATATACCACTTTGTCACATAATCCATAGTCGTCATATGAATACATTTCTGCTTCGAAATAACCGATTGTCGCATCTCTCCATATTGCGCTCGGGGCTCAGATTTGACTTGTGTGCAAGTCACACATTCTTGCACACCCACTATGTCCTTCGTTATTTAGCCATCACAAAGTGGACTTCAAATTAGCACCCCTGCACTACTTGGGTGAATTTGCTATGAGAACCTATGGTCTCTTCTACTTAGCATGACCAACTCATTGAACTTCTCTCATAGTCTTTTCTTCTTTCACCTTACATTTCATCCGTTTCGGCATTTCTTTGATTCAATCTTTAAATCAAATCAGGTATCACCCCATTTTACATTCAGCAAAGACTACTCATTTGAAGGATGTGACCTTCCTGCCCATACCAACATAGACTTACCACTTAAACGTAACTTCATATCACATCTTGGCATATCACACATAACTTGTCACACTTATTCATATTAGCACATGCGGAGTATATACTCCTAATTATGCCTTTCAACGATACCTCATACTTATCCTCACGTCTTTCATCTTTATCAACTTATTCATACCACTTACATATTACGCACTAGCTTTACAACTAGCACGATTTCCCACGTCTTACGCACTAGCACTAAGGCTAGAACGATTTCCCACATTTCACACTTTACTGTAGTCATTAGGTATATACATTACCTAACTAGTCCCTCATCTACTTTAACGTTTAATCCCACTAACGTGCACAGCTCATAACAATTCCTACATGTATCTAGTGAACTAGATACTCCACACCTAAGCCCCACACATTAAGTCATCACACAACAATCATTTCATGGCGGCATATTATAATCGACATACTACATATACATATAACCACTTTACTTTAAACGTCATCATTTCATAGTAAGCCACTTCATCCTTCATACAATCCCACATAACCTCCCGCATAACTCGAAAACCCAACACACATAAGATAATCCAGTTAAGAGGTTAATTAAAGAAAACTACTTTTGTTGTGGCTCTAACGTGATAAAAGACAAGTATCTTACTACACCTCGTATCATAATAAATTTTATCACATTTTTGACGGCATTCAATAAGCATGTCACCACGGTTCACAAGTCTCCTTAAGTACCACTTTTGGTCATTTCGTTTTCGGATACTGAAATCTTACTTTTAAACGTATTGCTTCATGATGGTTCGTCTCACCTCTTCTAACTATGCTTCAGTTCTACTACATTATTGTCTCAAAGAACATTACCTTGAGCTGATTTGCCGTAGTCAAGCACTCACCATAGCCTCACAACCACGGATTTAGCCATTAAATAAAACTTTGCTCCTTTCAACATAATATGTCACTTGCTCCTTTAACTTTTACTCACTTTTGACGAATTTAAAACTAAGCCTCTTCGAGTTGAAATTCGTAATCACACTCTCTACACAAATATGATGTCCTACGTCATTCTTAGATTAGGCAATATTGTCATCCCTAACATGACGACTGAGCGATCTAGAGAATACACCAAACTTGATTCCTTAACTTCATACACAAGGACTTTCGTTATCATAAAGGCATTTTTAGAAACTCAATAGGGTCGTCATAAGGAGCGTATGCATAAATTCATCGGAACTTTCATTATCAACAACAGGTGGCAACATTGTAAATCCATCTTATAAGATAAATAGATCCCACAATCGGAAACAATAACTTCTTCCTATAACAGAGAACAAGATAGAAGATGCATTTGCATGAAAGTAACACTAGACATACATCACCTGAAGGCTCTACCTCACGATCGCAACGAAACCGAGAACCTTATAGAACGTCTCAAAACTACGAGTAGGCTCGACTTTAGGAGTATAATCTTTGCCTTGCATTAGTGGATCACTTCGAAATCAAATACTCTTGAAAGCTTTTACTTCATATGCTTTAGGAAGCTATAAATGTTCCCATCATTATACTTTTTACTCCTTTCTTAAGGGAAAACTCTTCATCTTGAGAAATAATCATACATAAGATTCCGTACAAATACAGGATATCAACATCACTTATACTTTCATGTAATAAAAAAGAATCTCCCCCGTAGGTACTCGTCTCAATTGTCACACATCGTCCCGTAACAAAATCAAAACTAAACGAGTCGTAATTCCAAAATAATCCAAAGTATGCGCCACATCTTTCATCAAATTTCATCCTCTAATTGAATTCCATACGAACTCAAACCTTCAATCTTAATCCCAAGCACTACCTTCACATTTAGCAGCTCGAATAAACCTCACATCATATCATAGTGCTCTCGGAATGGATGAGTTTCATGTTTAAGGGTTGAATTCATCGTAGAATTGACTTCTTTACTTGCCTCAACTTCGTCCTCCTTTACTGCATTCGTACGTGTCTACTCTTCACATAGCTAAGTGGGATACCATTCAATGGTTCCACCATTGTCATCTTCACTTCATTTGGATCATCACAGACACAGTCTCACAAACACACACATGTCGTGATACATTTACAATTACGTTCGCGACCAGAATTGTAACTATATCCTTTCATACGTGTGCCCGGTAACCCTTCTGTGCATCACCTACTTATCACCCTTCAAATATCCAGCATTAACTCTACTTGTCAGGTTCAAGTCCATATCCTTTGAACTAGTAGACTCAACATCATTTCTACCAATCACTTCACTCTTCACCTACTTTTAGACTTCATTTCCCTTCATGCACTTCATAATCATCATACACATTTAACCGGCTATAACTTTTCATTGATCTTCACACACTTCTACACACACGAGACATCAACGTCATTAAAGTTGTTATACGATGTTTATTGTCGACACTAAAAGGTTCACTACATAGAAACCTCTCCAACTTCATTACTTTGTACACCGGTCAACACAAGTACGTCTATACAAACACGTTCGTGTCGTGATACGCTTGCAGTTATGTTCCGAACCATAATTGTAATTGTATCCTTTCACTTGCATGTTCGTTACCGCATTTGTGTATCATCTTCTCATCACCAACTACATTCACGCAACCATCTTCACATATATACATCTCACTTCTTTTGCGATCCATGTCACGAACCCCATGGGTTGGACATTAACGGAATACCATCTCACCAATTCCTTCAACATTCCTTCATTCCCAACACTTCAAACATAAACTACATTGCACACTTATCAAATTCAGTTGGAGAAATGGCACATCACCTCGTGGACCTTCTATCGTAGCAATAGGATAACTAGCGACGGAGGAGCGAGAAACGGAAGAATAAAGGCTAAAACACATATCCACATATCAATAAACACACATCAAATAGCCTTAATCCTACACTCTCACTCAAACCCAACCCGTCCTAGAGTACTTCATCTCTAAGCTAGGCATCCTACTTAAGCCTAACATGGTCTTCGTCGGTCTAAGTCCAAAATCCTACGGCATAATTCGAATTTTGGTTCACTTAAACCAATTCTCTGATACCAACTTGTAACACCCGACGTTTAGAAATATGGGTTTTCAAAAACTTTCTCCTAACGGTGTCAAATTGCGGAAGAAAAGACTTTAAAAGTCAAAACCGATAAAAACATTTCGGTTCCTGCGTTTCGTTGGTGTTACATGCCATATCAAACAATAGTTCAAATGAAAACCCAACGGTTGCCCAACATAAAACAAACGTTCACACGTCATTACATAAATTCGACATTAAAATTCGAAAGGTAAATAAGGTCTAAAGGAAGCATCGTCTATGGGTAGCTAAGGCCCCTGCATTGCATCTACCCAAGCTCACACGTCCTGCATCTAATTCCATCAAGCTGAACCTGAGGGAACAACCACATTAAAGAAACAAGTGTTAGCTATAAGAATAGCTAAGTAAGATCACACTTAATTTAAAAGCATTTGTCCAATTAAAACATTTCTTCATTATTAGACAAGCTCATTAGGCACAACACACAACACACAAAACTGCATATCAACTTCATATCAAATAGGATATCATCCTAAATGTGCCTATCCTGCATTACCTCATTACACGCGTTTAACCACATAACTGCTTTCTACATTGACTGCTTTACTACGTTAACTGCTTTACTACGTTATTAACTGCGTTAATGTGTAACATAAGTTACACCCGACTAGATGACAAACCCCACACGGTTGTACATCAAGCGTCGTTAAGGAATGGCAAGCCAATCCAAGAGTAATCCGTATGTGGAGGTTGGTCAAACCCCTCGTATTACTCGCCCTGCATTATAAAGACCATGTTGCAAGGAGCCACCCAAGCAACAACTACGTCAACGCACTTAGCCAGGCTAGGGCAAGTACGGGTTAAGCTTAACACTTTCCTGCATCAAAGTTTAACGAGCTCGATCCTGCATTATTTAGTTTAGGTGACTGCATTACCTAAACATTTACTACGTTTACATACATAGTTTAGGTCCCTGCATTCCTAAACCGTCACACACATATAGTCTAGGTAACACACATTCCTAGACATTCACACACTTTATCTTCATTACGTTTGGGCCCTTAAACGTGCACGTGACATGGCAACTTAGCAAGTCTAGTGTTCTAGATGAGCAAGCCATTAATACATGCACACAATAACATAAACTACGTCATACTGCATTTCAAGATTCTACATGCTACTTCATATAAAAACACTACATTACCCTTCTTACTAACACATACTACTTTATACTTCATTTCATAACACATACTACATTATACTTCATTTCTACATTTCCTGTATAATGAGATACTTCGTAATACTACATAAACTGCATAACAATACACTACATTAAGCAATACTTCATTTCACTACATTAGGGACTGCATTTCAGGTCTCATGGTCAACTACATACCCATAATACCTCCCGTGTAACCCGAGATACCCACATATATCATAAGTTACCGTTAAGGAAGTTATAAATAAGAAACCTTTGCTTGTTGAACCCTCAGCGTGACAAAAGTAGTGTATCTTACCTGGTAGTAGTGTACGCGCGCAAACAAATAGCTAATAGTGCTTAACAGCAATCCCCGACACCTATCGTACATTAACATATGAAATATAAGTCATTTGGGACTCAAACGAACTTAACAAACCTCACGAACTTAGTCTGGAAAATCCTTCTTACGAACTTAGCTACAGTTCTTACGAAGATTATCTTCGTTCATACGAAGATAAAGGTTATCTTCGTTCGAAGATAGTTTGTTCTTACGAATTTAAAGGTTATCTTCGTTCTTACGAAGATAAAGGTTATCTTCGTTCGAACGAATTTAGACCCAGCTACGAATTTAATCTTAATTTCGTCCAGAATTCCAAAACGACTAACTTCTTCAATTTTTCCAGAATTCGATCGATCAAGGATTCTTCCCAAACATGTTTTTGACACAAATAAACATCTTTTGATTATCAAGATCGATTATGGACTCGCTTAACACCGTTTTGAACGTTAATTGACCAAAACACCTCTTTAACCCTAATTTCTTTGCAAAACCCCTTTTCAATCAGATTTGATTCATTATAAAACAACTTTGAATCTGAAAATACAATCAATTAATTGATTATTACCTGCTAATGACAAATAGGATGCAAATACTCTTGACAATGACCACCAATTCACACGCAAAACAACTTTTTTGCTTGAGAATTGATGAGAGGAGGCTAAGGGAAGGCTTAGGGCTCAATTAGGGAGAATAAGATCTGCAAATAATGACCTAATGACAGCCCCCAAGCTACTAATCCCGTTTTTGACTTTCCACACAAGTCAAAACTAGTCCCTAGGCTTCCTAATCCTTCATTATTGGTCACAAACTTCTTTATTGACCATATACAACATTAGCCCTTCATTAAAGGTCACTACATAGACATAATTCTTCATATTTCACACATATAGACTTAACGACACACATGAGGTTGACCTAACGGCGTTAGTCAAATCTTAAAGAAAAGTTTGGGATGTTACAACCCAAGTAAATCTTAAATCATCAGTTAGAATTGTTCGCTCAGACAATGGCACTGAATTCAACAATTGATTCTTTCTTCAAGTCCATAGGTATTACTCATCAATTTTCCGCTGCCAGGACACCTCAACAGAATGGAGTAGTTGAACATCGAAATCGAACTCTTGTTGAAGCAGCTAGGACAATGCTTGCTTATTCTAAGTTGCCTCTGAATCTATGGGCTGAAGCTGTTGCTACTACCTGCTTCACTCAAAATAGATCAATCATAAACAAGAGGTTTGATAAAACTCCATATGAGGTGATAAACAAAAGAAAACCCAATGTGAACTTCTTGCACATTTTTGGATGTGTATGTTATGTTCTCAATGATCGAGATAATCTAAGAAAGTTTGAACCAAAAGGCGATGAGGCATATTTCATCGGTTATTCGTGAGAATCGATAGCATATCGTGTATATAACCGAAGAACCAAGAGAATTAAAGAGAGTATGAATGTTAGATTTGATGAACTCTCGGGAATGGTTCTTGAACAACACAGTTCAAGATCCGAACTTCAAAGTCCACAAGCTTCTGCAACAAAGACTGCTTCAAATGTCAAATCATCATTCTCTACTCCAACAACACAAGATTTGGATATCTTGTTTGAAGAATTTTTCCAAGTTCCGAAGAAAGTTCCTGAATCTGATGTGATTACAAATGAACCATCCAGTTCAAACTCAAAAGAGATGGATCCAAATGTGTCTTCACCATCACAATCATCAGATGTTAATTCATCATCTGATTCTCCTCCACCTACCGATATTTCAGAGTTGCATACTCAACCTCATAATATCTCTCAAGTGACAAGTTCGTCAACCAATCCTGAAAATTATGATCCAGACGACTTTGTTGAACCAATTGCTACTTCATTTGAACAATTGACAGAGCAACATTCTCCTGATTTCATTGATTCTGAAGAATCTGGTGATCTACTAGATCCAATACCTCACAACCAAATGGACAAGAGCTCATCTAATTTCTCAAGTCATTGGAAATCCAACAACTGGAGTTCAGACAAGATCCGCATCCGCGAATGAATGTCTGTTTGTGAATTTTCTGAGCATTGTTGAACCAAAGGCAGTGAATGAAGCTCTAAGTTGTCTAGATTGGGTAAAAGCTATACAGGAAGAACTGAATCAATTTGAACGACTTGAGGTGTGGAAATTGGTTCCCAATCCTTACAAGAACAAGGAGCCAATTAAAACCAAATGGATCTTCAAGAATAAAAAGGATGAAACCGAAGTTGTTGTACGCAACAAAGCACGATTGGTTGCAAAGGGATATTGCCAACAAGATGGAATTGACTACGATGAGACATTTGCACCAGTTGCACGAATTGAGGCTATTCGGATGTTTCTTGCCTATGCTGCCTACAAGAACTTCACAGTCTACCAGATGGATGTTAAAACTGCCTTCTTGAATGGGATTCTCAAAGAAGAAGTGTACGTAGAACAACCAGAAGGTTTTGTGAATTCTAAACATCCGGACTATGTTTACAGGTTAGACAAGGCGTTATATGGTCTGAAACAAGCGCCTCGTGCATGGTATGATGCTCTATCTTCTTATCATGTGAAATCTGGTTTTAGCAAAGGTTCGATTGACACTACCTTGTTTATCAAACGACAAGGGAGTGACATCATTCTAATCCAGATTTATGTTGACGACATAATTTTCGGGTCAACTAACCCTAAATACTGCAAGAATTTTTCAGCTTTAAAGATCATGTCGAGAAAGGTAACATCAAACTCTATTTTGTCCCAACAGACTACCAACTTGCTGACTTTTTCACCAAACCTCTGGACGAACAAAGGTTCAATTTTCTTAAAACCAAGTTGGGAATGCTAGATTTACAAACTTAAATGCTTTCATGGCATGTATTCTATGTTCATTTTCTGTTTCAAACATTGATGTGTTTTACTTGTTACTACATGCAATGTTTGAGGGGGAGAAAAAGGGTAGAATACATGATTTAAGGGGGAGTTTGTAAATTTACCATTTTGTTATATGCTTAATTTGAGGGGGAGTGTGCAAATGCATGTGAATATTTGTTTGCTTATTTTTTTTCTGTTTGTGTTATTTGTTTATTGTATGTTATGTATGTTTGTTTTTTTTTTAAATCTGAAAAATCAAATACAAAATTAGAAAATTTTAAAAAGATAAAAAGTTTTTTTTTTGTTGTTTTAATAAGTTTTTTTTATTTTCTTTTATTTTTATTTTTATTTTTATTTTTGTTTGTTTGTTTTTGTGTAAAACCCAAAAAGAGCCCAAAATCATTTCAGCCCAACTTGATTGAAGCCCAAATTTGTTTGGGATACGGGTTGACACGCGGGTCATGCCCATACCCGCGACCCGAATTTGAGTTTTAAAAGGAAAATGGGCGGGCCAAGTCTCTCATAATTCAAATTCAAACCAAAGATTATTTTGTTTTCTCTCTTAAAACCGCTTAAACCTGTCATTAATCAATCAATAATTTTCATCAAAATCATAATAATCAAAGTGGGGTTGTACTAGTAAACGACTTTCTGATATATTTCATCTGGTTATTCGATCAAATCATCAGTTCTTAAGGTAAATTTTCTTGTTTCATATTGAATGCCAACTGTTTGATTAAATGTCAGATTGAACTTTCTTGTTTACTTTGAATTCTGTGTTGATTGATTGTGATTAGTTGTTATGTTAGTTGCATGATTAGGACTGATTACTTGTTGTTTATATGGTTTTTATACCTTAATCTGCACTGTTCTTGAGTTTCTGGGTTTGATTTGTTGAAGGGCTGGGTATATCATATGAATGTTTGAAGGTTTGTGCCATTCGCCGAGATTTTTGCTCGGCAAATGATATATTTTGTTCAAATTTTCATCTTCAAATCTTCATAAAACTGGCAAAACTTGTTCAGATTGTTGTCTTAACGTTTTGAAACAAAAAGGTCATTTGCAGGGATTTTATCTCGGCAAATGATTGTTTTCTCAATCATGTTCAAATTTTTCTAAGTCATGAAATAGCCATTTGCAGAGATTTTATCTCGGCAAATGCTATGTTTTGTCATTACCTTCTTTAAATCTTCATAAGTCTGGAAACCTTGTCCATATTTTGACTTATTAGATTTTCAGTCCAAAAGGCCATTTGCCGAGGTTTTTGCTCGGCAAATGCTTGTTTTTCACAAGTCAAGATTTTCTAAGTCACAAATAAGCCATTTGCAGAGATATTTTCTCGGCAAATGCTTTGGTTGCTCATTTACACATTTTTGTCTTAACAAAATTTCTGACTAAAAAGGGTCATTTGCCGAGATTTTTGCTCGGAAAATGCATGTTTGTTTCAAATACTTCAAAATTTTGTTTGACAAACAAAACTTGTGAATATTTTGTCTTAACAAAATTTTCAAATCAAAAAAGGCCATTTGCCGAGGTTTTTGCTCGGCAAATGCATGTTATTCACAAGTTAAAATTTTCAAAGTCTTAAATGTGCCATTTGCAGAGATTTTATCTCGGCAAATGCAAATTTTGCCATTGAAATTTTTCTTTAACATTTGTCAACACTCTTGTTGATCAAATCAAAGGAAATTTCATATATTCAATGAAGTCGAGTCTAAAATGCTCATTTGCCGAGATTTTTGCTCGGCGTTTACGAGATTTCACTTCAACACTCGATGACTTGGTTCCTGAACTGCTGTCTTCTCGTGTTTGCCGAGATTTTTGCTCGGCAAATCATGATAATTTTCAAAGTTTTTGCCAAAATCAATTTTTGTTCCTTATTATTTTCTGGGCAAAATTTTGAGAAATTGTTTTTGAAAACCCCATTTGCCGAGGTTTTTTTCTCGGCAAACAGTTAAACTTGAATTTTTTTTATTTTATTTAAGTTTTTTTTGTGTTGTTTTTAAAATGTATGTATGTGTGTATTGTGTTTGTCTATATAGTATTTCATAAGTGTTAAGGGTAAGAAGCAAGGTATCGAACGCCTTTGTGTACTACCTTTGTTTTCTTATCTTTTAATACTTATGTGATTCTATATATTGTCATGTTTCGTATATATATTAAGGTGAGAAGCAAGGTATCGAACGCCTTTATGTACTACTTTGTTTTCTCATTTTTTTGATATATATGCGAAACATTGTCTTTGTGTATTAAATGTGTTTATTAAATAATGGTGTGTTATTTTTCTGTGTTTAAATTGTTTTTCTGGTCTAACTTTGGTCAGCCTAATTTTTCAGAAAAATAATAAAACAAAGATGGTGATGTTCCAAGAAGGTGCAACTATGAAGATGCAAGCCAATCAAGCTCTTCATATACCATTCACATCCAAATTCCCAATTATAACAGAGATTCTAAGCAATCATCCATTGGAAACTGCTTTGACTAGTGGTGCAATTGTTCCTGAAAAGTACATATTTGAGTTGTGGGAATCAATTGAGTTTGTGAAAGGCAATAAAAGACATAATCAAGAAGAATACTTTAGATATACTCTTCAATCAGATGATAATGAGTTTAACTGCCAATTTACACTAGATGAATTCAGATCGATCATTGGTTTTCCTGAACAAGAAGAGTATGAAGAGTTGCCATCAGTTGATGAAATGTTATCTGCAGTCCATGCTTTGGGTTATGAAGGGGAATTGACATCCATGAGGGATTTTAAACGGATGAATGTGGCTACATTATGGCATACCATGTACAATGTCTTAAGCACCTGTCTGATGCCATCTCAGAAGGGGATTGATACCATGACAAAGCACTCACTGTCAATATACTATACTGTCACACATAATGTTAAATGTGATTTTGCCAAGATTGTGTGGGACAAAATGAGACAAGTGGTGAAAGGAAAGGATGTTCAAGAAAGAAAATACATTCCTTATATTCGATTCTTCACATTGATAATCGAAGACGTACTTGATAATGTTGAAGAGATTCCAAAGTTGGAAAACAGTTTCAAATGTTTCATTGCAATGTATAAGTCAAACATGAGAATACGAGGCACAGGAAGTGAAATTGCAAGACCTTTTCCGATTCCACCATTTCTGCTTAACTTGGTACCTGCTCAGAGTCCTCACCTTAGGGCTTATAGAGAGTGGTTAGCCACAGCGATGGGATCTGAAAACCGACAGATTCCTACCCAAGCTGTGAATAGGTCGCCAAGTGAGGGTCATAGGGCATCTAAAAGAAATAGAGGGGTTAGTGATGAGGGGACTTCTGGGCAGAAGAAAAGGAAATCCAAAAGAGTTATGTTTGAGCAAGAAGTTGCTACACCTGAACCTATTTCTTCACCTGTTTCTCAATCAACACCACTCATTCAAACAACACAATCTCCACCACCCGTTCAATTTTCACAATCTTCACCTTCACAATCTACACCAATACCATCCGTTGTTTCACCAAATCCACCAACTCTAACACCACCTCGTTTATCACCTGTACTTAATCCTACACCGCTTGCTTCAGCATTACCAAATGAACCAACTCCACCACCAGGCAGACGATTTAAAATGATTGGTCGAAAGCCATCATCAAAGAAGAAATCAAAAAGGAAGCATAAGTCGTCTAAATCTGCAAGCCAAAGATATGAATCTACCTCAGCAGATTTGAATGAACAAGTTGGTGCCTCAACTGAATTTGATGCTGAACAAGTAACAAGAATTGTTGATAATGTATTATCTGAATTGCAATATGAGAATGTTAGCACAGGAGATGCAGATGTGCAGGAGGAACAAGGAGGGAATGAGGGCGGAGTTGAAAATACCAGAGAGGTTGAGAGGTCCGGGTTAGGAAAAAGGGCATAAAGAAAACGTTGGCCCTCCGATAGTTGAAACCAATGTGTCTAGCCGGGATGTCAACCCTAGGGTAGAAGTCGAGAACTCCCCATTCTCACTTGCACCGAACTCTCCTCGCCTTTCTGACTCCTCACAACAAGAGTTAGTTTCACAAACGCATGGGGGAACAACCACGTTTACCACACTCTTCTCATTTGGAGGATGAGAGTGTTGAAAATAGAGAGGAACAGCCCCACCTCTCGACTTCATTTCGTGCACAAGAGTCTAGATCTCCTAGGCACACGGATTCACAAGCACAGTTTAGTACTGTTGCCAGAACAAGCGGAGAGGGACCCACTTTATGTGACCCTCAAGGACAGCTTGGAAATCCTGCCTTAGCTAACATCACGCCAGCTTTAGCCGTAGGTAACAGTTCTCAAACCGAGACTGGGGGACAGTATGAACGCCGTAGTGACACTGCTGTTCCTCAGGATCAACCTGAGACTGTATTAACGGGCATTCTCAGTGACCCCGGTGTTGTGAGAGGTGTTGCCCAACTACAACAAGTCCCGGACAGTGATTTATCACAGTCTAGGACACAATTTGATTCGGGTTGCAAAGCCCATAAATCTGAAACTGCTGGTGAGGGTGTAACCCGAGGATCCGCATGAAATCCTGAATCAGCTTCGCTGAATTTAGGTCACACTACAAGTGTGCAAACAACCTCCGGGTTGGTTTCTCCATCTCAAACACCAACACAAAGAACACCTACACCAAATCAAATTCCATCAACATCAACAAATCAACCAACCAAAGATTCTGCATGTGAAGTTTTGTTGAATATCTTACGGTCTGAGGGTGATTTGTTGACTGTAACTGAAAGAGGAGTGTTGAATGCTCTTGAGGTAAGAGAAAGAGAAGTTGCTAATGAAAGAAGAGTTAAAGCTTTACAAGATCAAGTTCAATCTCAGAAAGCTGAATACGATGCGAAACTTGCTGCATTTGAGTTAAGATTGTTAGCGTTAGAATCTTGCCGACCGGCCTCGGTTGCTTCTCGACCGGATGATCCTGATTCTGATGATCACCCCGAGGGGGAGAACCAAGGAGAAGGTCAAACTAATATTGATAATTCTTCGGCAAGAGTTGATGTGGATGTTGAGGATGTAGTAATGGAAGAAAGAACTGAGGGTGGAAACCAAGATGATATAGAAGAGGATCAAGCTGAAATTGAAAGATTAGCTGTTGTTAGAGCTAGATCTGATAAAAGATGGAAAGAACTTGCTGATGAAACTCAAAGAGAAGTTGATCAAATAGTTAAAGATTTCACTGAAAGATTTAATGAAAGAAACAATGAAGATGATCCAGAGGAGATTGCAAGAGTTGCTGAAATCAAAAGAAAGTTTAATGAAGTTTTTGGAGCAGATAGTGATGAAGAAAAAGAAGAAGAGAATGAAAATGTTGTAGTTGATGAAGAAGAAGGGTTTGTCATAGAAAATGAAATTGTGGAATATGCTGAAAACGAAGCAGAAGTTGAGGCAAGAAAAGATAATGTAATATTGGATGAGCCGGAAATAGTTGAGACTCCAGCAAATGTAGAAGCTGATGAAGAACCAATGTTTGAAGAATTTCCAGACCTTGATTATTTTGAAACAGGTTCTTCAAGCAGAAAAGAAGTTGGAGAATCATCTACTCATGGTTTCACAACTCTACAACATTACACTTTTGAAGACTTCAATAGTTTTGATGAATTGAGAAAGACTCCTGAAGCTGCATCTCAGAATTTCAAGAAGTCAACATATAAACAAGTGTTGAAAGAAGCAATCATATCCGAGGAAGTTCTTCCTGATTACTTTCCAACAGAATTGACTGAAGAACAAAGGAGGTTTATTAATCGGGGATACTTCTTGAGGGATAAAGAAAGAATGGTTGCTCTGGGTGTTAAGCCAAAGGAGGCAGCTAAGAAATCTAGATTTCTGGAAGAAAGAGCTTATTCGATCTTTTGTGGAGCTACCAAAGTGACCAAAACGAAGAGACCAGAGTTGGATTCGATGTACAAGTTTAAGGAAGCAAGGAAAATTGAAGAATACAAAGAGCTTCTTAAACTCACCAAGCAATACAATCCAAAGCTTCTCGAAGAACAAAGAAACCACAAGATTTTGGTGCTTGTCAGAGTAATCTTGGTTAAAAGGGTTTCTATCTCTGTCCCTTGCTATCATGTGAAAAGAGATAACAACAAGATATACAGATTCACAGAAGCCCAGTTCAAACTTTTGCCAGTTGATGACATTATCTTTCTCTACAACCATTTCCTGAATGCAATGCAAAGATACAAAGAAGATGTTATTGCCTTTGAAGCGGTAAAAAGATACGTGTCAAGCTGCATTCAATACGCTTCATTGGAAGATTTTTAAATTGGTTTTGAAGTTGTTAAGAGAAAGATCAATGTACCATATCCAGATCAAAGTCTCTACACCAAAGACATCGAACAGCTCAGTATTGGTCATGTCATAGAAGAACCATCCTTCGGTGTTGTCTTTTTGAATAGCAGAAAGAAGAAGATTTTCATTCGTATGGATGAACTTGCTTCTTATTCAGATGGAACATTAGAATTTTGTAAGAATGTTTTGTTGTGCTTGAAAGAAGATGATCAAGATGAAAAGAAAAAGGAAGTATTTGATAAAGTAATCTCCAAGATCAATCAAAAACTCGAGTACAGAGACAGTATCAGAATGATGAGAGAGGCAAAGAATGTTCAGAAGTCTAAGTACGTCGTACGTCGAAAAGGAGGGTGTTGGATCAAGTACGAGCCAAGCCATCTTCCAGGTCCACAAAACATTCCACCAAGAAACTTTGAAGCAAACGTGATTGTTCCTGATGACAGACCTGAAGGGGATAATTGGTTCTGGCATCCAAACAAAGATAGACCGAATACAAGAGCTTGAAGAATGACAAAGACTGGATATTTTTCACAAATCACTACTAAGGGGGAGATTGTTAGAAATATAAATGTAGTAGTTGATTTGTGTACCTTTATGTTAATTTGTACGTATAATGTAAACTTGTTAATATGGAAGGGGGCATAATGTAAATAGCTCATATGTATATAAACCCCCTCCATTAAGCATTTTCTAACCTTGAACCCCATTTATGCTATCCAATCTTTCCTGCTATCTCTACTTTCTCTCTCTACTTTCTCTCACTTCAAACCGCCATTGATACACACACTAACACACACATAAGCTCAAATTCTACTCTTTACACAATTGAATGTTTAGCCTGCATGGAAACCAGATCATCATTGTCATCCTCATCACAATTATGAGTTACATTACCAGAAATACCAGTTTTTAACATTTCAGAGACCATCTTCTTCATCGAGTCAGAAAGATCACTCTCAGAAGATAGTAGAGCAGTCTCATGTGGCTCAGAGTACTGAACCATGACTGAACTGGTAGAAGCATGATTTTTGGCATCTTGCTCAGCCACAACTCTCTCAGCTTTGTTCTCTTCAGTGTTCCTGAAGGCTCCATATAAGGAAGCAAGAGTGTGACTGTGCAAGGTTTTTCCTTGTCTTAAAACCAAGATCAAGTTTTCCCATTTAGAAGGTAAGATGTCACAAAATTTTTCTAACAAAATTTCTTTCTCTTTAGTTACACCCAGGGCTTTCACTTGATTTACCAGATTAGTAAATCTGATATAAGTTTGAGTTAAAGTTTCACCAGGGATAGCAAAAAAAGACTCATATCTTTTATTTAAAGCAACTTTTCTTGTGACTATGGTCTCAGAGGTGCCTTCAAACTGTGTCATAAGTTCCTCCCACATTAATTTTGAATTTTCAAGTAAAACAAGGGTGGGCATAAGAGTTTCAGGAACAACATACAAGATCATATTTTGTAGCTTGGTATCAAGGTCTACCAGCCTATGATCTTCCTCAGACCAATGATCATTCTCCTTAGGTGATACCCTAGGAGTCCCATCGGCATTTCTGACAACAGAGGAGGCATTCATGGGGACAAAGGGTCCTTCTTTAAGAATATCGGTCAAATGTCTTTCAACACCAGCAATATATTTGAGGATGCATGCTTTCCATGTTTGAAAATTTTCACTGTTCCCATCAAACTTGGGAACAGGATTATTTGGAAAGTGCACGTGTACATTATGTGATAGTATATTGTTGTTGATGACAGGTGGAGTATTAGCATTAGGGTCAGAACCTTCATTGAATAATTGGTCAACCATCCTTGCAGATCAAAGGTTAATGAATTAATATAATTCAACCTTGCTGCTCTGATACCAATTGTGAGTCCCAAATATAGATGGTTAAAACCCGACTGGCAAGTAATTCTAACTGGAAGATGACCAGTTCAGAATACGATCCAGATATGGATAAACAATAAAGTAAAGGTACTGAAAGTAAATGCAAGAAACAATAAGTGCTGAAACTATATAAATAATATGTATATTTCACGTATGTAGCATTGAGACACGATGTACTTTTTCAATGTATTTGATTTATTGAAATAAACAAATACAAAGGTTGTTGCGGAACAAAGATAAACACCCAAGTGTAAATATCTAAACAACCTAGAAATACAAGTGATCTAATAACTTGGAAATACTCGTAAGGATTACTTAGAGTATATCTCACAAGTTGCAATGCTAAAGTTTCAAGCTATTTGCAAGTTGTGAGAAGACTTATATTTATAGACCAAGTCCATGATGACGTGGACCAGATCGTACAAATATGGTTAGGAGCATTTAAGGAATTAGCTTAATTCCTTACATGCGTACTTTTAAGGTTAAGTGTATAAGTCAATTGATGTGACTTATCATACTTTATTCCCAACCTTTATTTTACCTTGTACTTTTATTAATAGTTAAATCTATTAACTGGGTAGAGGTATGTAAAGTAAAAAAGTCTTCCTCGTAATCAGTGTAAAAGTGTGTAAGTACTTTTACACTGAGATGCTTCAGTCTTCGATCAGGTAGAATCAACTTCTGAGCTCCACATCTGAGTTTGATTCACTTTCTTCAGACTTCAGTCTTTGACTTCATTCTGAACGGTATTCTGATACGTTGATCTGAACTGAAGTGAAGCTTCAGTGAACTAATTCTGAACGACTTCAGAATTCTGTACAAGTATTCTTTACTGAGCTTATTTCTGAACAAATTATTCTTGGTCGATTTTCGACCTAACAAATACATCCTCATATGAATGATATAGATAAATGATTCTTAGAATTTTGTATAATTAATTTATAGCATTTTGGGAAAGAACTTATAAATTGTAAGATGATGTAATGATTATACATTCTTGTCAATTATATTACAGTATTTTAATATAAAATTTATTTTTACAAGAACTTGCTAAAAATCTAAACAACCTAGAAATACAAGTGATCTAATAACTTGGAAATACTCGTAAGGATTACTTAGAGTATATCTCACAAGTTGCAATGCTAAAGTTTCAAGCTATTTGCAAGTTGTGAGAAGACTTATATTTATAGACCAAGTCCATGATGACGTGGACCAGATCGTACAAATATGGTTAGGAGCATTTAAGGAATTAGCTTAATTCCTTACATGCGTACTTTTAAGGTTAAGTGTATAAGTCAATTGATGTGACTTATCATACTTTATTCCCAACCTTTATTTTACCTTGTACTTTTATTAATAGTTAAATCTATTAACTGGGTAGAGGTATGTAAAGTAAAAAGTCTTCCTCGTAATCAGTGTAAAAGTGTGTAAGTACTTTTACACTGAGATGCTTCAGTCTTCGATCAGGTAGAATCAACTTCTGAGCTCCACATCTGAGTTTGATTCACTTTCTTCAGACTTCAGTCTTTGACTTCATTCTGAACGGTATTCTGATACGTTGATCTGAACTGAAGTGAAGCTTCAGTGAACTAATTCTGAACGACTTCAGAATTCTGTACAAGTATTCTTTACTGAGCTTATTTCTGAACAAATTATTCTTGGTCGATTTTCGACCTAACAAATACATCCTCATATGAATGATATAGATAAATGATTCTTAGAATTTTGTATAATTAATTTATAGCATTTTGGGAAAGAACTTATAAATTGTAAGATGATGTAATGATTATACATTCTTGTCAATTATATTACAGTATTTTAATATAAAATTTATTTTTACAAGAACTTGCTAAAAATCTAAAACAAATAATATTAATCAAATTTTATAAAACTGTTCGACAAATGATTGTAAGTTTTAACCAACATAATGACCATTGCCATTAGCAAAACAACTCTACAATAAAAAGTAAAGTTTATAATAACAAACAGGAAACAAAACAATTATCCTCATAATTGTCAATATTTTCGATCTATAGCATTAAGTAATAAACACTGATTGCTCAAATTTATAACAGATAATGGCTGCTGAAATAGATCTTCTATTTCATTCAAACAAGCTGGTCCAACTTTATCATTTTATGAGTGCTAAAACCTATCAAAATAAATCAATTAATTACAAAATTTTATAATACTTTCAAAATGTATATCGTCATTCAAAAAAAATTACAAACAAGTATTTAGCTTTATTTGATACAAAAAATAAATAATAATTAAAGTTTTATATCTTCAAATAAAACCTATAATTTTTTAAAAGTTGATAATAATACGAAACAAATAAAAAGTATAAAACCATAATACAAATTAGAGAATAATTTAATGGAATACTTACATATATTAAACGCGTAAATCATGGTTGAAAATATGATTAATATAAAAAGTGATATAATAAAATCAGTGTCGATTCTAAGAATTCCTTATATATTCAATATATCAAATAACTTGAAGAGATTAATATAACTTGGATGTATTATTTTTCTAACAGGATGACCGATTAATAACAAATGAACCTACTTGTAAAGAGTATTATATAGAATAAAAAATAAAGATTACAAATAATTCCAAAACTAACTGAGCATCGAAAACCTAAATTATCAAATAGAATTTGAATTAAAATCGGAAAATGAAGTTCATTTTTTTTTGTTTTATAATTCTACTTATTTATACATCTTTTAACGTGTAGGATAATAGAAAGTATGATAACCCAGCAACAGCCCATTAGAATCAGCAGCCCAGCAGATACAAAAAGGCATCATATTTGAACTGATGATACAAAAAAAGTATAATACTTTGATTCGGTTGGACTGATGATACTACTGAGCCTCTGCTTATACTACAAGACTGCTGATGTTAATATTAAGCTGTCGTAGGATTGTGTTGTGTAGCATTTGGGATAAATAATCTTACAAAATAATCTAAAATAAATAATATTAATCAAATTTTATATATATGCTCGACAGGTAATTGTAAGTTTTAACTAACATAATGACCATGTTACCAAAATCAACTGAAATACAAAATACAAGCTATTAGCAGATCAACTCTACTATATAAATTAAAGCTTTTGTTAATTTAGAAAACATTGTTATTATGTTAGTTACAATTATATGTTATCATAACAATTGTTTATACATATTTCTACAACTACATGTCTCTTTCTATGTTTTCAATATATTGATGTATATGATTCATACTATTTGTTTAAATAGATAAAACGTTGTCAAATAAAAATTAATAAATCAATGATAAAAAATATTTAATGACTTGAATATCGTTTAAATTTGTACATTTTTGTATTTTTACATTATCTTATCTATATGATTTTTAGATTATAATCAGGTTTTATTTATAGAATTAATGTTGCTTTATAACAACATTATAAGAGGGGGGAAGGAGTTAAGGACGGCGGGTGAGGAAGGTAGGTGGTGGATTGTGGTGGTGGGGCGTGGTGGTTGATTGTGCTGGTTGATTTGTTAGGTGGGAGAGAAAAGCGACGGCCAAGAAGAAAGGGTTTTGGGGGGAGTAGTAATCGATCAGATCTGATTTGTGGCGGGTTAATCAAAATTTTTGGAGATCTGCGACGACATTTGTGACGACTTTGTCGTCCCCAAACCAAATATCACATTTTTTTAATTATTTTTATTATTAAGATACTATTAATTTATTATAATAAATTAAAAATAATAGTAAATGTATTATTCTATAGTTTTTTTATTATTTTTTTAAATATTATTATTAAACTTGTTATATGATGTGAGCTTATTGGGCCTTTACACTCGTTTGTTATCTCATATGGGCCCATATTGGGCCATGTGTGTTCGTCATTCGTTTGAATGGGCTTATCGGTTCTTTAAACCTGTTTGTTATATGATGTGAGCTTATTGGGCCTTTACACTCGTTTGTTATCTCATATGGGCCCATATTGGGCCATGTGTGTTCGTCATTCGTTTGAATGGGCTTATCGGTTCTTTAAACCTGTTTGTTATATGATGTGAGCTTATTGGGCCTTTACACTCGTTTGTTATCTCATATGGGCCCATATTGGGCCATGTGTGTTCGTCATTCGTTTGAATGGGCTTATCGGTTCTTTAAACCTGTTTGTTATATGATGTGAGCTTATTGGGCCTTTACACTCGTTTGTTATCTCATATGGGCCCATATTGGGCCATGTGTGTTCGTCATTCGTTTGAATGGGCTTATCGGTTCTTTAAACCTGTTTGTTATATGATGTGAGCTTATTGGGCCTTTACACTCGTTTGTTATCTCATATGGGCCCATATTGGGCCATGTGTGTTCGTCATTCGTTTGAATGGGCTTATCGGTTCTTTAAACCTGTTTGTTATATGATGTGAGCTTATTGGGCCTTTACACTCGTTTGTTATCTCATATGGGCCCATATTGGGCCATGTGTGTTCGTCATTCGTTTGAATGGGCTTATCGGTTCTTTAAACCTGTTTGTTATATGATGTGAGTTTATTGGGCCTTTACACTCGTTTGTTATCTCATATGGGCCCATATTGGGCCATGTGTGTTCGTCATTCGTTTGAATGGGCTTATCGGTTCTTTAAACCTGTTTGTTATATGATGTGAGCTTATTGGGCCTTTACACTCGTTTGTTATCTCATATGGGCCCATATTGGGCCATGTGTGTTCGTCATTCGTTTGAATGGGCTTATCGGTTCTTTAAACCTGTTTGTTATATGATGTGAGTTTATTGGGCCTTTACACTCGTTTGTTATCTCATATGGGCCCATATTGGGCCATGTGTGTTCGTCATTCGTTTGAATGGGCTTATCGGTTCTTTAAACCTGTTTGTTATATGATGTGAGCTTATTGGGCCTTTACACTCGTTTGTTATCTCATATGGGCCCATATTGGGCCATGTGTGTTCGTCATTCGTTTGAATGGGCTTATCGGTTCTTTAAACCTGTTTGTTATATGATGTGAGCTTATTGAGCCTTTACACTCGTTTGTTATCTCATATGGGCCCATATTGGGCCATGTGTGTTCTTCATTCGTTTGAATGGGCTTATCGGTTCTTTAAACCTGTTTGTTATATGATGTGAGCTTATTGGGCCTTTACACTCGTTTGTTATCTCATATGGGCCCATATTGGGCCATGTGTGTTTTTCATTCGTTTGAATGGGCTTATCGGTTCTTTAAACCTGTTTGTTATATGATGTGAGCTTATTGGGCCTTTAACTTTGTTTGTTATCTCACATGGGCCCATATTGGGCCATATGTGCTCGTCATTCGCTTGAATGAGCTTATTGGGCCTTTAACTTTGTTTGTTATCTCACATGGGCCCATATTGGGCCATGTGTGTTCGTCATTCGCTTGAATGAGCTTATTGGGCCTTTAACTTTGTTTGTTATCTTGTGTGGGCCTAATAGGCCCAATATAATTCGCCGATAATTATAAATGTATGAATGTATATATGAATGTTTGTTTGTCTTATATAATTCAAAAGTTTAGTTTATAATGGGTCGTGTTTTCGTTTTTCACTCGAATGTAATGAGCCCAATATGATTAATCGTTAAATGTATATATTGGATCATGTGTGATCGTGATTTATTTGTATGAGCTTAATGGGCCATAAACTCAATAAAATTATATTTCACAAGTAATATTTTTTATATTTAAGATTATGCGATATTGTCATCCCAAAATTTTTAAATAACCTCAAATTTTTTTTTTTCTAAAAAATATTTTTGGAGACGCTTTTGTCGTCCCAAATGTCGTTCTCAAAACTTTGGCGGGAACTTTTTATTTAGGAGGGAAAACGAAAAAAAACAAAAAAAAATTAAAAAAAAAAGTGTGGAAAAAACATTTGGGGACGACATTGTCGTCGCAAATGTCGTCCCCAAAACTTTGGCGGGAACTTTTTATTTAGGAGGGAAAACGAAAAAAAACAAAAAGAAAATGAAAAAAAAAATTTGGCGAAAAATCATTTGGGGACGACATTGTCGTCACAAAAGTCGTCCCCAAAACTTTGGCGGGAATTTTTTATTTTGGAGGGAAAACAAAAAAAATAAAAAATAAAATAAAATATATTTGGCGACGACATTTGCGACGATCATGAGCGTCATAAAATATTTTTCCGGTTTTGTGAATAAAATAATTCAAAAAGAAAATGCAAAATTATTTTGTGACGACTTTTGGGACGACTTGTCGTCCCCAAAACTTTGGCGGGAACTTTTTATTTAGGAGGGAAAACGAAAAAAAACAAAAAGAAAATGAAAAAAAAAAATTTTGGCGATTTAGGGCTTTTAGGGACGACTTTTGGGTCGTCCCCAAAGCCTTCATCGCGAAAAACCAACTTTCTTATAGTGTGAAAAATATTCTCGTATATGGTATATACGAATTAAAATTGTCAGGTCAGATGTCTACGTTAACTTTTTTAATGACTCGATAACCCGACGTGACACTTAATAGAGGTCTAAAATTAAAAACTAACGACATTACTATTATTGAAAACTTTTTACAAACGAAGTTTTTTTAATAGACAAAACCTAAATAGGTTCTGTACATTATAAATTTTGAATAAAAAAGTTATCTTTTAATGAATTTTTCCTACGTATAGTATTGGATTTAACTTTAACTATATTGTCGATCAATATATTTACTCAAAATATAAGTGAAGTGTAATTTTGTTAATTCAATCTACTATATATTCGGATGGTTTCATATGAACACAGGTAGTATAATAAATTCAATAACATTGATATTTGCAAAGGCTTTCGGAGATCGAGATTTTCTTTCTTTTTCATCGAAAACGAATAAGGCCGAGGATGGCCTACGGTGGGCAAAAGCAAGCCTATATTCTGGATTGGATACTGCGCGAATTGGTCAACCGGAATATGGAATAGGAAACTCTCTCCTTTCATAGCTCTCGGGCCTATTCTATTCATTACAGGAGAAAGTCACTATCCTCAGTTGCCTTGTCTCTGTATTTAGCCCCCCCTTTTCTGGTGAAACAACTGACCGATGAACTTGGTCAGTTTCACCAAAATTGATTGGAATGACTGGAGTAATATCAAGGCTTGGTCTCTTGTTGATTGCTTCAGTTGACTCATCGAATGTGACATGAATTGTCTCATGAACCTTTAGGAGTCTATAATTATAAACTCTAAAGGCCTTTCGAATATCTGAATAACCTAAAAATACCCCTTCATCAGCTTTTGCATCAAACTTTCCAAGCTGACTGGAATCGTTCAAGATATAAACTGGACAACCAAATACATAGAAATATCCAATATTTGGTTTACGATTCTTGAGTACTTCATAGGCAGTCTTTTTGTAACTCTTGATGTAGACTGACCGTTTTTGGGTGTGACAAGCAGTTGCAACTGCCTTAGCCCAAAAACTGGTGGGAAGACCAGATTCAGATAGCATACTTCTGGCTGCTTCTATCAGTGTACGATTATTTCTTTCCACAACTCCATTCTGCTCTGGAGAGTGAACTGATGAGAAGTTTTGAGAGATGCCAGTGTCATTGCAAAATGTTTCAAGTACCTTATTTTGGAATTCAGTACCATTATCACTTCGCAACTGACAAACTTTTCGAGTATACTTGAGCTCAATTCTTTTGATGAGAGAGATGATTTCAGCAGGTGCATCACTTTTGGATCTGATAAATACCACCCAGCAGTATCTGGTGAATTCATCAACCACAACTAGAGTGTACTTCTTTCCAGCTCTAGTTTGAACATTCACTGACCAAAGAGATCCATATGTAGCATGTGAAGAGGTTCAGTGATGCTAAAATTTTGCCTAGTTTTAAAGCTAGCTCTTTTCTGCTTGCCCATCTCACAACCTGGACATGGCTTTTCTTTATTGAAGGAAATTTGAGGTATCCCATCAACCAGTTGCTTGCGAGACAACTTGTTAATGTTCTTAAAGTTTAGATGGTATAACCTTTTATGCCATAGCCAGTTGGTGTCCTCATCAGCCTTGGTATAGAAACATTGCTCTTTTGGAGCTGGTTCCATATCCATGATGTGCACATTTCTTTTTCTTGGTGCAATCATCACCACTTTCCAATCCTTGTTAAATATGGTGCCTTGTGCAATATCGAACAAAACTCTGAAGCCATCATCACAAAGTTGGCTGACACTGATCAGGTTGTATTTCAAACCATTTACAAATGCAACTCTTTTGAATTCGACTTGTCCATTATTGAGCACACCATATCCTTCAGTCTTTCCACATTGATCGTTACCAAACGTCACTGTCGGTCCATCTTGGACAGTGAACTCTTCCAGTAGGGCTTACATCCGGTCATAGTCTGGCCAGCAGCGCTGTCCAGATACCAGATATTCTTCTTTCGATCGCCCTACACACACACGAAAATCATTAGTTCTTTTTGTGAACCCATCTTTTCTTGATGGGTTCGCTGGACTTCTCTACAGAAGTCACAATTGATTGTTGAGGTGTTGAACTGGAGGCTACATCTGGAGCTTTTTCACCAGCTCCAGGTGCAGGAGTAAAAACGATTGGTATTTGATACTTACTCCTTTATTTTTACCAGATTTTGTTCCAGATGGAACATTCTTTAGTTTAGGTATTGAAGGGAGTGGTTAATATTTTGTTTGAAAACTGGAGGTAATAAACCTCCTTCCAGATTGTTAATCCGGGCAGTACAACTCTGAACCTGCCGAGACAAAAGTTGGAGTTGACTTTCCAGATTAACCAAAATATTGTTTTGTTCAGGCAGTTGAACCATGGACCTTGGTTCAACTGGTGCTTTAGTCTGTCGGGTCTTGGGCACCTTAGACTTTTGATTTAAAGGCTTGTTACCAGTGTCCTTTTTGACTGGAGCTTTAGCCTGATTGGCTCCAGTTTTAACCTCAAAGGGGGTGGTCTCAATGGTTTCAGTTTCAACAGCTTCAGGTTGATCAAAAGGTGTTTCAACCTGGAGAGCTGGAGGCAATGCATGAAGATCTGGTATGAGAGCTGCCATCTCCAGATCTCCAGATTTCCATGCATTCTTCTGGGCATCGATAGTTCTTGAAAATGCATCATAGTTTTTGCCAGATGCTTTTACCCATGACTTGATAATCTTTTGTTCTTTTTCAAGATCAAAAAACAGTTTTTGATTATCAAGTTCTAAAGCCTCAATCTTTAAAACTGACTCCTTGAGAGCCAACTGGACACTTTGTAAATCATTTAGTTGTGGTTTAACATTGTTCAGTTCAATTAGGATAGTGTCAAGATATCTTTCACTATCAGCTCTTACAGTTTCCACAAATGCCAAATCACCACTTAAAGATTTAGCCAGGTCCAGTTTTAGTTCAGGGTCAACCTGGTTATCATAGTCACATACCTTTTTCAGTATGATGTCCACCCATCTTCCAGAGATGACATCTTCTTTCACCACGTGCTGCTGCTGCTGTTGATCTTCCAAGGCCATGAAACACATGTCCCTTTCCTCTTCTTCATTATCAGATGAGTCATCAGAGTACTCCCATTTTCCCTTAGTTTGTGCCATTAAGCACTGATCCTTTTCCTTTTGCATGGACAGGAGGGCAATCTGGGCCTTAAGCTTCTTGTATTTAGCTTTGTAGCTATCATCAGGCCGATTGAAATTTGGGACAGAGGGGCCAGTTTGGTTGTTCAACTGACTAGATCTGCATTCCTTCATAAAATGACCTTTCTTGCCACACTTATAGCATGTAAGATTGGTCTTATCCAGAGAGCTGGAGCTGGAAGCATTGTTGGGGCCATTAAATCTTTTAGATTTATGCTTAAACCTGTTAAAGGTTTTAGCAATCATGGCGACCAGATCATCATCGTCAGTTTCATTACAACCATCACTGTTTTCAGTGGTCAGTCCAGAGTTTAAGAAACTGTTCAACATCTCCTTCATTGAGTGTACCTGGACACTCTCAGCAGACATTAAAGCAGCACAAGGTTGCTCAGTTACACTAGCAACCTTGGGACTCTGGGCATGGTTCATGGCATCTTGCTCAGCCACAAGTCTTGCAGCATTATTATCTTCAATGAATCTGAAGGCTCCATAGAGCGATGCAAGAGTATGAGTGTGCAAGGTTTTACCTTGTCTCAAGACAAGAACCATGTTTTCCCATTTGGAAGGAAGAATATCACAAAACTTCTCAAGAAGAATATCCTTATCCTTCTCTACACCCAATCCTCTCAACTGATTGATGAGGCTAGAAAATCTGGTATATGTACCAGTTAAACTTTCATTGGGCAAGGCAAAGAAGGATTCATACTTCTTGTTCAAGGCAACTTTTCTGGTGACAATAGTGTCATCACCTCCTTCAAATTGAATCACTAATTCATCCCACATAGACTTGGCACTGGGAAACAACACAAGTGTTGGAATTAGGTCTTCAGGGACAGCCCCAAGGATCATGTTTTTCAGTCTGGTGTCCAAGTCCACCAGTCTGCGATCCTCATCAAACCAATGGTCTGTCACACCCTCAAAATATTTATTTTGCGGAAACCGAAGGTGTGAACAATGGAGGAATCACAACACACATATTATAATAAACGAACTCTAAATGAGACGTTTGAGAAAACTTTTATACATCAAATCAGTGTTGTTACAAGGAAATACAAATACATATGAAATTCTTTTGTTTAAACAGGGAAAATAGTAACAACTAAACGCATCTCAAATGCTTTATTTCATAGGGTGTGGTGACTCCAAAATATGCATCATGTATATGCATCAAACAGCTCAAGTACCTGAGAAATACATGTTTTAAAGTTTCGTCAACATAAAGTTGGTGAGTTCATAGAGTTTATAATAAGGATTTACCTTTGGATCAGTGTCCAATAAAATGATTATACCTTTAGATCATAAGGTTATATCTTTGGATCACGGGCCCAAACAATATACCTAACTTTAAATCAAAAATGATAGAATATGCCTTTGGATCATCGTCCAATAAAATAATTTTACCTTTGGATCTCCAATAAAATGATTATACCTTTAGATCATAAGGTTATATCTTTGGATCACGGGCCCAAACAATATACCTAACTTTAAATCAAAAATGATAGAATATGCCTTTGGATCATCGTCCAATAAAATAATTTTACCTTTGGATCACACTATGCTTATACCTTGGAAACCGAGTACCTTAACCATACAATTCATGTATATTACCCCTCTTGTGATGCTAATGCTTAACGCAATCACGATTAAGTTCAAATATTAATTATCCGTTGTTCAAGTTAGCGCTACTAACCCGGATAGGGGTGTCAACCCAATAGTACTATTATTATATATATATATATATATATATATATATATATATATATATATATATATATATATATATATATATATATATATATATATATATATATATATATATATATATATATATATATATATATATATATATATATATATATATATATATATATATATATATATATATATATATATATATATATATATATATATATATATATATATATATATATATATATATATATATATATATATATATATATATATATATATATATATATATATATATATATATATATATATATATATATATATATATATATATATATATATATATATATATATATATATATATATATATATATATATATATATATATATATATATATATATATATATATATATATATATATATATATATATATATATATATATATATATATATATATATATATATATATATATATATATATATATATATATATATATATATATATATATATATATATATATATATATATATATATATATATATATATATATATATATATATATATATATATATATATATATATATATATATATATATATATATATATATATATATATATATATATATATATATATATATATATATATATATATATATATATATATATATATATATATATATATATATATATATATATATATATATATATATATATATATATATATATATATATATATATATATATATATATATATATATATATATATATATATATATATATATATATATATATATATATATATATATATATATATATATATATATATATATATATATATATATATATATATATATATATATATATATATATATATATATATATATATATATATATATATATATATATATATATATATATATATATATATATATATATATATATATATATATATATATATATATATATATATATATATATATATATATATATATATATATATATATATATATATATATATATATATATATATATATATATATATATATATATATATATATATATATATATATATATATATATATATATATATATATATATATATATATATATATATATATATATATATATATATATATATATATATATATATATATATATATATATATATATATATATATATATATATATATATATATATATATATATATATATATATATATATATATATATATATATATATATATATATATATATATATATATATATATATATATATATATATATATATATATATATATATATATATATATATATATATATATATATATATATATATATATATATATATATATATATATATATATATATATATATATATATATATATATATATATATATATATATATATATATATATATATATATATATATATATATATATATATATATATATATATATATATATATATATATATATATATATATATATATATATATATATATATATATATATATATATATATATATATATATATATATATATATATATATATATATATATATATATATATATATATATATATATATATATATATATATATATATATATATATATATATATATATATATATATATATATATATATATATATATATATATATATATATATATATATATATATATATATATATATATATATATATATATATATATATATATATATATATATATATATATATTGATAGTATAGATATACCAGATAATCTCAATACGAGATCCATAATGAATGTATTCAAAAATGAACACCCAGAATGTACATCTATATTTATGTATAGATGTATATTTTAATTGGAAATATTAATACCAAAATGTATTAATCATTTTAACAAAGAGATATTTTTATTTGTATAATTAATACGAAGAATGTATTAATCTTTGTAACGAAGAGATGCTTTCAATAGCATAGATATGAAAAGATACCTTGTATGGTATGTATTATAATCAATACAAAATGTATTGATTACAAATGAAGAGATACCTTAAATGGTAGGAAAAACCAGCATTTTATTTCCAAGTTGTGTTAGGGTTGACCGTGGGTCATGAAGAATACGTCGGCGAACCAAGTTGCGTTCGGATGCATATAGCAAGCCTTTTGCGAACTACAATCCACTCCGAGGTATAAGCCAAAGAGGCCCAATAGTGCAATCACTTTCGGAAACATAGTGCGGTTAAAAGTGTATCAAGGATATATTCTATCCATTAAACAAATAATTTGAGAATACGAAATAATTCACAGATAGTGAATAGTAATTTTATGAATTTGGATAGTTAGGTATATAACTATGCCTTTGTTTATATACCATAACAAGTATATAAAATGATTTAATAGAAGTTTTACAATTTCTCGTACTTTCGGCTATAATTCATTTTTCGCAATAGTAACCTTATAATTCAATATTTGAATAAAAGCGATTATAACCGTATTTAAATGCAAATATGTATTAATTGAGTATAGAAATAAGTTGACAAGCATTTCAATACATAACATATAGTTCTTAAATCATAGAGCAAAGTATAGTAAAGTTTTATAAAAACACTTACAAGTTCGGAGAATTATGAATTCTAAGATCAAAGTAACGATATAGGAATGAGCTCCAAAGAAGATCTTGATAGAATCGACTATAGTTTGGACTTGTTTACTTGAAGAATATGGAAAATTCCCAACTTCAATTGGCCATTATAACTAGAATTTTGAAGAACTTTGAGAAGATTTGTTGATAACAACTTCTTCTGACGATTTTTGGCGCACTTTAAGATCGAAGTAACTTCGACTATGCTTAGAACTTTCAAGAGTTCTTTAAAAATTATAACAAGAAGGGGGAGATGTTTTTAGACTTATAGAATGCTAAATTTAGAGAGAATGAAGTTTAAGGTGTGAGTTTTTAATGAGAACTTAAGGCTAGTATTTATAGTAAATGAAATGGAATTAAATATGATAAAATTTATGCATATACATCATGCATGACCTATATGAACGAATTTGGACAAGAAAATACATCCATGAATCACTCCAATATGTGGTGGATTGAAGTTCCAAGTTGTAGGAAAAGTTGTGGTGTCATGGAAGTTAAAAGACTTTAAGACTTATCATGTAAAATCTTTGGAAATTACTAGCATAAATATCTAATATATATATATATATATATATACACAAAATATCTAAAATATTTACAAAATATCTAATATATAATATATTTCTTAATTATTACAAAATATCTAATATATATACAAAATATATAACATATAAACAAAATATCTAATTTTTAAACCTCCTTACTATTCACGGGAAATAAATTAAATTTTCTGATTTTTCAAGTGTGTTATTTTGTGAAATAAAAATCATATTAAGGTATCTTAACACTAGTTATTAGGTTCTAGGAAGTTTGAGGCGAAACCGGAAGAGAAACGATCGAAAAACCAACGTTTTACAAACTTTCATGAACTTTTCTTCTTTATATGTTTTAATTGCTCATCATCAATGTTTTTGATCTTTGTTTTGATAGTTTAAGTTGTACATTGATTAGTTACATAATCAATAAGAAATCTTAACACATACTCATATACTTAATCATGCCCTAACTTAGCTTAAAATGCTCTAAACTAGCATATATAACATATTTGTTCAATATATGGTTTAACTAGTTGATATGAAATTTGACAAATGTCACATGGTCTTCTGGCTTTTCCCTTGAACCTCTTCTTCCAGTTGGATCAAGAAGAGGACTGACCCCAAGGGACATAGGTATATATGGTCCATCCTTAAGGATTTTCAACATATACCTTTCAATCCCACCAAAATGCAAAAGCATTCTAGCCTTCCATGTACCGAAAGTCTCACTGTTTCCATCAAATTTTGGAACAGGAGTGTTAGAGTAGTGTACATGGACATGGTTTGGGGCAGTAGG
>CM067174.1:55376613-55446613 GCA_034093135.1 Erigeron breviscapus | reverse complement strand
ATGCATATCTTCTGAAAGCTATTCTGGCTTGGATAATGGATTCTGGTGCCAATCAACATATGACTAATTCTGATGAAAATCTTACTCAAGTTGTTGATATTTCTGATTTAAACTTGAAAATTGGTCACCCAAATGGAACTTGTGCTACTGTTACTAAAATTGGAAATTTGTATTTAAAGAATGGCATTGTCTTGTATGATGTTTTAGTTGTGCCAGATTATTCTGTTAATCTTATGTCTGTTCACAAATTAGCTAGAGATAATAAATTGTTTATAGGGTTTGATGAGAACAAATGTTATCTTCAGGATTTACCTCAAAGGAATCTCCTGGGGACTGGTAGTCAACAAGGTGGGTTATATGTGTATGATGATGTGCCAGTGTGTTCTAAAATGGTGTGTAATTCTGCTAGTCTTCCTTCTGATTCTAAGTTTTTGTGGCACATGAGACTTGGTCATCCTGCTGACCAAGCCTTGTGTAAATTTTCTGATAAATTGCATTTCACTTCTACTGGTTCTTTAGATCCTTGTGATATATGTCATAAGGCTAAACAAGTTAGAGAACCATTTCCTTTGAGTGATCATAAAACAAAAAATCTTGGTGACTTGCTACATTTAGATGTTTGGGGACCATATAAAGTAACTAGTAAAGAAGGTTTTAAATATTTTTTAACAATTGTGGATGATTTTACTAGATCTGTCTGGACTTTTATGATGAAGTCAAAATCTGAAGTTTTTTATCATATCAATTACTTTGTGAATATGTTATCAACTCAATTTTCAGTGAAAGTTAAAATTCTTAGGAGTGATAATGGGACTGAATTTGTAAATTCTGCTTTCAATTCTTTATGTTATTCAAAGGGAATAGTTCATCAAACTACTATTACTTATACACCTCAACAAAATGGGGTGGCTGAAAGGAAACATAGACACCTTCTTAATATGGCTAGGTCTCTTATGTTTCAGGGGGGAATTCCTTTATATCTATGGGCTGATTGTGTTTTAACTGCTACCTACTTAATCAATAGAACTCCTTCCTCTATTCTTAAAGGCAAAACTTCTTATGAAATGATATATGGGTGTGAACCAAATCTAAATCATTTAAAAGTTTTTGGGTGTTTGTGTTTTGCAACTAAGTTGAATGTTACTGATAAGTTTGAGTCTAAAGCTGATAAATGTGTTTTTGTTGGTTATTCAAATTCTAAAAAAGGGTATAAATTGTTCTGTCTTGAGTCAAAAAATTATATTTTTTCTAGGGATGTTAAATTTTATGAAAGTATTTTTCCATTTACTATGAATAATGAAGAAGTTCTTAAGTCTGTTCAAAATTCTGTAAATCATTTAAATTTCTTTGATATGTTTGATAATGTCATTTCTAATGAGGAAAATGCTTTTAATAAAAGTCCCAATGATGATGAGGAAGAGAATGACAGAGATATTTCATTTGGCAGTGAGCTCCAATCATCTATTGGCAGTGATACTAGATCTACCAGTGAGAAATCACTTGGCAGTACTGGTTCTGCTAGTGATATGGTTGTTGAGCATGCTACCAATGAAAGTGAGGTGAATAATAATCCTTCTGAGGGCACAAGTGGTACATATTTTGATGTCAATGAAAATCTTAATAGGTCAGATAGAAACAGAACTCTTTCTAAGAGATTGGTTGATTATGAATTAACAGGAAAGGTTAAATATCCTCTTAATAAGGTTGTTAATTATGCTCATCTTAAACCAGATTTGTATTGTTTTGCTACTAGTCTCAATAAAAGTTTTGAACCCAATACCTATAATGAAGCAATTAAAGATAGTAATTGGGTAAATGCTATGAATGAAGAGATGGAAGCCTTAAATAGAAACAATACTTGGCATCTCACTACTTTACCTCCTAATAGAGAACCTATAGGTTGTAAATGGATTTATAAAATAAAATACAAATCAAATGGTGAAATAGAAAGGTATAAGGCAAGACTTGTTGCAAAAGGTTTTAATCAAAAAATAGGAGTTGATTATGATGAAACTTTTTCACCAGTTGTGAAAATGGTTACTGTGAGATGTTTACTTGCTATTGCTGTGCAAAATGATTGGCCTTTGTTTCAATTAGATGTGAATAATGCCTTCTTGTATGGAGATTTGAATGAAGATGTGTATATGAAAATACCACAAGGGTATTCTAGCAGTGATAGCAATCTGGTATGCAAACTTAATAAATCCTTATATGGCTTAAAACAAGCCCCTAGACAATGGAATTATAAGCTTTGTGAAGCTCTTCTTGAGTTTGGTTTTGTACAAAGTAAATCAGATTATTCTTTATTTACCAAGAATGAAAATGGTAATTTTTTGGCTTTGCTTGTATATGTAGATGACATTGTTGTAACTGGAAATTGTTTGATTGAAGTTGAAAAAGTGAAACAGTTTATGAACACTAAGTTTAAAATAAAAGATTTGGGGAAATTGAAATATTTTTTGGGTATAGAAGTGTTGGAAACTGAAAAAGGTTTATCCCTTAATCAAAGAAAGTATTGTTTAGAGTTATTGAATGACTTTGGTATGTTAGGTTGTAAACCTATACAGTCTCCTCTTGAAGTTAATAAGACTTTGAAACCTGTTAGTAATAATGGTAAGGATAAACCTCTTGAAAATATTGAGGTTTATCAAAAGCTTATTGGGAAATTAATATATCTTACTCTTACAAGACCTGACATTAGTTATGCAGTTCAAAGTTTATCTCAATTTATGCATGCTCCTTCTCATGAGCATTTTGAAACTGCTCTCAGAATTCTGAGATACTTAAAGAAGGCCCCAGGTAATGGAATTCATATTATGAAGAGCAAAAATTTGTTATTATCTGGTTATGTGGATTCTGATTGGGGAAGATGTCTTGTTTCTAGAAAATCAGTTACTGGTTTTTCTGTTTATATTGGAGATACTTTAGTATCATGGAAAAGTAAAAAACAGGGAACTATAGCCAAGTCTTCTGCAGAAGCAGAGTATAGGGCTTTGGCTGCCATAACCTGTGAGATTATGTGGCTTATTAACTTGTTAAAAGACTTGAATTTAGAATGTCATATTCCTGTAGAAATTCATTGTGACAGTAAGGCAGCTATACAAATTGCTGCAAATCCTGTGTTTCATGAAAGAACAAAACACTTTGAAATTGATTTGCATTTTATTAGAGAAAAAATTTCTACAGGAATAATCAAAACAGTTAAGGTTCAGTCTAGCCATAATATTGCTGATATCTTTACTAAGAGTCTGGGAATAAGCCAACATAACTATCTTTGTAAATATATATATATATATATATATATATATATATATATATATATATATATATATATATATATATATATATATATATATATATATATATATATATATATATATATATATATATATATATATATATATATATATATATATATATATATATATATATATATATATATATATATATATATATATATATATATATATATATATATATATATATATATATATATATATATATATATATATATATATATATATATATATATATATATATATATATATATATATATATATATATATATATATATATATATATATATATATATATATATATATATATATATATATATATATATATATATATATATATATATATATATATATATATATATATATATATATATATATATATATATATATATATATATATATATATATATATATATATATATATATATATATATATATATATATATATATATATATATATATATATATATATATATATATATATATATATATATATATATATATATATATATATATATATATATATATATATATATATATATATATATATATATATATATATATATATATATATATATATATATATATATATATATATATATATATATATATATATATATATATATATATATATATATATATATATATATATATATATATATATATATATATATATATATATATATATATATATATATATATATATATATATATATATATATATATATATATATATATATATATATATATATATATATATATATATATATATATATATATATATATATATATATATATATATATATATATATATATATATATATATATATATATATATATATATATATATATATATATATATATATATATATATATATATATATATATATATATATATATATATATATATATATATATATATATATATATATATATATATATATATATATATATATATATATATATATATATATATATATATATATATATATATATATATATATATATATATATATATATATATATATATATATATATATATATATATATATATATATATATATATATATATATATATATATATATATATATATATATATATATATATATATATATATATATATATATATATATATATATATATATATATATATATATATATATATATATATATATATATATATATATATATATATATATATATATATATATATATATATATATATATATATATATATATATATATATATATATATATATATATATATATATATATATATATATATATATATATATATATATATATATATATATATATATATATATATATATATATATATATATATATATATATATATATATATATATATATATATATAACATATTATATTCATTCATTCAGCCGTTTTATCACTTTGGTTATTTCCTCTCAAAACTATTCAGTCTGTATATATATATATATATATCATATCGATATATATATATATATTCTTGGTTGTTTTGTATTAATCATCAATTGGATGATTATTGTTATTTAATTTCTGTAATAATAACTCTTTATATTCATAATAATAATCTTCATCTGATTTGAAATAAACTCTTGGTTGAAAGATTTATATTTGATATCGTCAATTCTTACATGGTATCAGAGCCAATCATCGATTATTCGGTGAAATTTGTTTCGATTCTGGATTTAATTAATTAGATCTAGGGCCATCTAGAACCCTAGATCTGATTTTTTTTGGGGTTTTTTGTTCGATTGAGTTAGGGTTTGGTTACATCAATCTGTTCTGGTTATTCCGCTGCAATCTTCTGGTGATTTACCCTAAAAATTAGGGTTTCTTCTTTCGTGTCTGATTTATCTCTGGACTAAGTGAATCCAGAGTAAATTAGGGTTTCTTATTCTTCCGATAGCGCTGTATTGTATTCTTCTCTCTACTCTTAGTTTCTGCCTAATAATTATGTTGGTGTGATTATTTGTTATCTGATTGTGATAATTACTTGGCTTACGCAATCAAGTTTATCTTGATGTATGTGGTCCTCTTCTAAGGAAGGGGGAGCCTAGTAATTACTTGATTGTTTCTGTGATTGTTACTGATTATTCTTATCTTCTTTGTGTGATTTGTGACAATTTGTTATAATGGTGAATACTCCTCCTGGTTCTATTCATAATGGTAATACACCTCCTGCTTCTGTGCATAATGAATACTCTGATCATGAAAATGAGTTTGATATAAATGAAACTAAAATTAGTAAACTAGATTTTGGTGATCCTCTTTATTTGCATGCTAGTGACACTGTTAGTACACCTTTGATTGGTTTCAAGTTGTTAGGAACAGATAACTATAAAGTGTGGTCATGTGCTATGGAACTTGCTCTGCAAACTAAGAATAAAATTGGTTTTATTGATGGTACTTGCTCGAAATCTGTGGATAATCCTGTGCTTGCTAGTCAATGGGATAGATGTAATGCTGTTGTTCTTAATTGGATTCTTGGCTGTGTCTCTCAAGAATTGTATTTGGGTCAGATTTTTTCAAAGAATGCTGCTATTGTTTGGCAAGAACTTAAAGATACATATGATAAGATAGATGGTTCTGTAATCTTTAATCTGCATCATAAAATCAATTCTCTTACTCAAAGTGGTGCTTCATTATCTGAATATTATCATAATCTTACTTCTCTTTGGAAACAATATGATTCTATGGTTACATTACCTGCTTGTACTTGTGCTGCTGCTACTACTGTAAAAAGTCATAATGATTTGATGAGATTGATGCAATTTTTGATGGGGTTAGATGATGTTTATATGGGGGTCAGGTCTAATATCTTGACTAGAGAACCTTTGCCTAATGTAAGAACTGCTTATGCCATTATTTCAAAAGAGGAATCACATAGGGCTGGGTTATCTAACAAAAACAGTTCTGCAAGTGTTTTTTCTGCAAAAAGTAATTTTAACAGGAATGTTTCATCTTCTTCAAAACCTGCTCCTTATAAACCTCCATTTGATACTAAAAGGTCTTTTGATAATAACTTTGAATCAAAGAAAACTTTTGATAACAATGCAAGAACCTTCAGACCTCCTAATCCTAATTTGCAATGTACTAATTGTCACAGAATAGGTCATACTATTGAGAGATGTTTTCAATTAGGATATAAAAGGCCTAACTTCCAAAGTGGTTCTAAATTGTCTAATAATCATGTTAATGTTGATCAGAGAGTTTCACATACTGTTAATGATTCTGCTTTAACTTCTTTAACTGCTGATCAAGTTTCCAAGTTGTTGAGTTTGATAGATTCAAAACCTCCTTCTTCTTCTTCTACACCTTCCTCTTCTGGTCTGCATGCTAATATGGCAGGTATGCCTATGTTTAGTAATTCTTGGTTTTTTAGTTGTAATGCATATCTTCTGAAAGCTATTCTGGCTTGGATAATGGATTCTGGTGCCAATCAACATATGACTAATTCTGATGAAAATCTTACTCAAGTTGTTGATATTTCTGATTTAAACTTGAAAATTGGTCACCCAAATGGAACTTGTGCTACTGTTACTAAAATTGGAAATTTGTATTTAAAGAATGGCATTGTCTTGTATGATGTTTTAGTTGTGCCAGATTATTCTGTTAATCTTATGTCTGTTCACAAATTAGCTAGAGATAATAAATTGTTTATAGGGTTTGATGAGAACAAATGTTATCTTCAGGATTTACCTCAAAGGAATCTCCTGGGGACTGGTAGTCAACAAGGTGGGTTATATGTGTATGATGATGTGCCAGTGTGTTCTAAAATGGTGTGTAATTCTGCTAGTCTTCCTTCTGATTCTAAGTTTTTGTGGCACATGAGACTTGGTCATCCTGCTGACCAAGCCTTGTGTAAATTTTCTGATAAATTGCATTTCACTTCTACTGGTTCTTTAGATCCTTGTGATATATGTCATAAGGCTAAACAAGTTAGAGAACCATTTCCTTTGAGTGATCATAAAACAAAAAATCTTGGTGACTTGCTACATTTAGATGTTTGGGGACCATATAAAGTAACTAGTAAAGAAGGTTTTAAATATTTTTTAACAATTGTGGATGATTTTACTAGATCTGTCTGGACTTTTATGATGAAGTCAAAATCTGAAGTTTTTTATCATATCAATTACTTTGTGAATATGTTATCAACTCAATTTTCAGTGAAAGTTAAAATTCTTAGGAGTGATAATGGGACTGAATTTGTAAATTCTGCTTTCAATTCTTTATGTTATTCAAAGGGAATAGTTCATCAAACTACTATTACTTATACACCTCAACAAAATGGGGTGGCTGAAAGGAAACATAGACACCTTCTTAATATGGCTAGGTCTCTTATGTTTCAGGGGGGAATTCCTTTATATCTATGGGCTGATTGTGTTTTAACTGCTACCTACTTAATCAATAGAACTCCTTCCTCTATTCTTAAAGGCAAAACTTCTTATGAAATGATATATGGGTGTGAACCAAATCTAAATCATTTAAAAGTTTTTGGGTGTTTGTGTTTTGCAACTAAGTTGAATGTTACTGATAAGTTTGAGTCTAAAGCTGATAAATGTGTTTTTGTTGGTTATTCAAATTCTAAAAAAGGGTATAAATTGTTCTGTCTTGAGTCAAAAAATTATATTTTTTCTAGGGATGTTAAATTTTATGAAAGTATTTTTCCATTTACTATGAATAATGAAGAAGTTCTTAAGTCTGTTCAAAATTCTGTAAATCATTTAAATTTCTTTGATATGTTTGATAATGTCATTTCTAATGAGGAAAATGCTTTTAATAAAAGTCCCAATGATGATGAGGAAGAGAATGACAGAGATATTTCATTTGGCAGTGAGCTCCAATCATCTATTGGCAGTGATACTAGATCTACCAGTGAGAAATCACTTGGCAGTACTGGTTCTGCTAGTGATATGGTTGTTGAGCATGCTACCAATGAAAGTGAGGTGAATAATAATCCTTCTGAGGGCACAAGTGGTACATATTTTGATGTCAATGAAAATCTTAATAGGTCAGATAGAAACAGAACTCTTTCTAAGAGATTGGTTGATTATGAATTAACAGGAAAGGTTAAATATCCTCTTAATAAGGTTGTTAATTATGCTCATCTTAAACCAGATTTGTATTGTTTTGCTACTAGTCTCAATAAAAGTTTTGAACCCAATACCTATAATGAAGCAATTAAAGATAGTAATTGGGTAAATGCTATGAATGAAGAGATGGAAGCCTTAAATAGAAACAATACTTGGCATCTCACTACTTTACCTCCTAATAGAGAACCTATAGGTTGTAAATGGATTTATAAAATAAAATACAAATCAAATGGTGAAATAGAAAGGTATAAGGCAAGACTTGTTGCAAAAGGTTTTAATCAAAAAATAGGAGTTGATTATGATGAAACTTTTTCACCAGTTGTGAAAATGGTTACTGTGAGATGTTTACTTGCTATTGCTGTGCAAAATGATTGGCCTTTGTTTCAATTAGATGTGAATAATGCCTTCTTGTATGGAGATTTGAATGAAGATGTGTATATGAAAATACCACAAGGGTATTCTAGCAGTGATAGCAATCTGGTATGCAAACTTAATAAATCCTTATATGGCTTAAAACAAGCCCCTAGACAATGGAATTATAAGCTTTGTGAAGCTCTTCTTGAGTTTGGTTTTGTACAAAGTAAATCAGATTATTCTTTATTTACCAAGAATGAAAATGGTAATTTTTTGGCTTTGCTTGTATATGTAGATGACATTGTTGTAACTGGAAATTGTTTGATTGAAGTTGAAAAAGTGAAACAGTTTATGAACACTAAGTTTAAAATAAAAGATTTGGGGAAATTGAAATATTTTTTGGGTATAGAAGTGTTGGAAACTGAAAAAGGTTTATCCCTTAATCAAAGAAAGTATTGTTTAGAGTTATTGAATGACTTTGGTATGTTAGGTTGTAAACCTATACAGTCTCCTCTTGAAGTTAATAAGACTTTGAAACCTGTTAGTAATAATGGTAAGGATAAACCTCTTGAAAATATTGAGGTTTATCAAAAGCTTATTGGGAAATTAATATATCTTACTCTTACAAGACCTGACATTAGTTATGCAGTTCAAAGTTTATCTCAATATATATATATATATATATATATAGACTATTTTTTAAGTATAGTTGATTAGATATTAGTATATGTATATATATATATATATATATATATATATATATATATATATATATATATATATATATATATATATATATATATATATATATATATATATATATATATATATATATATATATATATATATATATATATATATATATATATATATATATATATATATATATATATATATATATATATATATATATATATATATATATATATATATATATATATATATATATATATATATATATATATATATATATATATATATATATATATATATATATATATATATATATATATATATATATATATATATATATATATATATATATATATATATATATATATATATATATATATATATATATATATATATATATATATATATATATATATATATATATATATATATATATATATATATATATATATATATATATATATATATATATATATATATATATATATATATATATATATATATATATATATATATATATATATATATATATATATATATATATATATATATATATATATATATATATATATATATATATATATATATATATATATATATATATATATATATATATATATATATATATATATATATATATATATATATATATATATATATATATATATATATATATATATATATATATATATATATATATATATATATATATATATATATATATATATATATATATATATATATATATATATATATATATATATATATATATATATATATATATATATATATATATATATATATATATATATATATATATATATATATATATATATATATATATATATATATATATATATATATATATATATATATATATATATATATATATATATATATATATATATATATATATATATATATATATATATATATATATATATATATATATATATATATATATATATATATATATATATATATATATATATATATATATATATATATATATATATATATATATATATATATATATATATATATATATATATATATATATATATATATATATATATATATATATATATATATATATATATATATATATATATATATATATATATATATATATATATATATATATATATATATATATATATATATATATATATATATATATATATATATATATATATATATATATATATATATATATATATATATATATATATATATATATATATATATATATATATATATATATATATATATATATATATATATATATATATATATATATATATATATATATATATATATATATATATATATATATATATATATATATATATATATATATATATATATATATATATATATATATATATATATATATATATATATATATATATATATATATATATATATATATATATATATATATATATATATATATATATATATATATATATATATATATATATATATATATATATATATATATATATATATATATATATATATATATATATATATATATATATATATATATATATATATATATATATATATATATATATATATATATATATATATATATATATATATATATATATATATATATATATATATATATATATATATATATATATATATATATATATATATATATATATATATATATATATATATATATATATATATATATATATATATATATATATATATATATATATATATATATATATATATATATATATATATATATATATATATATATATATATATATATATATATATATATATATATATATATATATATATATATATATATATATATATATATATATATATATATATATATATATATATATATATATATATATATATATATATATATATATATATATATATATATATATATATATATATATATATATATATATATATCTGATTATAACCGCTTATATATATATATATATGTTAGTAATAATGGTAAGGATAAACCTCTTGAAAATATTGAGGTTTATCAAAAGCTTATTGGGAAATTAATATATCTTACTCTTACAAGACCTGACATTAGTTATGCAGTTCAAAGTTTATCTCAATTTATGCATGCTCCTTCTCATGAGCATTTTGAAACTGCTCTCAGAATTCTGAGATACTTAAAGAAGGCCCCAGGTAATGGAATTCATATTATGAAGAGCAAAAATTTGTTATTATCTGGTTATGTGGATTCTGATTGGGGAAGATGTCTTGTTTCTAGAAAATCAGTTACTGGTTTTTCTGTTTATATTGGAGATACTTTAGTATCATGGAAAAGTAAAAAACAGGGAACTATAGCCAAGTCTTCTGCAGAAGCAGAGTATAGGGCTTTGGCTGCCATAACCTGTGAGATTATGTGGCTTATTAACTTGTTAAAAGACTTGAATTTAGAATGTCATATTCCTGTAGAAATTCATTGTGACAGTAAGGCAGCTATACAAATTGCTGCAAATCCTGTGTTTCATGAAAGAACAAAACACTTTGAAATTGATTTGCATTTTATTAGAGAAAAAATTTCTACAGGAATAATCAAAACAGTTAAGGTTCAGTCTAGCCATAATATTGCTGATATCTTTACTAAGAGTCTGGGAATAAGCCAACATAACTATCTTTGTAAAAAATTAGGCCTCATAAATATGTTTAAGGTTGAAACTGAGGGGGGATGTTAAGTTATCATGTTTCAACCTTAAGTATCTTAATTTACTTTTACTAAATATGGTTTGTGTTCTATTTGTAGTTTGGAATAAGAAGAGGGACTAAAGTGGAAATGAATGCTGAAGGGACTGGACATGGACAAAGAAGAAACAAGGGACTGGATCTGTATATTTCATCTAGTATATATATTAACCTTAAGTATCTTAATTTACTTTTACTAAATATGGTTTGTGTTCTATTTGTAGTTTGGAATAAGAAGAGGGACTAAAGTGGAAATGAATGCTGAAGGGACTGGACATGGACAAAGAAGAAACAAGGGACTGGATCTGTATATTTCATCTAGTATATATATTAACCCTAATCACCAATTTAGGAAAAACATATTATATTCATTCATTCAGCCGTTTTATCACTTTGGTTATTTCCTCTCAAAACTATTCAGTCTGTATATATATATATATATATATATATATATATATATATTCTTGGTTGTTTTGTATTAATCATCAATTGGATGATTATTGTTATTTAATTTCTGTAATAATAACTCTTTATATTCATAATAATAATCTTCATCTGATTTGAAATAAACTCTTGGTTGAAAGATTTATATTTGATATCGTCAATTCTTACAATGAGAAAGCCATAAAAGGCTTCAATAAATTGACTAATAGATATTTTTTTTGTTAAACTATAAGCATGCACTATTGCAAAACAACCAAACGTACAAATGATTTCATTTGAAAAGTGATCAACGGGTAACAAAATACTTGAAATTATATAACTAGAAAAGTAGAAAGGGATTTGGGTTAGGAGTTTGCCAAACCCTTGTCTCACTTAGTCACTTTGTTGTGCTTTCTTACTAATTCTTCCTCCATCAACATGATCTTGGTTTTAGGTTTACAATAAACGAACCCTCTCTGACTCGAAATTCTTGAGTTTAAGAAAACTAGGACGATAAGTTATTCCCTTGAAGAGGCCATCGAGCATGTTTGTGTTTTGAATATATAAGTTTTTAATAGCATTTGTCTTAGGATTGTATGCAAACAGTTTCTGTTCATAGTTGATCATCAAAATGTTTCCGTCTTTTAAACCTTGAAGAAGAGAAATGGGCTCAAACATCAACAATTGAGGGCAAAGACTTTGGCTGATCATAACCAATTTACTCCAAGATTTCTTGACCCCATATTCCTTCATAACCCAAATTGTGACAAGATGATCAGTTAATATTATCAAGACGAATCAATCAATTACAAGATGAATATGATCAAGATATCAGTGGAATATTGATCAAGACGAATCAATCAATTACAAGATGAATATGATCAAGATATCAGTGGAATTATTGATCAAGACGAATCAATCAATTACAAGATGAATATGATCAAGATATCAGTGGAATTATTGATCAAGACGAATCAATCAATTACAAGATGAATATGATCAAGATATCAGTGGAATTATTGATCAAGACGAATCAATCAATTACAAGATGAATATGATCAAGATATCAGTGGAATTATTGATCAAGACGAATCAATCAATTACAAGATGAATATGATCAAGATATCAGTGGAATTATTGATCAAGACGAATCAATCAATTACAAGATGAATATGATCAAGATATCAGTGGAATTATTGATCAAGACGAATCAATCAATTACAAGATGAATATGATCAAGATATCAGTGGAATTATTGATCAAGACGAATCAATCAATTACAAGATGAATATGATCAAGATATCAGTGGAATTATTGATCAAGACGAATCAATCAATTACAAGATGAATATGATCAAGATATCAGTGGAATTATTGATCAAGACGAATCAATCAATTACAAGATGAATATGATCAAGATATCAGTGGAATTATTGATCAAGACGAATCAATCAATTACAAGATGAATATGATCAAGATATCAGTGGAATTATTGATCAAGACGAATCAATCAATTACAAGATGAATATGATCAAGATATCAGTGGAATTATTGATCAAGACGAATCAATCAATTACAAGATGAATATGATCAAGATATCAGTGGAATTATTGATCAAGACGAATCAATCAATTACAAGATGAATATGATCAAGATATCAGTGGAATTATTGATCAAGACGAATCAATCAATTACAAGATGAATATGATCAAGATGATCAGTGGAATGATTGATCAAGACGAATCAATCAATTACAAGATGAATCTAATAGATCGAAAATACAGAAAATAGAGAGAAAAAATATATCGACAATAATATGACTACAAGACTAAATTAGGGTTAACCCTAATTCTTCTATATATACATCCAGCCTTTGTGATATTACTCCAGCCACCTCCATCTTCTAAAACATCCAGAACCAGTCCCTTAACTTCTAAGAATGACATTCCTGCATAAACACTTAACCCCGAAGTAAGAGACAATGACAATATTAACCCAAAGTTTATATTACTTATATTTTTTAACACCCTCCCTTAATATAAACTTTGGTAAAAAATAATTACTTTTGAAACAAGTCAATTAAGTTTAACTTGTTTAACAAATACTCATGTTTAGCAACACATAAGCTTTTGGTAAAGATGTCAGCAGCCTGTTCATTTGAATCAACTTTGATCAGTTTCAATAAACCTGAACAAACCTTTTCTCTAACAATATGTATATCAATTTCAATATGCTTAGTCCTTTCATGTAAAACAGGATTAGTTGCAATTAAAACAGCAGATTTGTTATCACAATTCAGGTTAACAGGAAGCAAATCTTTCACTTTAAGATCATCAAGAATGCTTAATATCCAAACAATTTCACAAGTAACAGTGGCCATGGCCCTATATTCAGCCTCTGAAGAGGACCTGGACACTGTTTGCTGCTTTTTACTTTTTCAAGAAATCAAAGTCTCTCCTAAAAAAATACAAAAACCAGTAACTGACCTTCTTGAGGTGATGCATTTACCCAGTCAGAATCAACATAACCAGTTAGATATAGAGACTCACCTTTGATAACATGAATGCCCTTACCTGGAGCTTTCTTCAAGTATCTAAGAATTCTGAAAGCAAGCTTCAAATGAGAAGCTTTAGGTTTATGCATGTATTGACTTAAGCAATGAACTGCATAACTTATATCTGGCCTAGTTAATGTAAGATATATTAACTTTCCAATAAGTTTTTGATACAAAGTAATATTTTCAAGATCAGGATCAACAGCAGAATCTCTATCAGAAATGATAAGATTCATATCCATAGGAGTATTCATAGGTTTAGCACCTAACAAGCCATACTCAAACAACAAGTCCATACAATATTTCCTTTGTGACAAACAAACACCTTTGTCAGTGTCAAGAACTTCAATTCCCAAAAAATATTTGTTAGGACCAGTTTGACTGAAACTGGCCAGTCTCCAGTTGCACCTGGAGACCAAGAAGAATTGTCCATAAATATATTGAAGTCCAGTTGAATAGTACAGTTAACGCAACTGAAGACTTCCTCCAGTTGAGAACTGACCAGTTGAAGAATCCTTCTAGTTGGAGTCGAAGACAACAAGTGGAAGATAGAGAATGACAATGGCAGCGAAGCCCAGTTGACATTCTAGTCAGTTACAAACTGGAGACCGTCAGTGGAAAGCTCTTACAAAGCTTTACACTGATTACGAGGAATTGACTTTTATGCTTTATGTGCTTTTACCCGGTTAATAAGATTTATCTTATTATTTAAGTACAAAAAGGTACATAAAGCTGGTTGAGTAATGTTGCTTTATACTGCAACTTTACACTGCATTTTAAGGAATTAAATGCTATTCCTTAAATGTTCTCAACCATATTTGTACGGCCAAAGTTAACATCCCAATGTTAACTTTGCCTATAAATACAAGTCATTGCACAACAAGAATAACAAGTGAGAACACTTCACACTTTGCATACCTGCAATATTCTTGGTGAACTTGTGCAATCTTCTCTCAATCGTAAAAGGAACATTTCACAACTTTAAGTGTTTCGATTGTTTAGAGAAATTCCAAGTGTAGATCAATTGTAGTTCATAGGTTGTTAGGATATTTACATACTTGTATTATCTTGTTCCGCAACAACCTTGTAATTTATTTGGTCGTCTCCAGTTCAGCGTTTATATTGCAAAGTAACTCCACCATCGACATAGAGGTGTCTTCAGATAGTACCATCTATTGAGTTGGGACTTATAAGTGGTATCAGAGCGGAAGGCTTATAAACTTGCCTAGATCTGCTTAGATGACTACTACTGAAGGTGGAGATGGTTCTGGTCAAGGTGAAAACCCTTTGAATACTAATACACCACCTTTTCAAAATGTTAATACAAACCCTCCTCCTCCTACTGCCCCAAACCATGTCCATGTACATTATTCTAACACTCATGTTCCATAATTTGATGGAAACAGTGAGACCTTTGGTACATGGAAGGCCAGAATGCTTTTGCATTTTGGTGGGATAGAGAAGGATAAGGATATTCTTCTTGAGAAGTTTTGTGATATTCTTCCTTCCAAATGGGAAAATATGGTTCTTGTCTTAAGACAAGGTAAAACCCTGCACAACCATACTCTTGCATCGCTCTATGGAGCCTTCAGATTCACTGAAGACAATATTGTTGCAAGACTGGTGGCTGAGCAGGATGCCATGAACCATGCCCAGAGTCCCAAGGTTGCTAGTGTAACTGAGCGACCTTGTACTGCTTTAATGTCTGCAGAGAGTGTCCAGGCACACTCAATGAAGGAGATGTTAAACAGTTTCTTGAACTCTGGCCTGACCACTGAAATCAATGATGGTTGTGATGAAACTGACGATGATGATCTGGTAGCCATGATTGCTAAAACCTTTAACAGGTTTAAGCATAAATCTAAAAGATTTAATGGGCCAAACAATGCTTCCAGCTCCAGCTCTCTGGATAAAACCAATCTTACCTGCTATAAATGCGGTAAGAAAGGTCATTTTATGAAGGAATGCACATCTAGTCAGATGAACAACCAAACTGGCCCCCCTGTCCCTAATTTGAATCGGCCTGATGATAGCTACAAAGCTAAATATAAGAAGCTTAAGGCCCAGATTTCCCTCCTGTCCATGGAAAAAGAAAAGGATCAGTGCTTGATGGCACAAACTGAGGGAAAATGGGAGTACTCTGATGACTCATCAGCTGATGAAGAAGAGGAAAGGGACATGTGTTTCATGGCCTTGGAAGATCAACAACAGCATGTGGCAATAGAAGATGTCATCACTGGAAGATGGGTGGACATCATTTTGAAGAAGGTATGTGATTATGACAATCAGGTGGATCCAGAACTGAAACTGGACCTTGCTGAATCATTAAGTGGTGATTTGGCTTTTGTGGAAACTGTTAGAGCAGATAGTGAAAGATATCTGGACACTATCTTAATTGAACTAAACAATGTTAAGCCACAACTTAATGATTCACAAAGTGTCCAGTTGGCTCTCAAGGAGTCAATTTTAAAAATTGAGGCTTTGGAATTTGATAATCAAAAATTAATTTCTGATCTTGAAAAAGAACAAATGATTATCAAGTCATGGGTAAAAGCATCTGGAAAGAACTATGATGCATTTTCTAGAACAATTGATGCCCAGAAAAATGCATGGAAATCTGGAGATCTGGAAATGGCAGCTCTCATACCAGATCTTCATGCATTGCCTCCAGCTCTCAGGGTTGAAACTTCTTATGATCAACCTGAAGCTGTTGAAACTGAACCCATTGAGACCACCCCCATTGAGGTTAAACCTGGAGCCAAACAGGCTAGTGCTCCAGTTAAAAAGGCCACTGGTAACAAGCCTTTACCTCAGAAGTCTAAGGAGCCCAAGACTCAAAAGACTAAAACTCCAGCTGAACCAAGGTCCAAGGTTCAGCAGCCTGATGAAAACAATATTTTGTTTAAACTGGAAAGTCAACTCCAACTTTTGTCTCGACAGGTTCAGAGTTGTACTGCCCGGATCAAAAATCTGGAAGGAGGTTCATCACCTCCAGTTTTAAAACAAAATATTAAACCCCCTTCAAAACCAAAACAAAAGAATGTTCCATTTGAAACTCAATCTGATAAGAAAAAGGGGAGCAGGTATCAAATACCAATCGTTTTTACTCCTGCACCTGGATCTGGTGAAAAAGATCCAGATGTAGTCTTCAGTTTACCTCCACAACAATCAACTGTGACTTCTGTAGAGAAGTCCAGTGAACCCATCAAGAAAAGATGGGTTCACAAAAATAACTGATGATTTTTGTGGGTGTGCAGGGCAATCGAAAGAAGAATATCTGGTATCTGGACAGCGCTGCTGGCCGGACTATGACCGGATGTAAGCCCCTGCTTGAAGAGTTTACTGTCCAAGATGGACCGGCAGTGACGTTTGGTAATGATCAAAGTGGAAAGACTGAAGGATATGGTGTGCTCAATAACGGACAGGTCAAATTCAAGAAAGTTGCATTTGTGAATGGTTTGAAATATAACCTGATCGGTGTCAACCAACTTTGTGATGATGGCTACAGAGTTTTGTTCGATATTGCTCAAGGCACCATATTTAACAAGGATTGGAAAGTGGTGATGGTTGCACCAAGAAAAGGTAATGTGTACATTATGGATATGGAACCAGCTCCAAAAAAGCAGTGCTTCTATACCAAGGCTGATGAAGACACCAACTGGCTGTGGCATAAAAGATTATCCCATCTTAATTTCAAAAATATTAACAAGTTGTCTCGAAAACAACTGGTTGATGGGATACCACAAATTTCTTTTAATAAAGAAAAGCCATGTCCAGGGTGTGAGATGGGCAAGCAGAAAAGGGCCAGTTTCAAAACTAGGCAAAACTTTAGCATCCTGAACCTCTTCACATGCTACATATGGATCTTTTTGGTCCAGTGAATGTTCAAACTAGAGCTGGAAAGAAGTACACTCTAGTTGTGGTCGATGAATTTGTTACAACACGATTTTAACTACTGAATTCGATTCATCAATGGCGGTTTGATTAGTGTGTGTTCTTGGTGTTTGTGTGTGTTTTGAGAGAGAACTGTGTGTAAATCTGGGATTAAAGTTGTAAAGTATAAAATGATTATCTCAGGGTTATGTCAAGGTTATGATCTCTAAGGTATGAGAGGGCTATTTATAGTCTAACTACTCAATTATGCTAATTGTCACAATTAGCCCCTCAACCTTAGTGATCATTTATCTATGACTTAACAACAAGAAATTCCTCTATTCTAGATTACAATTTATCACTATTTTTGGATTTCTAACATTCTCCCCCTTAGTGATCATTTATCTATGACTTAACAACAAGAAATTCCTCTATTCTAGATTACAATTTATCACTATTTTTGGATTTCTAACATTCTCCCCCTTAGTGATATATTGTAATGAATGAAGTACGTGTTATAATGTCTTGTAGGAATGAATTTGATGAGCCCGGTGGTGAAGACAATTGGAGTGTTGAAACAAGTCTTCAAAGCTTTCTCTTTTGTCTTTGGAGAACTTGATTCAGTCTTGGACTTGGTCTTGAACTTCTTGAAGTTAAATCATGTGAGGATTCTCAATGTTATTTTAGAACAGAGAATAATGAATGTGTCTGAGTCTTGAATAAAGAGTATCATGAAGTCGAACACATGTGTGTGACTTAAATCTTCGAGAATTATTGAATCATGAATCAGAGTTGTCTTTTGAAATGCGGAAGGTATGAATCTTGGTTTCGAATGTATCAATCTTCGATTCTCGAGTGAGATTCAACTTTTTGATTCTTCGGTTTTAATTCTTGAATGAATCTCATCTTCTTGAAATGAAGTTTCATGAATATGAACTCTCCCCCTTGATGTATGCATTGGAGTTTCTTGATAAAATGTTGTTGTATGACTTGAAGATCTTGAATGAAGTGTGTTTGATGAAGACTCTTTTGAAGCTTTACTTCTTTGACTTGAATCTTCTATCAAATCTTTCAACCTTTTTGAAGCTTTGATCTTTGTCACATCAACTCGAACACTTTGGAGAGTAAGCAATTGAATGAAGTTTAGATGAAATTCTTATGAAGTAATCATGCTCCTCCTCAATTCATGAGTATACACCTTTTGGAGCATCTTTGAATTTTTGAAGTGTCTTGAGTGAAAATCTTTTCATCTTCGGTTTCATTCTTATCTCTAAAGTCAATTCAGATTCCCCTTTTTAAAATCAAAATCTCAATCAACTAAAGTCTAGTGAAAATCTGAAACTATTGACACATCATGAACAATTTTCTCCCCCTATACACAAACTTTGATAAGCCTAAACCCATTTGAAACAACCAAATACAAAAATTTCTCAACATAGACTCTCATTCCATTTCTATCATCAACTATGCCTTGGAAAAGGATAGATAGAAGGTACTCTCAGAAGACAAATATTGATGGAACAAAGACTCTTATTCCATTCCTATCATTTGAAGACAATACCAAATTCATCTCCGAAGCAAAAGCTCAGTTGACAAAGACTATGAATCAATCATAATATTTTCTCCCCCTCATAATGACAAAATTAGGAACCAATGTCATTATGTACACATTTGATTGATTAAATGTCACAAGGAATAATAAGACATGGAGAAATGTCAACCATCAAAACATCAACCCAAACTAGTAGCCCAACCCAAGAGATCCTATGGGTGACTAAAATGGAGGATTGAAGTTGTTGGGACAAACGTTATATCATGGTGTTGGTGGTTTCTGTGTTTGTGTGAAGAGAAATGAAACCGGATAAGAATGATCCGTTTGCATGTTCAAAAATCGAAAGGATTAATGAAATGACCGATTGAAATGTATAACATTTTTCGGATTTCCTATGTATCATTGAGATATGCACAAAACAAGTCTCTAACATAGTTCGGTCTGCGGCTTTGCAACCACGAGATTGCTTCAAAGAATATAAATCATGGTTAACACTACCGAAGCATTTGATAACCACAATTTTATCCTTAAAGACTTTTAGGGAAAAACGAGGTCACTTAGACTTCTCATTAACTCAATAATCACATAAATGTAATTACGAGACCTACGTTCAACGTTGGAAAAGATGTTAGCATTGGTAGGATTTCCATTCGATCATCGTGGAATATCATTTAAGATATCACTACGAATGTTCCGGCTTTATCACAAAGATAAGCAATAATATCACAAAGATAAATAATATCACAAAGATATGACTCGAATGTGTCCTATATAGAAAATGAATAATGATCAAATTAATGACCAAGCAATATAGCTCTAGACACAGTGAACAAATGAAGTCGGGGACTGGAGCAGAATGTCGCCCTTTTTCAATATCAACATCTTCCAAAAGAAGAGTCAATAGAAATGTGAAAATCTCCGTTAGAATAAAACAAGTATTTGTTAAGAAACACTTGAGTGGTTAGGTAAAGATGTGCATCGCTTCACTGGGTCCATGAAGACTTCTTCAATATCGAGATATCAACAAATGACATCCGATAGAAACGTGTTTTACCCGGCTTTTTGAGAATTTAGGGAAGGGTATCATTTCTTTTAACCCTTTTCGCACAACATATCACCGTAACCTCTCACTTTTCGACTTTACTCCCTCCATACTATTTGCACGAAAACAACATCACTCAAAATACCCTCACTATCTAATGAAAGAAGTGAATACTCCGGGGTTAGAATTCATCGGCGATGATGAAATTCATGGAGTCAATTTTGAGAAATACCTATCGCTCATGTGCAAACTAATCACCGAACTCCATTTGAGTAAAAATCATTGGAAAAACATCAAATGTGTGAAAAGGAAAAAAAAAAATTTCAGACACATTTGAAGTTTTAAAGGTTTTCGAAATCACAAACTCCTTCTTAATCTACGCAAGAATAGATCAAAAAGGTTTCCATAGAAAGGTGGAGCAAAAATTGTTTTTGTGATATCAAAACGAGTAAAATCTTTGTTATGATATTTTCGGAAAATTTGAAAGGCTATGTGAACAAGATTGTTATTAAAGAAACACAAAGTTTTGCTTCAACAACAATGTTGATAGTAAGAGAGCTAGGGAGTACACAAAGGCGTTCAATCCGTCGCATCTTACAACAACACGTTGGAGGCAATTAAAACATTTAAGTAAAATGAAAATCCAATCAATTGTGTAATATGAGAGAACAAGGGAGTACACAAAGGCGTTCGATCCTTTGCATCTCATATCAACAATTGAGAGTTTGAAAAAAAAATTTATTTGAAAACCTTGATTGCTATTACACATACATATTCATATAAGAACACTTGGAAGTACACAAAGGCGTTCGATTCCTTGTTTTCTTATATCAATTTATATGTATAATAACAATGCGTTAAAAATAAATATATCATTTAAGAACGGGTTGCATACATAGTATATGCAAGCCACTGAAATAAATATCTTTTTGATTATTTTTTGAAATTTTGCAATTTTGTATTTGATTTTCTCTTTTCAAATTTTGTATTTGATTTTCTCTTTTCAAATTTTGTATTTTGTTTTTCTGGAATGTGTCAAGATTTCCTTCAAATGGAAAAGAATTAAGGTTTAAGATTTAACATACCAAGCTTGGAGATAAGAAAGTTAAACCTCTTTTCATCCAATGGTTTTGTGAACAGATCATGCTCGGGGTGCTTGCTTAAGACCGTAGAGAGCCTTGTCTAACCTGTAGACATGGTTTGGTCTTTGAGGATCAACAAAACCTTCTGGTTGATCAACGTAAACTTCTTCTTTGAGGTCACCATTCAAGAAAGCAGTCTTCACATCCATTTGAAACACAGCAAAGTTTCGGAATGTGGCATAAGCTAAGAATATTCGAATGGCCTCCATTCTTGCAACTGGAGCAAAAGTTTCGTCGAAGTCAACACCAGGTTGTTGGCAATAACCCTTTGCAACAAGTCGAGCTTTATTCCTTACTACCACTCCATTCTCATCCTTTTTGTTTTTGAATATCCACTTTGTACCGATTAGATCAGCTTTTCTAGGATTTGGAACTAATCTCCATACCTTCAGTCTTTCAAATTGTGCGAGTTCATCTTGCATTGCCTTAACCCACTCTGGATCACGAAGAGCTTCAGATACCATTTTGGGTTCAATATTGCTAAGAGAAAGTGCAACAAGACACTCATTTACTGAGGTACGAGTAGTTACTCCTGCTTGTGGATCTCCAATTATTTGATCAGTAGGATGGTCTTTCTGCATACGTGTCCACTTGTGAGCATGAGGAAGAGGATCTTGTTGTTGAAGATCAACATCACCATCATGAAAACTTGAGTTTTGTTGAGAGATGGAGTCATAACTTGGTATAACTCTTTCCTCATAAGCTGGATGATCAAAATCAAGTGGTACATACACATTTGGAGTGTTCAGAGGATTTGTTGTCTGAATAAATTGAGCAGGTTGTTCTTGAACATTCACTTGAGAAGTATTATCCTGAGAGGATGGTGGAGAAGTATCAGGAGACGAGGATTCTTGCTCTGAAGAATTTGATGAAGATTCATGAATATTGTCAGGAGCTGGATCGTTGTTATGAAGAGGTTCATTGGGTTGAATTGGTTCAACGATGACTTGAGGTTCTTGATCATGAATCGGTTTTGAATTATAGAATTCTTCAAAAAGAATATCTAATTCATCACTTGTAGGAGTTGGAAACTTTTTGAATTTGGAAGCTAAGGTAGAATTCCTTGGAGGAGTACTTGAAGTACTTGGATCATTACTTGTTGGCAGCAAACTTTCTTGCTCAAAAATCATGCCTGACATCTCATCAAACCAAACATTCATTGTTTCTTGAATTGTGTTTGTTCGGCGATTGTAGATTCGGTAGGCAATTGATGTTTTGGAATAACCAACAAAATATCCTTCATCACCTTTCTTCTCGAACTTTCCAAGATTCTCCCGATCATTCAATGTGTAACAAACACACCCAAATATGTGAAAGTAGTTGATGTTGGGTATGAGTTTGTTAACAACCTCATAAGGAGTCTTTTCGAAACGCTGATTGATAATGGACCGATTCTGAGTGTGACAGGCAGTGTCAATAGCTTCAGCCCACATATTGGATGGTAATTTGGAATAAGCAAGCATTGTCCTTGCTGCTTCCACTAGCGATCGATTTCTCCTTTCAACAACACCGTTTTGTTGTGGGGTGCGAACTGCTGAAAATTGATGAGTGATACCTTTGGATTTGCAGAATTCATCAAAAACAGCATTCTTGAACTCAGATCAGTTATCCGAACGGATGTAACGAACTGGAAGTTGAAGATTTACTTGAGTATTGGTGATGAAATCTATCAACATCTGAGTTGTTTCATCTTTTGTTGCAAGGAACTTGACCCAAGTATATCTTGAATAATCATCAACAATAACCAAGATGTATTTCTTCCCATTTCGGCTTTGTACTTTCATCGGCCCACAAAGATCCATGTGAAGCAAATGAAGAGGTGCTACAGAATTTGGAGATTTCTTCGGTTTATGAGAAGTTCTCTTGATCTTCCCAACAGCACAAGAAGGACAAACATGCTCACTTTCATACTTATAGTCAGGTAAGCCTTCAACAAGATGCTTATTGACCAAAGTATTGATAGTTTGGAAATTCAGATGAGATAGCCTTCTATGCCATAACCAAGAATTCTTTGAAGTAGCCTTTGAAATGAGACAAATATTATCAGTTGGTTGGTTATCATCAAGATTGACGGTAAACAGGTTATCATCACGATCACCACAAAGAATATCAACTCCATCTAGAGTTTGGACTTTGCAAAGAGATTTTCGAAACAGAACTTGAAGATTGTTATCACAGAATTGTTCAACACTGAACAAATTGTGACTTAATCCTTCAACATAGTGAACTTTCTTGATGATAATTCCATTTCGTTCAATGTATCCATAACCTAAGATAGGAGCGAAATTGTTGTTTCCAAAGCGAACTGTTCCCATGAATCTTTCAACGAAATTCTTGAGCAAAGATTTATTTCCAGTCATGTGCTTCGAACACCCGGAATCGAGTATCCAAACACAGATGGTTATTTCCTGCAATCAATGAAATTTAACCGTTTTTAGGTACCCACTTGAAGACGGGTCCTTTATGGTTAGTTAAAACAGGCAGGGTATATAACTTAGGATTCGCATTCAAACATGTTGTTGAATCAACATAAGCATTGACAAGCACATTATCAACAAACACATTTGAATAAAAGGTACGAACATTCACATAAGAATTAAAAGTAACATGTCTACAAGCATCATCACATGTACGAGAATTAAGATTGTTTATAAGCTCACAAGGTCTTGCCTTGGAATTTTCAACATTATTTGATAAAGTAAAATTGTTTTGATTAACAGAACAAACACACCCAAATATGTGAAAGTAGTTGATGTTGGGTTTGTGTTTGTTAACAACCTCATAAGGAGTCTTTTCGAAACGCTGATTGATAATGGACCGATTCTGAGTGTGACAGGCAGTGTCAATAGCTTCAGCCCACATATTGGATGGTAATTTGGAATAAGCAAGCATTGTCCTTGCTGCTTCCACTAGCGATCGATTTCTCCTTTCAACAACACCGTTTTGTTGTGGGGTGCGAACTGCTGAAAATTGATGAGTGATACCTTTGGATTTGCAGAATTCATCAAAAACAGCATTCTTGAACTCAGATCAGTTATCCGAACGGATGTAACGAACTGGAAGTTGAAGATTTACTTGAGTATTGGTGATGAAATCTATCAACATCTGAGTTGTTTCATCTTTTGTTGCAAGGAACTTGACCCAAGTATATCTTGAATAATCATCAACAATAACCAAGATGTATTTCTTCCCATTTCGGCTTTGTACTTTCATCGGCCCACAAAGATCCATGTGAAGCAAATGAAGAGGTGCTACAGAATTTGGAGATTTCTTCGGTTTATGAGAAGTTCTCTTGATCTTCCCAACAGCACAAGAAGGACAAACATGCTCACTTTCATACTTATAGTCAGGTAAGCCTTCAACAAGATGCTTATTGACCAAAGTATTGATAGTTTGGAAATTCAGATGAGATAGCCTTCTATGCCATAACCAAGAATTCTTTGAAGTAGCCTTTGAAATGAGACAAATATTATCAGTTGGTTGGTTATCATCAAGATTGACGGTAAACAGGTTATCATCACGATCACCACAAAGAATATCAACTCCATCTAGAGTTTGGACTTTGCAAAGAGATTTTCGAAACAGAACTTGAAGATTGTTATCACAGAATTGTTCAACACTGAACAAATTGTGACTTAATCCTTCAACATAGTGAACTTTCTTGATGATAATTCCATTTCGTTCAATGTATCCATAACCTAAGATAGGAGCGAAATTGTTGTTTCCAAAGCGAACTGTTCCCATGAATCTTTCAACGAAATTCTTGAGCAAAGATTTATTTCCAGTCATGTGCTTCGAACACCCGGAATCGAGTATCCAAACACAGATGGTTATTTCCTGCAATCAATGAAATTTAACCGTTTTTAGGTACCCACTTGAAGACGGGTCCTTTATGGTTAGTTAAAACAGGCAGGGTATATAACTTAGGATTCGCATTCAAACATGTTGTTGAATCAACATAAGCATTGACAAGCACATTATCAACAAACACATTTGAATAAAAGGTACGAACATTCACATAAGAATTAAAAGTAACATGTCTACAAGCATCATCACATGTACGAGAATTAAGATTGTTTATAAGCTCACAAGGTCTTGCCTTGGAATTTTCAACATTATTTGATAAAGTAAAATTGTTTTGATTAACAGAAACACCCTTTCTCCTATTGACAGTCTTTTTCCTCCTTCTGTTCTTCTTTTTCTCAACATCCTTTTGTTTACTAGTGAACTTAGGTACTAATGTCTTAGCAACCCATTTAGCACCACCAGTTAAGCTCTTTCCACCTGTTGAATTGAAACTAAGAAGATTAGAGCTAGGAGTTTTAGACATTTTCATCTTTTTGAGCTCTTTTGGAGGTGAGGAAACTTCTTGCTTCTTTGGTTTATTATGAGAAAACCATCCATATCTATCCCTATATCTAGTTGAACCATCTGATGTATCTTTAGTTAGCGAAACTGAGCTAGACTTAGACACCTTAGGTATAAAGCTAGATTGAGAGCTAGTTTGAGAAGCATTATGATAGTCTTTCGGAAGTTTCACTTTGGTGTACTTTGTCCTGAGTGAAATTTTAGCTTGTTCATCTTTGACATGTTTCACTGGGGTAGCAACAAAGGTTTCTAACTTAATGGTCTTTGGTTCAGTCTTGACGAGTTTGGTCTTAACTCGTTTCTTTGAGTAATATGAAGTTGGAGCTTTGGACCATGGTTTTTGAGATTCCACTTTTGTTTCCACTTTGATTTTGGTAGATTCAATCTTTTTCTCAGTTTCTGAATTAAAAACATATTCTCCCTCCATGAATTTATCAAAATCATCTTTTGTGAAATCTTTAGAAAAAGAGAATTTCAATGGAGATTGATTAGTTTCAAATTCATTTGAAAGTTTTGACAAATCAGGAATCTTGGTGTCCAACTTCACATTATGGGTAGTCTCAGAAATTAGGTCAACTTGAACTGACACATCTTTGGTCTCACAAGAAAATTGAGTAATAGAATCAACACCTATACTAGCACTAGGCTTAGGGTTAACAACTAACTCATCAACATTGTTGCATGTGAAAAACCTATAGAAGTACCATATCAAAACTAAACTATGTGCAAGTTCTTCATTAGATAAATCAGATTGCATATAATCATCAGCTATAAATGTAGCAGTATTTTGACAAGTACATTCAAGAAAATCAGTCAAGGTCTGGGTAGAGGTATTGGTAGATGAATCACAAGTAGTTTGGGTAGAGTTGTCTACTAAAACACTTTGGTCAGTGTGAGTAGAAGCATTCTCACAAACTTTCTTAGTATCAACAAACACATTTGAATAAAAGGTACGAACATTCACATAAGAATTAAAAGTAACATGTCTACAAGCATCATCACATGTACGAGAATTAAGATTGTTTATAAGCTCACAAGGTCTTGCCTTGGAATTTTCAACATTATTTGATAAAGTAAAATTGTTTTGATTAACAGAAACACCCTTTCTCCTATTGACAGTCTTTTTCCTCCTTCTGTTCTTCTTTTTCTCAACATCCTTTTGTTTACTAGTGAACTTAGGTACTAATGTCTTAGCAACCCATTTAGCACCACCAGTTAAGCTCTTTCCACCTGTTGAATTGAAACTAAGAAGATTAGAGCTAGGAGTTTTAGACATTTTCATCTTTTTGAGCTCTTTTGGAGGTGAGGAAACTTCTTGCTTCTTTGGTTTATTATGAGAAAACCATCCATATCTATCCCTATATCTAGTTGAACCATCTGATGTATCTTTAGTTAGCGAAACTGAGCTAGACTTAGACACCTTAGGTATAAAGCTAGATTGAGAGCTAGTTTGAGAAGCATTATGATAGTCTTTCGGAAGTTTCACTTTGGTGTACTTTGTCCTGAGTGAAATTTTAGCTTGTTCATCTTTGACATGTTTCACTGGGGTAGCAACAAAGGTTTCTAACTTAATGGTCTTTGGTTCAGTCTTGACGAGTTTGGTCTTAACTCGTTTCTTTGAGTAATATGAAGTTGGAGCTTTGGACCATGGTTTTTGAGATTCCACTTTTGTTTCCACTTTGATTTTGGTAGATTCAATCTTTTTCTCAGTTTCTGAATTAAAAACATATTCTCCCTCCATGAATTTATCAAAATCATCTTTTGTGAAATCTTTAGAAAAAGAGAATTTCAATGGAGATTGATTAGTTTCAAATTCATTTGAAAGTTTTGACAAATCAGGAATCTTGGTGTCCAACTTCACATTATGGGTAGTCTCAGAAATTAGGTCAACTTGAACTGACACATCTTTGGTCTCACAAGAAAATTGAGTAATAGAATCAACACCTATACTAGCACTAGGCTTAGGGTTAACAACTAACTCATCAACATTGTTGCATGTGAAAAACCTATAGAAGTACCATATCAAAACTAAACTATGTGCAAGTTCTTCATTAGATAAATCAGATTGCATATAATCATCAGCTATAAATGTAGCAGTATTTTGACAAGTACATTCAAGAAAATCAGTCAAGGTCTGGGTAGAGGTATTGGTAGATGAATCACAAGTAGTTTGGGTAGAGTTGTCTACTAAAACACTTTGGTCAGTGTGAGTAGAAGCATTCTCACAAACTTTCTTAGTATCAACAACAATATATTTATCCTTTGAATTCGGACTTTGAGACTTGAGATGATCGATAACTTTTTGTTGAGATTCCACCTTTTGTTGTAAACCTTCTATTTGTTTTTCCAAAAATGTGGTTGGAAAGTACATTTTAGTTGGTTTAGGTGAAGTACCGACAGATTCTTGGTTTTGAAAATTTGATTCAATTTCTTCCAATTTGAAAATTGAAGATTCTTTTGTTTTGTATGAATCATTTATTGCATCATAATTAACCAAAAATTCTTGTTTAGGTATTCTCTCAACTTTATCAGTCTCAAATTCGTCATCCACTGGACGAATAAATTGTTGTATCATACCAAGTCGTAGGAATTTTTCATCATACAAGGGTTCAATTTCCTCTTTGGCTTTTTGCAATGGTGTGATATTCTCAAATCCCAACTCGAGAAGAAGTTCTGTTTTGTCAATTTTTGACTTGTTGAAATAAGCAGTGAAATTCAAGAAAGGATTTTGTTCAACTTTATATAACTTTTCTTGATAGAAAAGTATATTCTTTTTAAATTCCTCAACTTGTTTTTCAAGATTCTCTATCTCAATGCCTTTTAGAAAACAATTATGATTTAAATCAGAAATCTTCCTTTCGAGTTCAACATTGTTTGGTTTAGCTTCTTGAAGCTTTTTATTGAGAATATCAACATCTATTTGTCTTGCATTTGCCCGAAGCCATTCATTGGTCTTTTGAATTTCAAGATCTTGATTGGCTTTTTCAAGATCATGAATGGTCTTTTCTAGATTTTGGCATTTTTGTAATAACTTAGAATCAGGAGAGACATTCAACTCACATTCTTTAACCAACATCTTATCTTTGTAAGCTTGAAAATCTTGTTTAATAGCATCATATTCAAAAAGTAATTTTGAATGTTCTTCAAGAGGTTTTGTAAATTCACTTTTAGAAAATGAAATGCTATTTGTCAACTTTTTATTTTTGTTGGCTAAAGATTTGATATGAGTTGTTAAATTAGATAAAGCTAATCTACAAGACTCTTTGTCCTTAACCAAAGAAAAAGTAGAGTCGAGATTTACCTCATCATCTGGGTATTCATCATCAGTGCTTTCTGCTTCAAGGACTTTGTTCTTGGCCAATCTCGCCATATAGCAAACATTAGCGGAGAGATCTTGATCTTCATCATCAGTGAGCAACAGCCATTTGTCATCTTCGGCAAGCAATGCATGTCCTGCTTCAACTTGTTTGGCTAACAACATCTTCTGCTTGTAATACTAATACTCCCGCTTTCGAGGTTGTTTGCAGTCAACGGCAAAATGTCCAGGAATACCACAATTGTAGCACTTTTTGTCTGATGCCTTACCCTTCTCAACAGTTGGTTTCTCATAGGCTTCCTTCTTTTCACCATACCTTGATCCATTAGCTTCACCTTGCTCATTGCTCCTTGGATGATAGTGTTCCTTCTTGGGAAATGCACTTGTAGAAGAAGTGCGGAGATTGTTGTTTGTTGGCCTCGCTTTGTAAAATTTCCTCTTGAAATGCTTTGTTACCGCGGCAAGAGCTTGATATAGTTCATCTGAAACACTATCTCTTGTAGCCATCAGATCATCTCCCTCCTCATCAGACGAAGAAACAACCACCATTTGCCTTTTAAGAGCTTCAGAAATCTTCTTCTCAACTATCAATGCCAAAGGATCAGAAGATACAACTTCTGGCATTTTGTTTGATGAAGCTTTGCTTAGTACTTGGTTTTCATTGAGTTTGAAGGATTCATAAAGAGTATGAATGGTGAACTTGGTCAGATTTTGATGTTGCTTGATCTGTGTTCCAAAATCTTCCCATTCTGGACCAAGAGCTTTGATGAATTTGATGTTTAGCTCAATCTCAGTTTTCTTGACATTGTTCTTCCTTAGCTCATTTATGACATTGCAGAATCTGTAGTAGACAGCTTCAAGAGATTCATTAGGCAATTTGGAGAAGTTGTCAAACTCAGTCAGAATATTTGTCAATCTTATGGTCGAAGTCACGTCAGCTCCCTCCATCTGTCTAGCCACCTCATCCCATATCTCCTTGGCTGTATCATAAGAATCAACAGAGCCATAGATTTCATCCGGTAGAGCTTTGTACAAGCATGACCTAGCTCTGTTATCTGCAGCTGTTCGATCCTTTTGTTCAACATTCAACAGATCAGGAGTCAGAATAATTGCATCAGTAGTGGGATGGCGATGAACGGCAAGTCCATTAAGGATGGAATCTTTCATCATATGACCATTTGTCTGACTTTCCACATAGTCCATAAATCTTTTCTTCCATAGTCCGTAAGAACCACGGTAGAGAACTGGAGGTCTTATATCTGAACCCAATGCCAATGCTTCACGAGAAGCCATTAGAGATTGATTTAATTTGAAAAATTGAATTGAATTTATAATGGCAAATGAAACGATCTTGGTAAGATCAGGAAATGAAACGATCTTGAGTTAACCAGGAAATGAAATGATCTTGAGTTAACCAGGAAATGAAACGATCTTGAGTTAACCAGGAAATGAAACGATCTTGACAAAATCGTTCTGGGTAAGATCGTCTTGAGCTAGATCGTTTTGAACAAAATCGTCCTAGGTGAGATCGTTTTAGAATTTTGATGAAAATTTGGTTAAGTCTTGAAAATGAAACGATCTTGAATTTAAACGGTCTTGAAAAATGAAACGGTCTTGAAGTGAAGTTATCTTGAATTAAAGTGATTTTGAAATGAAATGATTCAAGAAAATGAGACGATCTTGGTTTAAGATCGTCTTAACTTCAGAGGGAATGAGACGATCTTGTTGAAGATCGTCTTGGGTTTCGAAGGTATGAAACGATCTAGGTGAAGATCGTCTTAGGTTCTAAGAAATGAAACGATCTTGGTTTGAAGATCATTTTAGATTTCTTTCTCAAAACTTCGAAGTATTTGAAATGACCCAACCAATCCTTTCGGATTAATTAGCCAGAATCAAACACTATTCACCATACTCTTGTTTAGAACGATCTTGTGAAGATCGTCCAACAAGCCACAAAGCACAAGTAAGTAAAACAAGCTTTCAAAGACTAAGACGATCTTGAGAAGATCGTCCTAGTGAAGATCGTCTTGGGTTTCGAAGGTATGAAACGATCTAGGTGAAGATCGTCTTGGTTTCGAAGGTATGAAACGATCTAGGTGAAGATCGTCTTGGGTTTCGAAGGATGAAACGATCTAGGTGAAGATCGTCTTGGTTTCGAAGGATGAAACGATCTGGTGAAGATCGTCTTGGGTTTCGAAGGTATGAGACGATCTTGTTGAAAATCGTCTTGGGTTTCGAAGGTATGAAACGATCTAGGTGAAGATCGTCTTAGGTTCTAAGAAATGAAACGATCTTAGGTGAAGATCGTCTTAGGGTTCGAAGGTATGAAACGATCTAGGTGAAGATCGTCTTGGGTTTCGAAATGAGACGATCTTGGTGAAGATCGTCTTGGGTTTCGAAGGTATGAAACGATCTAGGTGAAGATCGTCTTAGGTTCTAAGAAATGAAACGATCTTGATTGAAGATCGTTTTGTGAAATGATTCAAGAAAATGGACGATCTTGGTTGAAGATCGTCTTGGGTTTCGAAGGTATGAAACGATCTAGGTGAAGATCGTCTTGGTCATCTTCTTCATCTCAACAGTTTTCCAGAAAAACTCCATTAACAACTTTTTTAAAACTTCAATATCTTTTGAATTACTAGGAGTTAGATCACGAAATCACTGGCAAACTGTTTGAATTCATGTCCGCAACAAGTTTATGAACAAAATTCAACACAAAACACAACAGATTCAAATCCCTCAAAATTCGCGCCAAAACTCAAAATTCAATCTCGAGATTTAGATTGAATTGGAACTTGAAACTTGACAGGATTATGTTTTCAACAACCACAAATCTATTGATGAACAAATAATTGTGATTTTATGTGATTTGATGTGTGAATTTTGATGAACCAGACGGTGAAAAGTTCGAACAGAATTTGTGAATAAATTTGATTTTGATGAATTTGTGATTGAATTCAGGTATGGATCGTCATCAGATTGATGTTTTTCTCTGATACCACTTGTTACAACACGATTTTAACTACTGAATTCGATTCATCAATGGCGGTTTGATTAGTGTGTGTTCTTGGTGTTTGTGTGTGTTTTGAGAGAAAACTGTGTGTAAATCTGGGATTAAAGTTGTAAAGTATAAAATGATTATCTCAGGGTTATGTCAAGGTTATGATCTCTAAGGTATGAGAGGGCTATTTATAGTCTAACTACTCAATTATGCTAATTGTCACAATTAGCCCCTCAACCTTAGTGATCATTTATCTATGACTTAACAACAAGAAATTCCTCTATTCTAGATTACAATTTCTGCGGCCAGTTGCTGTGCCCAGATTCTTTGGATCAAGAACCAGTTACTAGATTATGGTCAAAAGTATACAAGGACCCCAATCTTTTGTGACAACACCAGTGCAATTGCTATATCTCACAACCCAGTGATGCACTCCAAGACAAAGCATATTGACATCAGGTATCATTTTATTCGTGATCATGTTATGAAAGGAGACATTGAAATTCATTTCATCCCCACTGAGAAACAGCTCGCTGATGTTTTTACAAAACCTCTTGATGAGAAAACCTTTAAACATCTCATCAGCGAAATGGGAATGTTAAATCCCTAAAACTGGAGATTTTTGTCATGAATGCGTCAGTGACACTGATGAAGTTCTCCAGTTGAGGAGGTCCAGATAATCTTTGCTCGCCAGGCTATCGAACGCCTTCGTGATACTATCCTGGCACTAATCGATTTCTGGATCATCATTTTAGGGGGAAAGACTCAAAATAATTTTCTGACTAAAATTCGTTTTGTTTGAAAATGGCAACTGGAGAACTCTCCAGTTGGAAACTGGCACTGGACTAATCCTCCAGTGACCAGATTCAGTCTTGTCTTAATTTTTTTATAACGTTAGAGATACTTGGTCAATATTTGTTACACGTGATGGCACTCGAGTGCTTTAAACCACTTGATATCGTCATCCGACGTGTTTAAAGTCATTTTAGTATTTGACAACTGTTTTTATTGGGAAAATTAAAATTAGTGGGCGCGTGGGTAAGTTAAGCCGTCGTAGCATTTAATGCTGACACGGTAAATTATGTTTTTATTTCAAAATTCAAACTTATTTTTTAAAATATCTACAAAATTGATTTTGTTAATAAAATATAATTTTTGGTATTTCATTGGGATCTTAAATTCCTTATAAATACCCTTATTTACTCCGATCACATTTACTTCCCTTTACATTCTTTTCATTTACTTCCCAATCATCGAAAAATTGCTTCATTTCTCTCTCTGCTTCATAAATCAAGAACCCTAATTCCAAAATTTCAGTTTCATTTTCCAATGGCACCTAAATCTTCCCGTTCAAGAGATGTAAATCTCTTATCTGTCCCATATGCTCCTTCACCAGATGTCAAACAGGCACCTGGTGCTCCTGGTAACACTTCGCTCATCAAATTAAATCCAAATAATCCGATGGCGAGTTTACAAGGAACCCAAGGGTCCAATACCCTTATTGGAAGAATCCAAAGATTTTTTAAGGATTCTCCAATTGGACCCTCATTCTCTCTAAACCCACGCAAGATGTTTCACGACTACTTATGTGAGTTTTGGTACACTGCTACTCTTTCTTCTGATTGTTCTTCCATCACTTTCACATTAAAAGGTGGAACAGTCCAGTGTACCCTATCAGCAGATGTGTTGAGGGATGCTTTACACCTTAACTACTGGAGATAGGGTGAATCTCCAGTTGTCATCCCCCCAAACATTAATTTTCACCAGGTCCTCCTTGAAATGGGACATAAGGAGTGCCTAGAGAAAGGGGTGTTGAAAACTAAAGGTGCGATGACCATGAAGGGTCTTACACCCTCATGGAGGTATTTTTTCATCCACCTTGTGGAAAGTATGGGTGGGAGTTCTGGTGGACTTGACCAGATTAACTCCGCACAAGCAGAAATGGCATACTGCTTGTGGAATGGATTGAGAGTGGATTTTGCTGATATCCTTTACAGAAGCCTGGTTCAAAAACTAAAGGGCACCAGGGGACTATGTATCCCCTTCTCCAGGTTTCTCTCTCTTTGTTTTCTACAAATTCTGGGCATTGAAGCATATTCAAGGACATATTCACCTTACACTGTCCCAGATTTGTTGAGGAATCCAGACTCTCAAGTATTTGAAGCTGGAGAGGTCGAGATTGCAGATCGAATGCGGTTGGCATTCGCAAAAACCGATGCACCAATCCAAGGTGAGTCGAAGGACAACTGGGCGGGCCTCAAAATAATGAGGGACCCACCAGTTCGTCTACTGGAATTGTTATGGTTGTGGATAGAGCAACTATAACTGAGGCAACCCTACTGACCTCTATCCCTGGTGAAGATACCTCGGTATCTGATCCTCCAACAGATGCACCCAACCAGGAAACTGGGGAAGGTCATCTAGAGACTGACCCATCTGGTCAGCCCTCAGTTACATTCATGGATCTGGACATGAATGTTAATGACGAGGAAATCCTTATAGAGTCTTCGGATTCTGAAGGTAATGAATCAGACTTAGAGATTTTTGATTCTGCTGTACAAGATCAAAACCCTTCATCTCAAGTCTCGCCTCCAGATACTTCAATTTCACTTTCACAAACTCAAGAAAATGAGCCTACAAATATTCCTTTTCCCACTTATAACTATATGTCTGGAAACAGACGTATGACACCATCACCATCTGGGCAATTCTCACTCCTTCGAGAAATGCCCCCACCACCGCCGCCGTTGGACACACCTGAGCATTCTCAGCATGTCCAACAATTTGAACTTCCAGTCATTTCTTCTTCCACCATTCCTCTTATTACTTCAACAACTGCTGCGATGTCAACTGGGGAGACTTCTCTAAATTTGCCTCCTCCAGTTGCTCCAGTAGAAACTGTTGCTGGTCCAGGGACACCTTCTCCTCCGTCACTGGACAGTCAAGTTGTCTCTGTTCAAGCCGATATCCAAAACCTTCTCACCAGGGTGGAGGATATTCAAAAGACACTTGACAAAAACACCAAGTCTTTCTCCAGATACCACAAGGATCACTTGACCAATATTAAAGTGGTTGATCTGGGGATTAACAAGTTTTCATCAAATGAAGACTTGGTGTCGAAGAAGCTGAATGAGCTGGTCACTGGTTGCAACAATCTGGCAACATCTTTAAAAGAAGCCTTTGACCTCACTCAGTCCAAGGTCACAACCTCAATCTCCAACTTGCTGGGCAACACTGTTAGAACATCTGAAGTGGATTTAAGGGAGATTGAAAAACAGGTAAAAGAATTGGTTAACAAACCTGGGTTGAATATGACTGAACTTGGGCAGCAGTTAATGACTTCAGTTGGTCAGAAAATAGATGATACGCTGGGTGCTAGAGAACAACAATTGATAGAAAAGGTGATATCTGAGATCACCAAGCTGGCCACTCCTCAGGTTGATCTGGCCCCACTCACTACTGAGATCAACCAGTTGAGGGGCAGCATTGATAACTTGAACACCCAGGTATCACTTCATGCTCAGTCTCTGGATAAACTGACAACTGAAGTAGAAAGTTTGAAGAAAAAGGATGAAGAAGTCAAGGATAAGGTGGTTTCTCGTCTGGATGAAGATTCCAAGATTTTGAATGAACTAAAAACTGGTCAGGAACAAGTTGCAGCAAATGTTCTGACCCAGTCAAAAGAAACCAACCACCTATGGAGATCTTTCAGGATGATGTGCACCATATTCAAAGAATGCAAGAACATGCAATCGTGGCAGCCTCTTGACCGGTTCCCAGATCACCATTCTGAATGGGAAGTTATTAGGGCAGGTCTAGATGCTGCCAAGGGGGAAAGAAGTGCAGTTCTTGCACAAATTCAAACTGAAAGTAATCCTTCTGGAACTCAAACAGGTAGTGAAATGATTGTGGCTGCCAGTACTGAAGCTGGTGAGCAAAGAATTGATGAAACTGGTGATGTAAGTGATAGGGGGTGTGAGTCCCGTTTATAAGCTCGAGATGGTTAATCAATAGAAAGTGTAAAATACAACAAGTCTAATAATCACTAGATATGGACTAGTATTACTTATAAATAAAGATGCAAGATATATAAACAAAGTAATACAAGACTTAAAGCAATAAACAAGTAAAGTGGACCATTATGTATGTTTCATGGGTATTTCATTTATTGATGTTTAAATAAAATACAAGGTTGTTGCGGAATCAAGATAACACATTTAAGTGAGTATCCTAACAACCTCTGAGTTACAATATCATCTATATTTGTCAAATAACTCTTTAGGATCGAGATACTTAAAGTTGTGAAGTATCCCTGTTTAAGATCGAGAGTATTTGGACAAATTCACTTTCATGCAAAGTGTTATGCTTAAAAGTATTTTTCTAAAGGAAATGACTTTGTATTTATAGGCAACAAAATTCACCAGTGAATTTTGTGCCGTACAAATATGGTTGCATACATTTAATGATCCGACAAGAACATTAAATGTATTGGATAAGAATAAGGATAAAGTCACATCAAGTGCAAGTGTATCCTTTTATCCAACCACCTTAGCACACGTATACTTTGTTAAAGAACAAGTGGATTGTTCTTTGGAAAGTATGTTAAAGGCATAAGTCAAACCTCGATATCAGTGTTCAGACTTGTAGTATCTAGAACACTAACAATCCTCCAGTGTACAGATCTGGTAAGACTTTCCAGTGGACTCCGCCATTTGATAAGTCTTCTTCCTTCAGACTTCAGTCTTTGACTTCAGTCAGAATGTCTTCAGTAGTGTTGATCTGGACTGGGGTGAAGTCTTCAGTGAGCTAATCTGGAGAATGCTCCAGATTACCTATACAAGTATTGCTCACTAGTCTTCAATTATTTCTGGACAAATCTTCAGAGGGACTCCAGATTCCAAGTCTGGAGTAGGTCCAGTAGAGAAACGTTTTCTGGTCAGATCTTCAGTATTGCTCCAGTAGTCGGGTCTGGAGCGAGACCAGCAAAACAAGTTTTCTAACAAACCTAAATAAGGTTCCAGTAGTCCAGTCTGGAGCCAGTCCAGTAAGTCTGGACTAAATCTGGACCTAACAAATTCCCCCTATTTGTTTAGAAATAATGCAAGTATTTTTCAGACTTATAGATATACAAATTTGTATGTCTGGAAAACACTTGGACGATTTAAGTCTAAAAAATCTATGTTACTGAAAAACACTTTATAGATCATGAGTGTTTTCAGTTTCATCTTTTAAGTTCTAACTTAGACTAAATCTGGTCATTTACTTGTAAAAAATAAAAACTTGCAACTATTATTACTTTCACCAAAAAGGAAAATAATTACAACTTTCATAAACAATAATTACAACAAGTATAATGATAAGAGTTCAGGCCCTTCTTCTCGACGTCCTTTATGGAGCATCTTCAGTAGCCTTTCTCTTAAGAGATGGAAATGATGGAACAGACACTGGTGGTCTCAGACCCAACACAGCTTCCATTTGTTGTATTCTCTTCCAGATCTTCTCAATTCTTTTCATGAAGGCCTTCACATCTGGAGAGATATCAGACTTACCTTTGAAAGTCATTCCAATATCCTTTAGTTCAGTCCATCCAAAGGCATGGACTGAAGTATCTTTCCTTTCGTCAGTAAAGTTACCCTCCCTGGTCAACTTTACATTAAACCTGGTCATACCTTGATGATGTTCAGCCAGTGTGATTTCAGCATTTATTATCCTTCTTGCATTGGCCCTGAACGTCATCATTTCTTCATATTTTGCCTTCTGCTTAGCCAAGTGAACCATTTCTTCAGTATCCCTGGATACACCACTCTGTTGTCCTTCAGTGGACTGGTGTACTTGTCTATTGATCTTCAGAGTTGTATCCAGAGGAATAAAAGTGCTAAGATCACCATCTTTTATAGCCTTCAGTTGTTTGGCAGTAAGCTTGGGCAGACCAGTCATTCTCTTCCTATATTCCAGTTCCAAAGCACCAGCATTTCTTCTAATTTTCTTCTGGAGGCTTACCAGCTCCTCCTTTCTTTGTCTGATAAGCTCTGGAATGGTCACACCATATATTAAAGAATCATATACCTGTTCTTCCTCTGCATAGAACGAGCGTATATGTACATCATTCAGTGCATCAAGACACTGTTGAACTCTGGGATCCTCTTTCATCCTTTTGAACACTTCAATATGAATGCCTAACCTTCCAGCATTATAGGAGTCCAGAGTCCCATGATTAGCCATCTCCCTTTGATGGGCCAGCAGTTCATTCTTCTGGTTTGTCTTGTATATTTCTATCATGATGCACTGTTGTTCCAACTTCTTTGATGTTTCATTGTCAACATCTTCAGTCACATCTTCCTCTTCACCAGACACTACTTTTTCTTTTCCTTTAACAGATTTCAATGTTGTAGGAATGTCTGGGAAGGATTCAAACTGGGGCTCGGCTTCAGTACCAGCAGCCTCTTCTTCAGTAAGCCCGGCTTCAGTGCCATATGCTTGTTGTGCCATTTGTTTCAGAGTTTGGTCACCAGATGATGGAACAGACGATTTTTCCCCCTTGGAATGATCTGTTCTTGACTTCAGATCATTCCATAAATCTTCCATCATTAGTCTATCCAGTGAGCCAAAAGTTCTTCCTTGTTCTGGCATGGAAGCAGTCATACCTTTCTTTAGTGTCAGCACTTCTTTCTTCAGATTGTTAATTTGTTCAGGCAAGTGCTTAGGCAACTTTTCATCCAGTAGCTTCTCAATCTGGGGTAACACCCCATCTTGAATGTTACGAAGGACAGTCCCAGAAACCTCTTCACATAATTCTTTCAATATGTTGTTTCTGAACTTCCTTGTACACTCATCACTGATAGTGCTAACAACTGCACTCTGGTCCAGTGTGGGCCTACTCTCCAGAGAACTGACCCTGAAGACCAAATTCTGAACATCTTCTTTCAGACCTGCCAGTTCGCCAGTTACTGCAGTCTGAACAGAAGTAACCAACCTATCCTCTAAGCCCTGGACTGCCACCTTGATCTTTTCAGTGTTGGTGTTTGTGGCCAGTACCAGTTCATCCAGTTACTTCTCCTATACCAGCTTCTCATTTCCAGCGAAGACATTCATCTCAGATGCCAGGTTATTTGATAATAAAGATTTGAAGTCCGAAATAACCCGAGATGAACTCTGGAGTGATCTCTCCAGGTCCGCCACCTTATTTAAAAGGCCTTGGACCTCGGTTGAAGAAGAAGTGGAGAGACCAGTGGGAGGTTCTAGTGTTGAGGGTAATCTGGTCATAAGAGAAACTTGTGCCCAGTCCTCTTCAGTTGCATCTTCAGATGGTGCAACTGGTGACTCCGGCGCACGAGGAGGAGGTTGAGATTCAGAAGGTTGAATGGTTGCTGGATTGAAGTATTGGGTGTTTATTGGAATTGAAGGTGGTGGTGGTGGTGGCATGTTTGGTTCTGGTGGTGGCATTTCTGGTGTAGGTGATGGTATTTCTGGTGGAGGTGTTGGTCTTTCTTCTTCTTGTACTCCTTCACCCAGAAAATTCAAGTTCACATCATAGCCTTCAGACATTAGGGAGTCAACATCATCCCATTCTGGAATATTCCCAACTGTCTGTGCACCAGACTGTTCACCAGTCTTTTCATATACACCAACCTCAACATTTAAATCCAATGGAGCCTCTTGCTCACCGGAAGCATGTTCTTCAGGTTGAACATCTTCAGCAACTTCTTCAACAACTTGAGCAATATTTTCTTGTAAAACAGCCTGGACTTCAGTGTCCACTCTCTGTTCAGAATGTACAAGAGATTCAATATTCTCTTCAAAAATGGGAGACCCATCAGGATTAATAGTATCACCAGGATGAGTTGATGGGTTTACCTGGACTCCTCCCCTCATCAGACGCCTATGTGATCTTGGTCGTCTGGAAAGCTCAACAGTTGCTAGACTTGAACTTTCTGGAGCCACTTGTCTTATGGGCTGTACAACTTCTATTATCTGTACATCACTACCAGATGATCCTTCAACATCTTGAACCCTATCTGGACCCATTTCGACTGCTTCACTCTAGAAGGAAAGCATGGACTGAGGAATATCTACCTCATCCACTGGAGACCTAAGATTGACTAGGTCCCTCATATACTCACTCACAGAAAAGTGAGTGGTATCCATATCGTACTGGTTGCCAAGTGCATTCTTGAACATTAGTGAAAGGAATCGAATATATGGAATGAATGGCTTTCTTCCTTTCACCTTTAGGCGCTCAACCAGGTCATCAAATAGAATTTGGACAAAATCAACCCTTAGCCCAAACCACAAGCAATAGGCAATCTGGAGGTGGGTTTGATTAATCTGGTCTAACCCTCCAGAGCTGCCTCCTAGACATTCAACGATATGCGTGAAGAAATATCTCCACGAATCTGTCAACTTACTCATATAAATCGTTCCTTTTCTGGATAGCTGCCCATGCTCATCCAGTATATCTGTATGCCCCATAAGTCTGCACACTTCCCTTGTGTTTATTCCAGTGGGAAGCTCGATCGGCAACTCATTCTGTTCATGATAGTTCAACTGGAGAACAGACCTGAGAAGACTAATAGTGAAACCAAGGGTTCTGGTACCTCCCTTTAGAGTATATTTGATCGATGAAGTATCATCGTCATATTTAGCCGGGTGTACCAGAATTCACACAAATACTCGTGGTACATCCTACCAGGATTCAATGTCAGTGCACCATACAATGGGCAAGAAAGAAAGAAAGAATTTAATCTTCTGATGATCGATTGGGCATCATGAACACTGGACAACGAAAGTCTTGCCATCCAGTTATTCATGTTTATCCTTATGGCACTTGCCTCAAGATTGATGTGAGGTGCCCTGTCAACATTTTATGAAGGAACAAATTCATTTGAAAGCAGATTTCTAGGTGTTCTGGATTGTCTAGGTGCCATTATGAGAATAGATGAAAATGAAATTGAATATTTAAGGTTATGAAGAATTGAATGAATGAAGTTAATATGAGAGTACTATGATTGGAAAATGAAATGAATGAAGAAATTTAATGAAGGAATTTGAAGATTTGGGAGTAAATGTTCGAAGTAAATGTAAATTGAAAGTGAAAGTGGGTATATATAGGAGAGAAAATGTGGAACTCAAACGGTTAATTTGAAATTATCAAATATATCTTTTGATTGGGTTTTGAGATCCGCATTTAATTACATCACATCACACATAAATGCATGATGGTTTACAGCCCACAAAAACTAACCAACTTGTACTTTTTGTTTTCCCAAAGTAAAAAGACCATCATTGTTTTGAAAAATTTACATGCCACGTAGGATTCAAGATAAATATCTTTGAAAAAGTTTGCTTACGTGGCACCCACAAAGATCAAGTATTTGAAAATATTATGACAAATTTCAGTACATCTGGAGGTTGACTGGACGCTCCAGTATCACTGGTGGATTAGTCCAGTGATTATGTACTGATGGTACACTGGAGGGACTCTCCAGTAAAGTACCAGTGAATACCATTTTTGAAAGACTGGTAACCTCAAACTTGCACGTCAACTAATATAGACAAATGAGAGGGACACATTTACAAGAAGACAAAAGTCAACTCAAACACGCACTTCAACCTATCTAGTTACCAGTGAGAGGGACATATTTACAAAGCACCAGTAATATTTTCTGAAAAATTTGTCCAGTGAGAAAATAAATTCCCCCTGAACTTAAAACACTTTTAATAGGAAAATATTTTTCAAGTCTTCCCTGGAATGTTGCTCCAGAAATCAAATAATTGCAAAGATAGTACACAATGGCGTTCAATATCTGAGCAATCACCAGATTTAAGGATTTAACATTCCCAACTCACTAACAAGATATTTAAAAGTTTTTACATCCAGAGGTTTGGTAAAGATGTCAGCGAGTTGTTTGTCAGTGGGAATAAAATGGAGTTCAATATTATTTTTCATAATATGATCACGAATGAAATGGTACCTTAGATCGATGTGCTTGGTTCTGGAGTGCATGACTAGATTGTTGGAAATAGCTATGGCACTGGTATTATCACAAAAGATGGGAGTCTTTGAATATTTAATACCATAATCAAGCAACTGGTTCTTCATCCAGAGTATCTGAGCACAACAACTGGCTGCAGACACGTATTCAGCTTCGGCAGTGGATAATGAAACTGAACTTTGCTTCTTACTGGTCCAGCTGACCAGTTTGCCACCTAGGAAATGACATCCACCAATTGTGGATTTCCTATCTATCTTACAACCTGCATGATCTGAATCTGAATAACCCATTAGATCCATTCCAGAGCCTTTGGGGTACCAAAGACCTAGACTGGGAGCACCTTTTAGGTACTTCAGTATGCGCTTTACAGCAAGCATATGAGATTCCTTTGGATTAGACTTATATCTGGCACATAAACATGTTGAAAACATAATATCTGGTCTACTGGCAGTTAAATACATCAGTGAACCAACCATGCCTCTATAGACAGTGGTGTTCACTGGTTTGCCATCTGGATCCGAGTCCAGTGTCAGTGGTGCAGAAATTGGAGTTGGTTTAGATGGTGAAGAATTCATATCGAATTTCTTTAAAAGATCTCTAACATATTTTTCCTGATTAATAAAAATTCCATCTTTGTTTTGTTTAATCTGGAGTCCAAGAAAATATGTTAATTCACCCATCAAACTCATTTCATATTCAGTGGACATGATTTTTGAAAATTTCTGGCACATATTTTCATCAGTAGACCCAAAAATTATATCATCAACATAAATTTGTACCATTAACAGATTACCTTTCTCATGAAGAATGAACAAGGTATTGTCAATTGCACCTCGTTTAAAACCATTTTTCAACAAATGTTTAGTCAGAGTATCATACCAGGCACGTGGGGCTTGTCTGAGGCCATATAGCGCTTTATCCAGACGATATACCCAATGTGGATGCTTGTCATCAACGAAACCTGGAGGTTGTCTGACGTAAACTTCTTCTTCAAGCTTCCCATTCAAGAAAACACTCTTTACGTCCATTTGGTAGACCTTGAACTGATGATTAGCAGCGAATGCTAAGAAAATTCTGATCGCTTCAAGTCTAGACACTGGAGCAAAAGATTCATCAAAGTCGACATCTGACTGGCAGTAGCCTTGTGCTACCAGTCTGGCCTTGTTTCTGATTACGTGGCCATCTTCATCTACTTTGTTTCTGAAGACCCATCTTGTTCCAATTGGTTCTTTCTTTCCAACTGGGAAAGGAACCAGATACCATACTTTGTTCCTTTCAAACTGGTGAAGCTCTTCTTGCATAGCATTCACCCAGTTTGGATCTTCCAGATTACTTCAGTATCTTCATCTGAGTCATTTAAATCACGATTTGCATCATGAAATTCTTCATTTGAAGGTATTTCCTGGAGTAATGGTTCAGTATGAAATTCTTCACCAGTAGGCATTTCTGGTATATTCTCAACTGACACTGATACTGGGGGAGTAGTACGCACATCTGAACCAATATTAATTTGAGAGGGTAGTTTGAAAATAATAGAGGGATAGAATGGAGTACTACTGGAGACTTTCTTTTTCTGAACAGGTTCCAGATCAGGATGACTGGAAGCTGAGTCTGGTGAATCATCTATTTTGTCGTTTATTGGATCAGATTCACAAAAGACAATGGGAGTAACTGGGGGAGTATCAGGGACTGGCTTCTTGTTGATTGAAACATTTGATTCATCAAATGTTACATGAATTGACTCATGGACCTTCTCCAGTCTCTTGTTATAGACTCTGAAGGCCTTGCGAATGACTGAATAGCCTAAGAAATACCCTTCATCAGCTTTGGCATCAAATTTGCCTAGCTGACTGGAGTCGTTCAGGATGTATACTGGACATCCAAAAACGTGAAAATAACCAATATTTGGTTTTCTATTTCTTAAGACTTCATAGGCTGTCTTTTTGTGTCTTTTGATGTACACTGATCGATTCTGGGTGTGGCAAGCAGTTGCAATTGCCTCCGCCCAGAAACTGGTAGACAGACCAGATTCAGCAAGCATACTCCTGGCAGCTTCTATCAGCGTTCGATTTTTCCTTTCCACCACTCCATTTTGTTCTGGAGAGCGGGCTGAAGAGAAGTTCTGGGAGATGCCAGTGTCAGTACAGAATGACTCCAGAGTTGCATTCTGGAATTCTGTTCCATTGTCACTTCTTAACTGACACACTTTTCGACTGTACTTGAGCTCAATTTGCTTGATAAGACTGATCATTTCAGCAGCAGCTTCACTTTTGGACCTCAGAAAGATCACCCAACAATATCTGGAGAACTCATCTACGATCACCAGGGTGTATCTTTTACCAGCACGAGTCTGAACGTTCACTGGACCAAAAAGGTCCATATGAAGCATGTGAAGTGGTTCAGTAATGCTGAAATTCTGTCTGGTCTGAAAATGGTACGCTTTTGCTTACCCATCTCACATCCTGGACATGGTCTTTCCTTTTTGAAAGAAACTGAAGGTATCCCATCTGCAAGTTGTTTTCTGGACAACTTGTTAATGTTTTTGAAGTTTAAATAGGATAACCTTTTGTGCCATAACCAGTTTGTGTCTTCATCAGCTTGAGTATAGAAACACTGCTCTGAAGGAGAGCTTTCCATATCCATCACGTACACATTCCCTTTTCTGGGAGCAATCAACACTACCTTCCAGTCCTTGTTGAATACGATGCCCTGAGCAACATTGAATAAGACTTGATAGCCATCGTCACACAGTTGACTTACACTGATCAAGTTATATTTCAAACCATTCACAAATGCAACTCGTCTGAACTTGACTTGTCCATTGTTCAGAATACCATATCCCTCAGTTTTCCCACAACCATCATTTCCAAAAGTGATGGAGGGTCCATCAGAAATGGTGAACTCCTCCAGTAGGGTCTTACATCCGGTCATTGTCCTGCCAGCTGCACTGTCAAGATACCAGATATATTTCTTTCGATCGCCCTACACATACACCAGATATTGATCAGTTAGATTTGGGAACCCATCGACTGATGGGTTCACTGGACCCTCCCTTATAGGTCCCTGGGGCAATCTGGTATAGTTCACTTTGTTCAATAGTGGTCTTAGAAGAGAAGACCACTGGGGTTGATAGTTTAAAACCTTTTCATTTTTCTCAACTGGAGAAATAAATTTGTCTTTCTTTGAAAAAGGTTTTGTATTTTGTCTAGGGCCAGAAGAAGTACCCTCAATAAAGTTTAATCTTGCATTAAAACTTTGTGATTGACTAGTCAGAATTTGAATCTGGCTCTCTATCCTGGACAAAATATTTTCTTCAGATGTTACCTTAGCCTTTCCAGTACAAGACTTTGGTAGGGGATTGGTCTGAGGCAAAGGTCTATTCTGCTTTACCTTTTTAACTGGAACAGCCATCTGGAGCTCTCCAGTCTTAACCTCTGGGGATTGAATTGGGTCTAAATTGGTCTTGGGAGTTATAGGCTTTAACACCTCTGGTAACCGATCGATTACTGGTATTAATGATGCTATATTAGTATTTCCATCTAAATATGCACGTTTTTGAGCAGGAAATTGTTTAACTGAAGCATCATATGGCTTTTTAGTTTCTAGCCATGATTTTATTACCAGTTTTTCTTTTTCTAAAATGATCTCAAGATCTTGCTTTTCTTGAATCAATTGTTCAGTTACCAGAACCTGGGCTTGAAATGCCAGTTCAATGTCTTGAAGCTCTTTTAATTTTGATTTTAAAGCATTTATTTCAGAAGAATCTGTTTCTAGACCATTTACACAATCAGATCTAATAGTTTCTACAAAAATCAAATCAGAATTTAAAGCTTCAGCAATGTCCAATTTTAGTTCTTGGTCAGTTGCATTATCATAATCACTAACCTTTTTAATAACAATGTCCACCCATCGTCCAGATGTGACATCTTCCTTCACCAGGTGCTCATCAACTTCCAGAGCCATGTAACAGCAATCTCTTTCCTCTTCTTCATCAGCAGATGATTCATCAAAGGGAACCCACTTCTCTTTAGTTGTTGCAATCATGCACTTATTATTAGTTTCCATTTGTTGTGCCATGAGAGCAATTTGGGCCTTAAGCTTTTTATATTTCAATTTATAGCTATCATCAGGCTTATTATTAGAAGAGAATGGACTAGGCTTGGATACAAACTGGTTGGACCTACACTCTTTCATGAAATGACCCTTTTTGCCACACTTAAAGCATGTCAAATTGGTCTTATCAGTGGAAGAACTGGATGCAAATTGTCCAGATGGCTTATTTGCTCTTGCTTTGAAACGGTTAAATGTTTTAGCAATCATTGCAATAAGGTCATCATCTTCAGTTTCATCACAACAGTCTGGAGAGACTTGACTGGACTCTCCAGAATCCATAAGTTCAGACACCATCTTCTTCATAGAAAATACATTCTCAGAAGATATCAGTGATGTACCTTGTGGTTCAGAATAACTAACCACTTTAGGAGTACTGGAGGCATGGTTAAAAGCATCTTGTTCTGCAACCACTCTCTGGGCTTGATTTTCTTCAGTGTACCTGAAAGCTCCATATAGAGTTGAGAGAGTGTGTGTGTGCAGAGTTTTACCTTGTCGCAATACAAGAATCATGTGAGACCATTTGGTGGGTAGAATGTCACAAAATTTCTCCAGAAGTATATCCTTGTCCTTCTCAACCCCAAGACCTCTCAATTGGTTTATGATACTCATAAATCTGGTGTAAGTACTAGTGAGAGACTCGTTAGGTTGAGCAAAAAATGACTCATACCTCTTGTTTAAGGAGACCTTTCTGGTGACAATAGTGTCATCTCCTCCTTCATGTTGGTTAAGTAGTTCATCCCACATGGTTTTGGCACTAGGAAAAAGAACTAGTGTAGGGATTAGAGTTTCTGGAACGGCCCCGAGGATCATGTTTTTAAGGAGGGTGTCTAGATTCACCAATCTCCTCTCCTCTTCTGACCAATGTTCCTCTCTCTTTTCCCTTCCCCTTCTAGATCCAGAAGGATCAAGAAGTGAATTGAGAGGTGATGTAGGTACATAAGGACCTTCGTTTAAAATTTTCATCATGTTCCTCTCAATACCAGTGACATGCAAAACCATCCTAGCCTTCCACGTACCAAATTCATCACTGTTCCCATTGAATTTAGGAACAGGATTGTTTGAATAGTGCACATGCACGTGTGGAGAAGCAGGAGTAGGAGGAGGTGGAGGTGGATTAGTGTTATTAACATTTTGTGGTTCATTTTGATCATTAATATTTGCATTAGGATCGTGACCAAGACTAAAACCTTGTGTATTTTCTTGGTTAGCCATCAAGAACAGATCTAGGCAATGTTTAGCCTTCTGCTCTGATACCAAATGTGAGTCCCGTTTATAAGCTCGAGATGGTTAATCAATAGAAAGTGTAAAATACAACAAGTCTAATAATCACTAGATATGGACTAGTATTACTTGTAAATAAAGATGCAAGATATATAAACAAAGTAATACAAGACTTAAAGCAATAAACAAGTAAAGTGGACCATTATGTATGTCACACCCCGTTGTAGCGGAAATACAGGGTTAACAAAGAATTGCATACTAATCAGAAGGTTAATAGAGATTACATCCATTTATACCAATACAAGTCAATACAAGTACAATCGTTCAAAGTGTGGACCCCAAAATACGGATACAAGCCATCCTCATTTGGAACTGGGCCCACAGAATACAAGTTCAATAAATTGGACAGTCAAATACAATTAAAGCCAAAAGCATGAGAGTCCTCAATGTCTGATGCTAATTGTACGTCCAAAGTCAAAATATTGGCCCTATAATGCCAAAGACGATTCCAAGACTTACTGATGGTCACCTGAAAAGCATGAAATTTGAGAGGATCAACTATCGAAATAGTTGGTGAGTTTACAGTGTGTTTGACTAAAAGATCAATCGTCGTTTGTTGTAGTTATTTAAGACAGGACTGCCGAGATCGATATCCGGCAATGAGACTAAACCACCTAGGCTTCTACTTCCAACATACTTTCAACGCTTATATATAGGGTGTACCATCGGCGTACCCACCACGCCTACGGTATGTTGACAATAGTTTTGTCGCCATTGTGATAACACCATTACACGTAATTATAAGACATGACTGTACAGACCGAAGTCTAACCTAAATAATATGACAAGACTGTACAGACCGAAGTCTGACAAAGATAATATATGACTGTACAGACCGAAGTCTGACAAAGATAATATATGACTGTACAGACCGAAGTCTGACAAAGATAATATATGACTGTACAGACCGAAGTCTAACCTAAATCATATGACAAGACGGTTCAGACCGAAGTCTAACCTAAATAATATGACAAGACGGTTCAGACCGAAGTCTAACCTAAATAATATGACAAGACGGTTCAGACCGAAGTCTAACCTAAATAATATGACAAGACGGTTCAGACCGAAGTCTAACCTAAATAATATGACAAGACGGTTCAGACCGAAGTCTAACCTAAATAATATGACAAGACGGTTCAGACCGAAGTCTAACCTAAATAATATGACAAGACGGTTCAGACCGAAGTCTAACCTAAATAATATGACAAGACGGTTCAGACCGAAGTCTAACCTAAATATATGACAAGACGGTTCAGACCGAAGTCTAACCTAAATAATATGACAAGACGGTTCAGACCGAAGTCTAACCTAAATAATACTACATGAGGGGGGATCATTTTAATTCGTCAAAACACAAGAAACAGTTTAGTCAGCCGACAACATGGCAAGTCAAGACATATAGATCAATTTTCATAAGACATGTATACACATTTTTAGACAGCCGTCTCATGGCAAATATAAGACAATTGATTTCATTTACCAAATCTCATGGCGTAGACAAAGACAAATCATTTACAAAGTAGTCGTGTATACAGTACATGCTTTCAGGCCCAAAGTAAAGGAAAAAGGGCGCCATAAACTCACCTTAGCAGTCTACGAGCTAAAGAATGAGTAGTCCAAGAATATGAGCAGTCTAGTCTCCACGTCTATCCAAAACCTAGGATAAGAGTACCAATGGTGAGGATCAAAACTCACGACGACAAGTATCCTACGTACCACTACTTAGCTATCAATCCTAGAATGCCGTTACCGAGAATGTGATTCAATGTTCAATATTATTTGACTCAAGTTCGTCTTTTATTACTAAATTTGAATAAAAAGTCAAAGGTTCCAGCTAGTTACCACTGCGCCGCAGTGGGAAAAGTTTCACCCCACTGCGCCGCAGTCAGCCAAAAATAATATTTTTCCGAGGATTTACACTGCGCCGCAGTGAGCCAGAACTTGCTCACTGCGCCGCAGTGGCTTAAGTCGACACCAGACCAGTTACCACTGCGCCGCAGTGAGCCAGAACTATGCTCACTGCGCCGCAGTGGGCTAAATGAACAAAAGGGCCGAGAATGGTCACTGCGCCGCAGTGGGGCTAACCCATGCCACTGCGCCGCAGTGGCCAGGTTCTGCAGCCAGCACCAGCAGCACCCAGTGCAGAACCCCAAACCAAAACACTTCAATTTCGACCCAAAACGTTTTCGACACAAATTCTTTCATTATAACAAGTTTCCACAAGTGCAATAGACCTGGAAACATTACATTTCGCCAACCATTTCGCCAATTCAATCATTTTGACATTAAAACCAAATTCTAAGCCAAAATATCCATTTTATCATCCAAAACCCTAATTTCATATCAAATTTAAAGGCTTCCAATTCCATAATCAAAACTGAAAACAACCCTTAATTGAATTTAAACCAAATCAAAAGATTGAATAAAAGTTAACTTACCAAAAATGGTGTTCTTGAGAAATTTGATGAAGATGATGAAGATGATAATAAACCTTTAAAATTTCTAAATAATTCCTTCTCTTGTAAAACTAATTTAGAAGGGAAGATAGAAGAGATTGAGAGAATTTGGAAAATATTTTGGTGAGTTTGTGTGGGTTCTGTGTGTGTGTTTGTGTTTTGTCTGACAGAAGAAGAAAAGAGGTGATGGGGGGGACTTGGTGTTTCCCTCCCAGCCTTTAAATTTCATTTCGGCCCATGTGGCTTCTTTCTGATATTTTTAATACCCTTAATTTGGTAAAATGCTTACGATTAATTACCGTTTGACCTAAAAGTCAAAATATAAGGTAAAGGTATTTTCCCCCGTCTTATTTTAGTTAAGACAAGAAATTAAAAATTAAATAAACTAAACTTTTAGAAATATTAGGTTTTGACAGTCTAACAACTGTGTTCAATTATAACATTTAAATCTTTATTTAACATTATTTTCAGACTCGGCATTCGTCTAAATAGCTAATAGTCTACGTCATCAAGATACGTCTAATTTGACTAAGTCAAAAGTCCAAAAGTCTAACAAGTTCCACGTCAAATGACTGTCTAATTGAGATTAGGACTAACCCGATGTTAATTAATTACGAGTTGTCACAGCATCCCCGACTTCTAAGGATTTCGTCCCGAAATCAAGTCTTGCTCAGTAAAAAGATGAGGATAGTTATTCCTCATAAAGTCTTCACGTTCCCAGGTCAAGTCGGGACCATGTTTTGAGTTCCAACGAACTTTGACCAATTTGATACGACTGCGTCTAAGTTGTTTGAGCTGCTGGTCTAAAATTTCAACAGGTTCTTCAATGAATTGAAGAGAGTCAGTCACTTGCAGCTCTTCGACAGGTACGACTAAAGTCTCATCAGTCAGACATTTCTTAAGATTCGAAATGTGAAATGTGTGATGAACATGTTCTAGCTCCTTAGGTAAATCGAGCTTGTAAGCCACGGAACCAATTCTTTGAACAATTTCGAATGGTCCGATATAACGAGGACTAAGTTTCCCTCGTACGCCAAAACGTGCAGTGCCCTTCCATGGTGACACTTTCAACATGACTTTGTCTCCCACTTGAAACTCAAGTGGTTTCCGTCTACGGTCGGCATAGCTCTTTTGACGATCTTGAGCCGCCTTCAGCCGTGCCCTAATTTCAACAATTTGATCAGTAGTCTTCTGAACTAGCCCATATTTAAATAAACGACGTTCTCCAGCATCAAGCCAACAGACAGGAGACCTACACTTTCGTCCATATAAAGCCTCATAAGGCGCGCATTTGATGCTAGTGTGATAGCTGTTGTTATATGAAAATTCAGCTAACGGCAAAAAGGTATCCCAACTACCCTTGAAGTCAATGACACATGCCCGAAGCATGTCCTCTAACGTCTGGATGGTACGTTCACTTTGTCCGTCCGTCTGTGGATGGTAAGCCGTACTCAGGTGCAATTGAGTGCCTAGGGCGTCTTGAAAATATCGCCATGATTGTGAAGTGAAACGACCATCACGGTCAGAGATAATAGACAAAGGAACGCCATGAAGAGATACAATCCTTTCAATGTATATTTGAGACAATTTCCTTATCTTCCAGTTCTCCCGAATTGGAATGAAATGAGCAGACTTCGTCAATCGATCGACAATGACCCAAATAGTATCGTATCCTTTCAGGGTTCGAGGTAACTTCGTAATGAAGTCCATAGTAATCTGTTCCCATTTCCAGTCAGGAATTTGGGGTTGTTGGAGAAGTCCAGAAGGCTTTTGGTGCTCCGCCTTGACCATTGAACAATTTAGACACTTCGAGACATAAGTGGCGATATCTCTTTTCATACCAGGCCACCAATAAAAGTCCTTCAGTCCATGGTACATTTTGTCAGCGCCAGGATGGATTGAATATTTAGATCGATGACTTTCGTTCATCAAGAGTTCTCTAAGTCCGTTATATTTGGGAATCCACGCCCTGTCTTTGACATGTCGGATCCCATCACCATCCACTTCAAATAAATATTCAGTATTCCACAATGCTTCTTCCTTGATACGCCCTGGTTGTAGGGCCTCTTTTTGATCATCCAAAACTCTATCCTTTCGTGGATTTTGAGCTGTCTTGAAGCGTAAGCAATGACCTTTCCCTGACTTGTCTCCTTACGCTATCAATGTTTCGTCATTCGATAGAGGTATTCTCACAACCTTCTCGTAACAACTAATATCAGCGCGAACTCTAGACAACCAGTCTATATCGACTATCACGTCAAAACTTCCTAGTTCTATGGGAATAAGATCTATCTTAAAGGTTTTACCAGACAATGTTAAATTGCAATTTACCAGATGGTCTCTAGCAACATACTTTTGACCGTTCACATATTCGACGATAAAATTTTCTTTCATGGGGATAGCTACTATATTGATTCGAGATTTAAATTCTAAGGATATAAAGCTTTTATTAGCACCGGAGTTGAATAACACAAAGACATAATGTTTATTGAGTATGAATGTACCTATCATAACATTTGGGACCACGTCATGCATCAGCAGCCTCCAAAGCAAAAACTCGACCTCTGCCTTGTCCTTCTTGATTCCTAGCTTGATTGTCCCTCGCATTGTTCCTTACTGGAACTATTGCATTGTTGTTCGGGTTCAGATTAAGTCTTGGACATGCAGGTCTCAGATGGGTTTCGCTCCCACATTCGTAGCATTTAGCTAGTGCCTTGCCCTTACAAAACTTTTCCAGATGTCCCGCCCTTTTACAACGGCGACAAATAGGACAATTTCCTCTGTGATGGAGATTACACCTATTACACCTAGGATCTGTGCCGGTGTACCTCGTGACGTCCTGAGTAGCTACCGCAAAGTTTCTGGCAGTCTTAAACCTCTTGCCATTTCCACCGCCACCATATCCACTACCTGAGGCATGATCACTCCTTCTCTTGACCACTTCAGTTCCAACAGAAGAACCAGTGGTTCTTTTCAAGTCTATCACCATCCGGTTGGTTGCACTAACTGCCGCTTGAAGAGTCATAGGATTAAAAGCGGCTACCAATCTTCGGACATCAGGTGACAAGCCATAACAGTACCTCTCGATCAATTTCTCCTCCGTATCTACCATACGAGGAACTAGTCTTGTCAGCTCATGAAAACGAGTAGTGTATTTCTCGTTGTCAAGCCCGACCATAGTATGATTCCAAAATTCGCCTTCCATTTTCTGTACTTCCTCCCTAGGACAGTATTTTTCCATCAACATACTTTTAAAATCCAACCAAGGTATCCTATTAGCTTGGTCTCGACCTCGGGTCCTAACCTGCTCGTTCCACCATGATAGAGCGTGCTTTTGAAGTTGAGTGGAAGCGTATTCCACTTTGTGCTCTTCGGCACAACGACTAATATGAAGCACCGCCTCTATGCTTTCTAGCCAGTTGATTAGACCTACCGGACCCTCGGTACCATGAAATTCCTTTGGTTTACAATAGGTAAAGGTCTTGTAGTCACCCACTCAAAGTTGAGCTCGAGGAACAACTTGTTCAGCAGTAGGTTCAACGTTGTTACTATTATCAGTATGATGATTATTATTTGCGTTCATGCTTGCCGTGATCTGAGCAACTAAAGTAGGCATGGCGGCCAACAGTTGCTGTGTCACAAATGCTGCCATGTTATTATCCCCGCCAGTATTTGGGGTAGGTCCAGGACCAGTGTTCACCTGGACAGTAGCAGTTTCTGGTTCTTGCTGGATTACAGGTTCTTCCTGTTCAGCTTCATTATTCAAAGGAGTGGATCGAGTAACTCTCTTTGGTGCAGTTTTCTTGACTGGAGTCTTTTTCTGAACCTTGCTTTTCGTCTTAGGAGCCATAAGTCTAAGATATGAACAAAATGTCATTTAGAGATTTCCTTGATAGGTTAAATAGAAAGTAGCTTTGCAAGACAGATGACAGTACAATGCAAGTCACAAATTGCTGACTTGTATGAATTCATGTACCAGACAAGACAAGAAAAATATGAAAAATCATATTTCTAGAGCTGAGAATAAGCAGTTGACATAGTCTGAACAAGTAAGTAAGCCAAAAGACAATCGTATTTCATTGATGTTCAAAATTTTACATAGTCTGGTATGTACAGTCCAAAAACATGTGGGAAACTTCATCCACAACGTTAGACTACATAGTCGGAGCAATACGATTTATAGACACGTGGGAAATTCATCCACCAAAAAGATTACAACTCAAAGTACAGAAGTACGAGTTGTTATAAGTTCTAGGCTTACAATACAGAAAGACTTATTACAAAATTACATCTTGCAAATAACAACGATCAGCAAAGCCACCACCAAAACCACCACAACAGACAGTATCCAGATCAACCTCCCAATAGTTTCCTTCCCCTCTCTAGCAACAGTCAACGCCTCCTCCGCCTGATGATAAGCTCCAGACAACGCCTGAGCTTGATTCTCTATTTTCTCCCTTGTACAGATGAGGGAATTGTTCATCCTTGACAATTGTCGGCGATAATATTCCGACCTATCAGCTGCAGATGCAACTGGCATAACAGCACTTGGGTTGTAGACAGGCGCTCTGGAGGGACCCGCCGCATACGGATCTCCCTGAAAGAATGAAAGACCAAGTCCACTGTTGCCCTGAACTGGTGCAGAAGGACCAGGAGCATAAGGGTCTCTAGGAGCATAAGGCAAATGTGCTCCCTCGGTAGTCCTCCTCTGATATGGAGATACCGGTGTTACAGATGATTGAACATGGATAGACACATGTTCGCCTCCAGATTCACTGGAAGATGAAACAAGGTTGATAGGGCGTGATTCATTGCCCGATTCCTCCATTGGTTCCTCTTCATAAGAGTCAGGAACATAAGGAATGGAGTTTGTTATGACAGGAACTGGAGGTGTACAAGGTACAACAGCATTTGAGCTAACTCCATCCGACATGACTAGTCTGAAAAGATAGTCAAAGAATCCATATAAGTCAAATGGATAAGGCAGTACGTCTCAAATGGATGATACAGTACGCAATTTGAGTTTTAAAGAAATCTTCGTCTAGATTACACACATTTGGTTTGGGTTTCTATTACCAACATATTTGAAATGCTTATATATAGGGTCACCCGCAGCCTTCCCACCACATTTTAAATATGCTGTTAATATAATCCAAACTATCACGTATATAAACCTTATGCATACACATACGGTTTGAGTTTCTATTCCTAACATACCTTCAATGTTTATATATAGGGTCACCCGCAGCCTTCCCACCACATCTACAGTATGTTGTGAATATAGCTCAAACTATAACGTATATACAAAATCTAAGATATTTATTTCGAGCCTTATATTATTTTACATAATCGGGACGTAGTTGATCAAGTTAGGTCTAATTATAGACAAATAATATAACTCCTGAAATAAGTATCCTAAACCTAAATAGACTTAGATTCCCTTTTGAAACGAAATGGCTATAGATTGAGTTTTTCCAGCGGAAAAACTCGGTATTAACTATAACCTGTGTCTCTGATACCAATTTTTGTCACACCCCGTTGTAGCGGAAATACAGGGTTAACAAAGAATTGCATACTAATCAGAAGGTTAATAGAGATTACATCCATTTATACCAATACAAGTCAATACAAGTACAATCGTTCAAAGTGTGGACCCCAAAATACGGATACAAGCCATCCTCATTTGGAACTGGGCCCACAGAATACAAGTTCAATAAATTGGACAGTCAAATACAATTAAAGCCAAAAGCATGAGAGTCCTCAATGTCTGATGCTAATTGTACGTCCAAAGTCAAAAGATTGGCCCTATAATGCCAAAGACGATTCCAAGACTTACTGATGGTCACCTGAAAAGCATGAAATTTGAGAGGATCAACTATCGAAATAGTTGGTGAGTTTACAGTGTGTTTGACTAAAAGATCAATCGTCGTTTGTTGTAGTTATTTAAGACAGGACTGCCGAGATCGATATCCGGCAATGAGACTAAACCACCTAGGCTTCTACTTCCAACATACTTTCAACGCTTATATATAGGGTGTACCATCGGCGTACCCACCACGCCTACGGTATGTTGACAATAGTTTTGTCGCCATTGTGATAACACCATTACACGTAATTATAAGACATGACTGTACAGACCGAAGTCCGACAATTATATGCTGACTGTACAGACCGAAGTCCGACAAAGATATTAAGACTGTACAGACCGAAGTCTGACAAAGATAATATATGACTGTACAGACCGAAGTCTGACAAAGATAATATATGACTGTACAGACCGAAGTCTGACAAAGATAATATGCCAAGACGGTTCAGACCGAAGTCTAACCTAAATAATATGACTAGACGGTTCAGACCGAAGTCTAACCTAAATAATATGACAAGACGGTTCAGACCGAAGTCTAACCTAAATAATATGACAAGACGGTTCAGACCGAAGTCTAACCTAAATATATGACAAGACGGTTCAGACCGAAGTCTAACCTAAATAATATGACAAGACGGTTCAGACCGAAGTCTAACCTAAATAATATGACAAGACGGTTCAGACCGAAGTCTAACCTAAATATATGACAAGACGGTTCAGACCGAAGTCTAACCTAAATAATATGACAAGACGGTTCAGACCGAAGTCTAACCTAAATAATATGACAGACGGTTCAGACCGAAGTCTAACCTAAATAATATGACAAGACGGTTCAGACCGAAGTCTAACCTAAATATATGACAAGACGGTTCAGACCGAAGTCTAACCTAAATATATGACAAGACGGTTCAGACCGAAGTCTAACCTAAATAATACTACATGAGGGGGGATCATTTTAATTCGTCAAAACACAAGAAACAGTTTAGTCAGCCGACAACATGGCAAGTCAAGACATATAGATCAATTTTCATAAGACATGTATACACATTTTTAGACAGCCGTCTCATGGCAAATATAAGACAATTGATTTCATTTACCAAATCTCATGGCGTAGACAAAGACAAATCATTTATAAAGTAGTCGTGTATACAGTACATGCTTTCAGGCCCAAAGTAAAGGAAAAAGGGCGCCATAAACTCACCTTAGCAGTCTACGAGCTAAAGAATGAGTAGTCCGAGAATATGAGCAGTCTAGTCTCCACGTCTATCCAAACCTAGGATAAGAGTACCAATGGTGAGGATCAAAACTCACGACGACAAGTATCCTACGTACCACTACTTAGCTATCAATCCTAGAATGCCGTTACCGAGAATGTGATTCAATGTTCAATATTATTTGACTCAAGTTCGTCTTTTATTACTAAATTTGAATAAAAAGTCAAAGGTTCCAGCTAGTTACCACTGCGCCGCAGTGGGAAAAGTTTCACCCCACTGCGCCGCAGTCAGCCAAAAATAATATTTTTCCGAGGATTTACACTGCGCCGCAGTGAGCCAGAACTTGCTCACTGCGCCGCAGTGGCTTAAGTCGACACCAGACCAGTTACCACTGCGCCGCAGTGAGCCAGAACTATGCTCACTGCGCCGCAGTGGGCTAAATGAACAAAAGGGCCGAGAATGGTCACTGCGCCGCAGTGGGGCTAACCCATGCCACTGCGCCGCAGTGGCCAGGTTCTGCAGCCAGCACCAGCAGCACCCAGTGCAGAACCCCAAACCAAAACACTTCAATTTCGACCCAAAACGTTTTCGACACAAATTCTTTCATTATAACAAGTTTCCACAAGTGCAATAGACCTGGAAACATTACATTTCGCCAACCATTTCGCCAATTCAATCATTTTGACATTAAAACCAAATTCTAAGCCAAAATATCCATTTTATCATCCAAAACCCTAATTTCATATCAAATTTAAAGGCTTCCAATTCCATAATCAAAACTGAAAACAACCCTTAATTGAATTTAAACCAAATCAAAAGATTGAATAAAAGTTAACTTACCAAAAATGGTGTTCTTGAGAAATTTGATGAAGATGATGAAGATGATAATAAACCTTTAAAATTTCTAAATAATTCCTTCTCTTGTAAAACTAATTTAGAAGGGAAGATAGAAGAGATTGAGAGAATTTGGAAAATATTTTGGTGAGTTTGTGTGGGTTCTGTGTGTGTGTTTGTGTTTTGTCTGACAGAAGAAGAAAAGAGGTGATGGGGGGGACTTGGTGTTTCCCTCCCAGCCTTTAAATTTCATTTCGGCCCATGTGGCTTCTTTCTGATATTTTTAATACCCTTAATTTGGTAAAATGCTTACGATTAATTACCGTTTGACCTAAAAGTCAAAATATAAGGTAAAGGTATTTTCCCCCGTCTTATTTTAGTTAAGACAAGAAATTAAAATTAAATAAACTAAACTTTTAGAAATATTAGGTTTTGACAGTCTAACAACTGTGTTCAATTATAACATTTAAATCTTTATTTAACATTATTTTCAGACTCGGCATTCGTCTAAATAGCTAATAGTCTACGTCATCAAGATACGTCTAATTTGACTAAGTCAAAAGTCCAAAAGTCTAACAAGTTCCACGTCAAATGACTGTCTAATTGAGATTAGGACTAACCCGATGTTAATTAATTACGAGTTGTCACAATGTATGTTTCATGGGTATTTCATTTATTGATGTTTAAATAAAATACAAGGTTGTTGCGGAATCAAGATAACACATTTAAGTGAGTATCCTAACAACCTCTGAGTTACAATATGATCTAGATACTTAAAGTTGTGAAGTATCCCTGTTTAAGATCGAGAGTATTTGGACAAATTCATTTTCATGCAAAGTGTTATGCTTAAAAGTATTTTTCTAAAGGAAATGACTTTGTATTTATAGGCAACAAAATTCACCAGTGAATTTTGTGCCGTACAAATATGGTTGCATACATTTAATGATCCGACAAGAACATTAAATGTATTGGATAAGAATAAGGATAAAGTCACATCAAGTGCAAGTGTATCCTTTTATCCAACCACCTTAACACACGTATACTTTGTTAAAGAACAAGTAGATTGTTCTTTGGAAAGTGTGTTAAAGGCATAAGTCAAACCTCGATATCAGTGTTCAGACTTGTAGTATCTAGAACACTAATAATCCTCCAGTGTACAGATCTGGTAAGACTTTCCAGTGAACTCTGCCATTTGATAAGTCTTCTTCCTTCAGACTTCAGTCTTTGACTTCAGTCAGAATGTCTTCAGTAGTGTTGATCTGGACTGGGGTGAAGTCTTCAGTGAGCTAATCTGGAGAATGCTCCAGATTACCTATACAAGTATTGCTCACTAGTCTTCAATTATTTCTGGACAAATCTTCAGAGGGACTCCAGATTCCAAGTCTGGAGTAGGTCCAGTAGAGAAACGTTTTCTGGTCAGATCTTTAGTATTGCTCCAGTAGTCGGGTCTGGAGCGAGACCAGCAAAACAAGTTTTCTAACAAACCTAAATAAGGTTCCAGTAGTCAAGTCTGGAGCCAGTCCAGTAAGTCTGGACTAAATCTGGACCTAACAGGGGGAATGTTGTTGTTATTGACAAAGGCAAAGGTTTAGCATCTGATGTATCTGCCCAGCCGGCCACTGATGTACCTATGTTGGAAACTGGCAATCTGGATAGGCTTCCTCCAGTTTCAGAAAGTGATAGCAAAAGATTGGCTAGACTTGGCAATGAAATTAAAGAAAGAAAGAAGATGAAACAAAGAAACCAAGCTGAAGCCAGAGCACATCTTGCACAGATTAAATTGCTTGATATTAGTGATGCTCATCTTTTGGGAATCACTAAGGAGGAGTATGCCAGAGTAAAAAATGATGACAGGATAGTGGGCATGTTGAAAGAAATGCTTGACATTGAACTGGACAGGCACTATCCTGATGAAGAAGCTGAATTTGATGCCAGAAGTTTGAATATATCAGTGGATAAGGCAAAAGAGAATCGGGCCAGTGGGATCATGAAAAGAATTGAAAATGTTAAGAAGGTTGTAAAAAGGGTATTGAATCCACCAAGAAGGAACCCTCAACCAAGAAAACCACTGACCAGAGATGCTGACCTTAGTACATTCATAGAACCAACTGGCGAGGTATCGAATGATGACATCAAGTCTGCCGTACTGGCTGCTGGAGCTGGGAGTATTAAAATATCAAATGAATCTGAAGCAAGAAGCTATTACTCCCAGATCATGGCAACCAGAAGACATAGTGGAACTATCAATGGTGTTAATGTAACATTTAAGCCAGGCACCAAGTACTTTCACGTTGAGCTCAGTTATACCAGAGGGCCACTGGTTAAAACTGACAATCCTGGTGCAATGCAATATAGGTTCTCGGAATGGGTTGAGATGGTAAACTTTTTGGAGGCCAAGGCACAAAGGAATAGGTTTGAGAAAGCATGGGTCAACTTCTTGAAGGGCAAGATTCAACACAAAGAGAATCTGGAGCTGAAGTTGAACATTGATCCTGAAGACTCACAACCTATCTCTTCAGTGACCAAGAAAAGGAAAATTGGTGAAGGGCCATCAAGCTAAATTTTTCTTTCAGTTTATCTACTTGTAACTTTATTTACATTCTGTAACTTGTGTAAATTTCATTTCCTTGTATAAATGAAGTTACCAGTTTGTAACCACAAGGTAGATAATAGATTAGATCTAACAAACTTAAAAAGAAAAACCCAAGGCATTTATTGATCTATAAAAATGCCTTGGAAAACTTAAATAGATTTAATCGAACAAGTCTCTCCAGTTCACACTTGTACAGATACAAGAACTGAAAAAGACTTGCTAATATTTCAGGACAAATAGGGGGAATTTGTTAGGACCAGTTTGACTGAAACTGGCCAGTCTCCAGTTGCACCTGGAGACCAAGAAGATTTGTCCAAAAATATATTGAAGTCCAGTTGCATCGTACAGTTAATGCAACTGAAGACTTCCTCCAGTTGAGAACTGACCAGTTGAAGAATCCTTCCGGTTGGAGTCGAAGACAACAAGTGGAAGATAGAGAATGACAATGGCAGCGAAGCCCAGTTGACATTCTAGTCAGTTACAAACTGGAGACCGTCAGTGGAAAGCTCTTACAAAGCTTTACACTGATTACGAGGAATTGACTTTTATGCTTTATGTGTTTTTACCCAGATAATAAGATTTATCTTATTATTTAAGTACAAAAAGGTACATAAAGCTGGTTGAGTAAAGTTGCTTTATACTGCAACTTTACACTGCATTTTAAGGAATTAAATGCTATTCCTTAAATGTTCTCAACCGTATTTGTACGCCCAAAGTTAACATCACAATGTTAACTTTGCCTATAAATACAAGTCATTGCACAACAAGAATAACAAGTGAGAACACTTCACACTTTGCATACCTGCAATATTCTTGGTGAACTTGTGCAATCTTCTCTCAATTGTAAAAAGGAACATTTCACAACTTTAAGTGTTTCGATTGTTTAGAGAAATTCCAAGTGTAGATCAATTGTAGTTCATAGGTTGTTAGGATATTTACATACTTGTATTATCTTGGTTCCGCAACAACCTTGTAATTTATTTAAAGTTAATAAATAAATTACACTTGAAATTTACATATTGTCTCACCAATTTACTTTACAAGTATTTTGTATTATTGCATTGTTCTTTACTTATTGTCACTTAAATAAGTAATCTATCTAGAACTTGGTATATACTCTCTGTAACTGGTCGTCTCCAGTTCAGCGTTTATATTGCAAAGTAACTCCACCATCGACATAGAGGTGTCTTCAGGTAGTACCATCTATTTAGTTGGGACTTATAAGTGGTATCAGAGCGGAAGGCTAATAAACTTGCCTAGATCTGCTTAGATGACTGCTACTGAAGGTGGAGATGGTTCTGGTCAAGGTGAAAACCCTTTGAATACTAATACACCACCTTTTCAAAATGTTAATACAAACCCTCCTCCTCCTACTGCCCCAAACCATGTCCATGTACATTATTCTAACACTCATGTTCCAAAATTTGATGGAAACAGTGAGACCTTTGGTACATGGAAGGCCAGAATGCTTTTGCATTTTGGTGGGATAGAGAGGTATATGTTGAAAATCCTTAAGGATGGACCATATATACCCATGTCTCTTAGGGTAAGTCCTCTTCTAGATCCAACTGGAAGAAGAGGTTCTAGAGAAAAGCTCAAAGACCACTGGTCTGATGAGGATCGTAGACTTGTAGATCTGGACACTAGACTCAAGAACATGATCCTTGGAGCTGTTCCTGAAGATCTAATTCCAACACTTGTGTTGTTCCCCAGTGCCAAGTCAATGTGGGATGAGTTAGTTATTCAGTTTGAAGGAGGTGATGACACTATTGTCACCAGAAAGGTTGCCTTGAACAAGAAGTATGAATCCTTCTTTGCTTTGCCCAATGAAAGTCTAACTGGTACATACACCAAATTTTCTAGCCTCATTGAATCACTTTTAATGAACAAAGAATAATCACATTTGCTTTGAACAAAACCATATTCAATCAAGGAACATGTAAGCTTATGGTTCCATTGTCTAGGAGCTTGCTTAAGTCCATCTAATGACTTAACAAGTTTACACACCCTAGTATCATCTTTAGAATAATAACCAGGAGGTAAGGTCATGTATACCTCCTCTTTCAATTCACCATACAAAAATGCATTGTTAATATCAAGTTGAAATAAGGACCAACCATTATTAACAGCAATACTAATCAAACATCTTACTGTGACCATCTTAACAACAGGAGAAAAAGTCTCCTCATAATCAACACCTTCTTTTTTATTATAACCTGTTAGGTCCCACGGTGTATCAATATACCAAAGTATATTGTACACAGGATAGTTGTAGAGGGGGGTGAATACAACTTTTCTCGAACTTTACAAACTTTTTAATCAACGTTTTAAGACTCAAAAATACTTAATGTATGCAAAGAACAAGAATCATTAAAACAGTAAAGCAGAGCATTCTTGAACACAGATTGCAGTTTTTCAAATGTAACTCTTTATTAAGAAATAATCTATACAAAGAATTACAGGGTTGTTGCGGAATAAAGATAGCCTACAGATATCTAAACAACCCTATGAAATGACAAACTACAATCAATAAGTTTCAGCTCAAGAGAATTAGCCCAAGCTAATTTCGTACAGACTAAGCTGTGTGTAAGAGCAGAGAAACTTTGTGTGAAGAATGATTCTCAGGAATGTCACACATATGCACACAAGGAGTGTTGCTTTTATAGGCGAAAGCTCCTCGTCACTTGGTGTCCAAATTAACCACGTAGTCTTCTTGTATTGGATGATCAAAAAGGAATAAACAATCGTGCCTTCCTCGTACTTGTGGTCCCCCACGTACTGCAGCACATTCTTCATCGTCCAATAAGAGCATGGACACGCATATGTAATCAACCACCAACCTGGATACTAGGAATATTCCTAGTCACGTCATAGTCCTTATCTTCAATCCAGGTTGTTATCTTCACTTTGATTGTTGACACAGATTGGGCGGTTTGTCAAGGCACCAATCTGCCTAAGTGTTTCCAAGCTGACTGCTAGTTCCAATCTGTCTTCCACTAACAGTTTGGTCCTCTATCTTCAATCCTCCTCTTCGACTTGGATTGAATGCTTTAACGTTGTTGATGCAGCTTGAATAACACTTGCTTCCATATAGTATTACAATTATGAACATGAAGCGTGATCTGGGTCAGTTACAGATCGCAAGCTGTGTCAGCTCAGTCTGACCCAGATCCGAATACAAGAACCAAAAGATTACAAGTGTTTATAGATCAGATTTGTCATCATTAAATTTACAACAAACATTGGGACTCAACAATCTCCCCCTATTTGATGATGACAAAACCTAACTACACTTTTAACATACAGCTTACAAAGAATCAAAGGAAAAAATATTACTAACTGTTTGTGACCCTTTGAATCTTTTGGGTTCTTTTCAATCTGATACAAGATAACTGAATTTGTACAACTACTTGTTTATTAGAGAAATATAAAGTGTTACATTAAGACTATTCTCCAATTAATTCTACAGTTTCTTGTTTGACCTCAACAGATGGAGCAATTGTCACATCTATCTTTCTATCTAGACCTTCATCAATTAGGAACTGCTCATACCCATTACCTTGTTCACTAAAAGCAACACAGAATCTGTACAAGGTAAATAGGTGCAAAGTTGGTACCTCATTTAGCTCAGCAGTCCTTTGGAATACAAGTTTCCCTCTTGTATCCACAAAATACATCCCATGTTCAGGTTCAGTATTGTGCATTCCACTTCTTGCATCCTTCTCCCCCTTGGTATGATCCTTCTCCCCCTTGGTATGATCCTTCTCCCCCTTGGTATGATCCTTCTCCCCCTTGGTATGATCCTTCTCCCCCTTGGTATGATCCTTCTCCCCCTTGGTATGATCCTTCTCCCCCTTGGTATGATCCTTCTCCCCCTTGGTATGATCCTTCTCCCCCTTGGTATGATCCTTCTCCCCCTTGGTATGATCCTTCTCCCCCTTGGTATGATCCTTCTCCCCCTTGGTATGATCCTTCTCCCCCTTGGTATGATCCTTCTCCCCCTTGGTATGATCCTTCTCCCCCTTGGTATGATCCTTCTCCCCCTTGGTATGATCCTTCTCCCCCTTGGTATGATCCTTCTCCCCCTTGGTATGATCCTTCTCCCCCTTGGTATGATCCTTCTCCCCCTTGGTATGATCCTTCTCCCCCTTGGTATGATCCTTCTCCCCCTTGGTATGATCCTTCTCCCCCTTGGTATGATCCTTCTCCCCCTTGGTATGATCCTTCTCCCCCTTGGTATGATCCTTCTCCCCCTTGGTATGATCCTTCTCCCCCTTGGTATGATCCTTCTCCCCCTTGGTATGATCCTTCTCCCCCTTGGTATGATCCTTCTCCCCCTTGGTATGATCCTTCTCCCCCTTGGTATGATCCTTCTCCCCCTTGGTATGATCCTTCTCCCCCTTGGTATGATCCTTCTCCCCCTTGGTATGATCCTTCTCCCCCTTGGTATGATCCTTCTCCCCCTTGGTATGATCCTTCTCCCCCTTGGTATGATCCTTCTCCCCCTTGGTATGATCCTTCTCCCCCTTGGTATGATCCTTCTCCCCCTTGGTATGATCCTTCTCCCCCTTGGTATGATCCTTCTCCCCCTTGGTATGATCCTTCTCCCCCTTGGTATGATCCTTCTCCCCCTTGGTATGATCCTTCTCCCCCTTGGTATGATCCTTCTCCCCCTTGGTATGATCCTTCTCCCCCTTGGTATGATCCTTCTCCCCCTTGGTATGATCCTTCTCCCCCTTGGTATGATCCTTCTCCCCCTTGGTATGATCCTTCTCCCCCTTGGTATGATCCTTCTCCCCCTTGGTATGATCCTTCTCCCCCTTGGTATGATCCTTCTCCCCCTTGGTATGATCCTTCTCCCCCTTGGTATGATCCTTCTCCCCCTTGGTATGATCCTTCTCCCCCTTGGTATGATCCTTCTCCCCCTTGGTATGATCCTTCTCCCCCTTGGTATGATCCTTCTCCCCCTTGGTATGATCCTTCTCCCCCTTGGTATGATCCTTCTCCCCCTTGGTATGATCCTTCTCCCCCTTGGTATGATCCTTCTCCCCCTTGGTATGATCCTTCTCCCCCTTGGTATGATCCTTCTCCCCCTTGGTATGATCCTTCTCCCCCTTGGTATGATCCTTCTCCCCCTTGGTATGATCCTTCTCCCCCTTGGTATGATCCTTCTCCCCCTTGGTATGATCCTTCTCCCCCTTGGTATGATCCTTCTCCCCCTTGGTATGATCCTTCTCCCCCTTGGTATGATCCTTCTCCCCCTTGGTATGATCCTTCTCCCCCTTGGTATGATCCTTCTCCCCCTTGGTATGATCCTTCTCCCCCTTGGTATGATCCTTCTCCCCCTTGGTATGATCCTTCTCCCCCTTGGTATGATCCTTCTCCCCCTTGGTATGATCCTTCTCCCCCTTGGTATGATCCTTCTCCCCCTTGGTATGATCCTTCTCCCCCTTGGTATGATCCTTCTCCCCCTTGGTATGATCCTTCTCCCCCTTGGTATGATCCTTCTCCCCCTTGGTATGATCCTTCTCCCCCTTGGTATGATCCTTCCCCCTTGGTATGATCCTTCTCTTTATTTTCCTTCTCTTTTTCTTAGAAGTGGAGCCGGAGCTCCTTCTCCCCCTTGGTATGATCCTTCTCCCCCTTTTTGTCATCATCACCAGGAAAAGAACTTACAGGAGTGGCAAAGACTGGAATTCGATTATTGAGAACATCAATCTTAACATTAGTAAGACAACAGGCTCTTCTTAATTCAGCAAAATCCTCATGGAGGAGTGCAACCTTGTTCTTGAAACTGGTTGAGGCTTCAATCACATCTTTCTTGAAATCTGCTTGTGACTTATTAGCAGCTTGAAGCTCAACAGTTACTTTCCTTGTAAATCTGGTTGCAGCATTTTCGATCTGACCCAGAGTCCCTTTGTTCCTTTCCAATTCTTCATTGATCTTCTTAGTAAGACAATCAAGGGACTCTGTCAGCTTCTCTTGGTTCTTATGCATAAGGTCAACTGCTTTTACAACAATCTCTTTGAGTGCAGTCTGTTCCTTAGACATGTTATCCACCTTCTTATCCGTCAATTCTTGATCCTTTTGGATCTTTTCCAAGCATTCAGTCAGCTTTGAGTTCTCAACCTTGTGGGTTGATATGACCTCAGTGAGCTGACCCACCACATCTGAAAATGAGACTGTGGCAGCTTGGGAAGGACTTGCAGTTGGCTTAAAAGCCACTGACTCTGGAAAGAGCAGCCTGCAATCCTTAATTTGGTCAATTGGGGAATATAGAAGGGGGTGGAGGTGTAAGGAATCTTGGAACATTTGCTCATGAGAGTGAGTCTCATGAGTGGATCTTTCAGAATTGATAATGAGTCGATCAGCCTGAGAAAGATTGACGTTTAATTCAGGCTGATGGCTAATGGGAATTGGTTGATCATGATGTTGATCAACCCCTCCACTAGCAACTTCCATCAGATCATCCCTTGAGGATGGATGGGCAAACTCATCATCGAATGAAGAGTCACTTCCGGAGATAGTGACTATGTTCTCATTGACATCGTGAGGACCATCAATGGTTCCCTTTGCTGCACAAGGGGCTGACATGACTGCCTTAAAGACAGCCAAGTAACCTACAGAATCCCTCTGTCCAAGGACAGATGCAGGCACAGACTCTGCAGGTGTAATGTTAAGGGTAGATGATTGCCCTTCAACAATGGTGTGTTGTTGCACCAAAGTATCACGAGGGAGAATTGTGGCCTGTACCTCTTCTTGTGACATAGAAGAGGCATTGGCAGCCAGTGCAGACTCAGAGTGTATTAAGGGAGTCTGATCAGCTTTGGGAAGAGCAGCAGTGTCACCTTGGCGTTCGATGCTACTCTCCTTTGTCTGACCATCCTCAGAATGTACGTGCACAGACTCTGACTCTTGGATCTGGGCTAGATCCATTGTTATCCCTTTAATGATATCATCAACCTTTTGGGAGGCTGATGATGGCGATTTCGGCATAGACTCAGTATGACCTTGGGAGGAGGTCTTTGTTTCAATACCTTCACCCTGTTTGGAGGGTTGGGTAGATGCAGTTTTCCCTTTTATCTCGTCTACACCCTTTTGGGAGAGTGTAGATGGGCGAGGTGTATTCGGTATGTCAGCTTGGGTACCAGGGACAGCTTTGGAACGTTCCTCAGCTTCCACTGAACCAGGTGGGACTTCTAATGGTTTTGGAGATGAAATTTTGCCCACCGAAGCTGACACAGATTTCCTTGTGGATCTTTTCTTTCTTACAATGTGAGGCATTAAGTCCTCAACACTGGGTTGGTTTGAAGCTGATTTGAATTGGAATGAGGGTGCGGCTAGGGTGGCTGATGATGTGGCCAACCCTTCACCCTCTCTTGAAGGAGAAGAATGCATAGATTTGGAAGAGTTTGAGGGTTCAGAAGCTTGTGTACCTTGGTCCCCCTGATTAGCAGATTGGGTGTCAGACCCAGATCGCGTCGAAGAAGGGACAGCTTCCCTTAATGCTTCTTGTTCCTCCTCTCTTCTCCTGCAAAAATCAAGGTAAATCTGCATTGCTCGGGTTAGACCCTGCACAGATACCTTAGGACTGTTGAAAATGTTAGAATTAATGGACTTGCACTCTACAGTCTGACCAGTTGCCAGGCTGTAGTCATTATCAAGAATAGCTTCAATAATGAGTGCAAGAATCCTACCATAGGGTATTGTAAGACTCTTTTTATTTACACGTTCAACAAGGTCCTTGAAGATTAAAGCAGCAAAATCTATTTTGGTCATAGTGACCATTGCATGAAAAATTTGCAACTCTAGGACATTAGGCTGATCAAAGCTGCCTGCCTTTACTTGTAAAGTTTTTGAAATTGTGCTCAAAAGGTAATTCCAAATACCAGTTAAATATTTCATTTTAACAACTGAAGCCAGTGGACCAGTATATCCAACTTCTTGTAAAATATTTTTGGCTTCAGTATGAGACACAACTTGTTCATATTCGTTATCAGGCATATACGACAGCTCAAATGCAGACTTAAGCCTTTCGTAAGAAATATATACCTTTTTCTTACCATTCAAGACTGAGCCATAGATTGCAGCATCTCCCTTCTTGTTCTGCTTCACTACACAGCTTGCCCAGAATTCACACAGGAGATCTTGAAACACCCAGTCTGGTTTCTCAATCATTACCTTCCCAAAGGGATGGTACCACATGAAATTCCATC
>CM067174.1:55195927-55375613 GCA_034093135.1 Erigeron breviscapus | reverse complement strand
CTTTGCTTTGCCCAATGAAAGTCTAACTGGTACATACACCAAATTTTCTAGCCTCATTGAATCACTTTTAATGAACAAAGAATAATCACATTTGCTTTGAACAAAACCATATTCAATCAAGGAACATGTAAGCTTATGGTTCCATTGTCTAGGAGCTTGCTTAAGTCCATCTAATGACTTAACAAGTTTACACACCCTAGTATCATCTTTAGAATAATAACCAGGAGGTAAGGTCATGTATACCTCCTCTTTCAATTCACCATACAAAAATGCATTGTTAATATCAAGTTGAAATAAGGACCAACCATTATTAACAGCAATACTAATCAAACATCTTACTGTGACCATCTTAACAACAGGAGATCAAGTCAAGTTAATTCTCAACCACCGCTCTGATACCAATTGATACGTCCCACGGTGTATCAATATACCAAAGTATATTGTACACAGGATAGTTGTAGAGGGGGTGAATACAACTTTTCTCGAACTTTACAAACTTTTAAGCAACGTTTTAAGACTCAAAATACTTAATGCATGTAAAGAACAAGAATCATTAAAACAGTAAAGTAATAAAATAAAAGCATTCTTGAACACAGATTGGTTTTTCAAATGTAATCCTTTATTAAGAAATAATCTATACAAAGAATTACAGGGTTGTTGCGGAATAAAGATAGCCTACAGATATCTAAACAACCCTATGAAATGACAAACAACAATCAATAAGTTTCAGCTCAAGAGAATCAGCCCAAGCTGATCTCGTACAGACTAAGCTGTGTGTAAGAGCAGATAAACTTTGTGTGAAGAATGATTCTCAGGAATGTCACACATATGCACACAAGGAGTGTTGCTTTTATAGGCGAAAGCTCCTCGTCACTTGGTGTCCAAATTAACCACGTAGTCTTCTTGTATTGGATGATCAAAAGAATAATCAATCGTGCCTTCATCGTACTTGTGGTCCCCCACGTACTGCAGCACATTCTTCATCGTCCAATAAGAGCATGGACACGCATATGTAACCAACCACCAACCTGGATACTAGGAATATTCCTAGTCACGTCATAGTCCTTATCTTCAATCCAGGTTGTTATCTTCACTTTGATTGTTGACACAGATTGGGCGGTTTGTCACGGCACCAATCTGCCTAAAGTGTTTCCAAGCTGACTGCTAGTTCCAATCTGTCTTCCACTAACAGTTTGGTCCTCTATCTTCAATCCTCCTCTTCGACTTGGATTGAATGCTTTAATGTTGTTGATGCAGCTTGAATAACACTTGCTTCCATATAGTATTACAATTATGAACATGAAGCGTGATCTGGGTCAGTTACATATCGCAAGCTGTGTCAGCTTAGTCTGACCCAGATCAGATTACAAGAACCAAAAGATTATTAAGTGTTTATAGGTCAGATTTGTCATCATTAAATTTACAACAAACATTGGGACTCAACAATCTCTCCCTATTTGATGATGACAAAACCTAACTACACTTTTACCATACAGCTTACAAAGAATCAAAAAAAATATTACTAACTGTTTGTGACCCTTTGAATCTTTTGGGTTCTTTTCAATCTGATACAAGGTAACTGAATTTGTACAACTACTTGTTTATTAGAGAAATATAAAGTGTTACATTAAGACTATTCTCCAATTAATTCTACAGTTTCTTGTTTGACCTCAACAGATGGAGCAATTGTCACATCTATCTTTCTATCTAGACCTTCATCAATTAGGAACTGCTCATACCCATTACCTTGTTCACTAAAAGCAACACAGAATCTGTACAAGGTAAATAGGTGCAAAGTTGGTACCTCATTTAGCTCAGCAGTCCTTTGGAATACAAGTTTCCCTCTTGTATCCACAAAATACATTCCATGTTCAGGCGCTGTAATATGCAATCCACTTCTTGCATTTTCCACACCAGCAGGCAGAGACAGATTGAGATGACTTAGAAGTTTGTCAATAGCATCGGTAGATAATAACCCAAGGAACTCTGAAGGGTTCAAATTTCTTAGGAAGTCTGTGTGATCACCTTCAGGTCCTTGAAGATTGACATTTCTTTTTCTCTTCTTCTTGAGAGGCTCTTCTGACTCATCTTCATCATCTAAATCATATGCTCTTGGTCTTGGAAGGCCAGTGACATTAATTTTATATTTAACAATAGCAGCCAACTTCTTCTCAATGGCTTCCAAGGCAACCTCTTTGTGGATTCCAGGCATACCAGTGATCTGGTCATGCAATTCAACCCATTCTGTATAACCTAGATCAAGTAACTTGTCAAGATCATAGGTTTCCCAGTTTGCTTCAAAACCTTTCCTGGTAAGCCTTATGCTTGGAATGCTTTTTCCTCTACGCCTTTTCAAAATAACCTGATTGATTGGTTCAGGATGCCTTCTAAAATGGACATTTTCAGTCACTTGTCTTTTCTCCAAAGCATCAAACCATCTATGGGCTTTCACACTCTGCCCCACATCTCTAACTTTGTGTGATGGTTTTGAGTGAACCACCACTTTCCTCTTTTCTTTATCTTTGCTCACAACTTTCTTTTTGGAACCAATGGCTGCAAGATCTTCTTCATCATCCTTAATTAATTGTTCTTGAACAGCCTTGGCAATTTCAGCATCAGACTTAGTTGCAGCAACTCTTTCTCTTTCCAGTCTGTCTTCCACTACCAACTTATAAGCCTGTTTAAGTGTCATGTTTAGTCCAGGTGCATTTTGAGCAGCCAGCTCCCAATCTTTTTCTTCTTGGGTCAAGACTTTCAATCCACTTGACCCAGCTTCAGTTTTCCTTTTCTTCAATTGAAACTGAGACAAAGTGACAGTGTCATCACTTGAAGAAGATTCAATGTTTACTTCTTTGGGAGCTGTGTCAGTTTGCACAGCTTGTTCAGGCACAGCTTGCACAGGGTCAACTTGGACAGACTTCATCTTTCTTTTTAATTTTTCAACTCCACCTTCCTTCCTTATATCTTTTTCAACCACAACTTCCTTCCTTATTCCTCCAAATTTTTCAACACCAACAATGGTCTCCCCTTCAACTTTATCACTCTCCTTTTCAATTCCTTCATTCACATTCTTTTCACCACCAGACTCAGATTCTGGTCTTTTTATCTTTTCTTCCTTATCACCCACATTAGAACCATAAACAATCATCCTCCTATCAGCCTGGTTGTTTCTTTGTCTCACCTTTTCAAAATAAGCTTCAATATCCCTATCCACCTCAGCTCTTTGCCTTTGAATTTCTTCTTCATTCATCTCACTTCTCTTTTTCTTAGAAGTGGAGCTCTTCTCCCCCTTGGTATGATCCTTCTCCCCCTTTTTGTCATCATCACCAGGAAAAGAACTCATAGGAGTGGCAAAAACTGGAATACGACTATTTAGAACATCAATCTTTACATTTGTAAGACAGCAGGCTCTTCTCAATTCAGCAAAATCCTCATGGAGGAGTGCAACCTTGTTCTTTAAACTGGTTGAGGCTTCAATCACATCCTTCTTGAAATCTGCTTGTGACTTATTAGCAGCTTGAAGCTCAACAGTTACTTTCCTTGTAAATCTGGTTGCAGCATTTTCGATCTGACCCAGAGTCCCTTTGTTCCTTTCCAATTCTTCATTGATCTTCTTAGTAAGACAATCAAGGGACTCTGTCAGCTTCTCTTGGTTCTTATGCATAAGGTCAACTGCTTTTACAACACTTTCTTTGAGTGCAGTCTGTTCCTTAGACATGTTATCCACCTTCTTATCCGTCAATTCTTGATCCTTGTGGGTTGATATGACCTCAGTGAGCTGACCCACCACATCTGAAAATGAGACTGTGGCAGCTTGGGAAGGACTTGCAGTTGGCTTAAAAGCCACTGACTCTGGAAAGAGCAGCCTGCAATCCTTAATTTGGTCGATTGGGGAATATAGAAGGGGGTGGAGGTGTAAGGAATCTTGGAACATTTGCTCATGAGAGTGAGTCTCATGAGTGGATCTTTCAGAATTGATAATGAGTCGATCAGCCTGAGAAAGATTGACGTTTAATTCAGGCTGATGGCTAATGGGAATTGGTTGATCATGATGTTGATCAACCCCTCCACTAGCAACTTCCATCAGATCATCCCTTGAGGATGGATGGGCAAACTCATCATCGAATGAAGAGTCACTTCCGGAGATAGTGACTATGTTCTCATTGACATCGGGAGGACCATCAATGGTTCCCTTTGCTGCACAAGGGGCTGACATGACTGCCTTAAAGACAGCCAAGTAACCTACAGAATCCCTCTGTCCAAGGACAGATGCAGGCACAGACTCTGCAGGTGTAATGTTAAGGGTAGATGATTGCCCTTCAACAATGGTGTGTTGTTGCACCAAAGTATCACGAGGGAGATTTGTGGCCTGTACCTCTTCTTGTGACATAGAAGAGGCATTGGCAGCCAGTGCAGACTCAGAGTGTATTAAGGGAGTCTGATCAGCTTTGGGAAGAGCAGCAGTGTCACCTTGGCGTTCGATGCTACTCTCCTTTGTCTGACCATCCTCAGAATGTACGTGCACAGACTCTGACTCTTGGATCTGGGCTAGATCCATTGTTATCCCTTTAATGATATCATCAACCTTTTGGGAGGCTGATGATGGCGATTTCGGCATAGACTCAGTATGACCTTGGGAGGAGGTCTTTGTTTCAATACCTTCACCCTGTTTGGAGGGTTGGGTAGATGCAGTTTTCCCTTTTATCTCGTCTACACCCTTTTGGGAGAGTGTAGATGGGCGAGGTGTATTCGGTATGTCAGCTTGGGTACCAGGGACAGCTTTGGAACGTTCCTCAGCTTCCACTGAACCAGGTGGGACTTCTAATGGTTTTGGAGATGAAATTTTGCCCACCGAAGCTGACACAGATTTCCTTGTGGATCTTTTCTTTCTTACAATGTGAGGCATTAAGTCCTCAACACTGGGTTGGTTTGAAGCTGATTTGAATTGGAATGAGGGTGCGGCTAGGGTGGCTGATGATGTGGCCAACCCTTCACCCTCTCTTGAAGGAGAAGAATGCATAGATTTGGAAGAGTTTGAGGGTTCAGAAGCTTGTGTACCTTGGTCCCCCTGATTAGCAGATTGGGTGTCAGACCCAGATCGCGTCGAAGAAGGGACAGCTTCCCTTAATGCTTCTTGTTCCTCCTCTCTTCTCCTGCAAAAATCAAGGTAAATCTGCATTGCTCGGGTTAGACCCTGCACAGATACCTTAGGACTGTTGAAAATGTTAGAATTAATGGACTTGCACTCTACAGTCTGACCAGTTGCCAGGCTGTAGTCATTATCAAGAATAGCTTCAATAATGAGTGCAAGAATCCTACCATAGGGTATTGTAAGACTCTTTTTATTTACACGTTCAACAAGGTCCTTGAAGATTAAAGCAGCAAAATCTATTTTGGTCATAGTGACCATTGCATGAAAAATTTGCAACTCTAGGACATTAGGCTGATCAAAGCTGCCTGCCTTTACTTGTAAAGTTTTTGAAATTGTGCTCAAAAGGTAATTCCAAATACCAGTTAAATATTTCATTTTAACAACTGAAGCCAGTGGACCAGTATATCCAACTTCTTGTAAAATATTTTTGGCTTCAGTATGAGACACAACTTGTTCATATTCGTTATCAGGCATATACGACAGCTCAAATGCAGACTTAAGCCTTTCGTAAGAAATATATACCTTTTTCTTACCATTCAAGACTGAGCCATAGATTGCAGCATCTCCCTTCTTGTTCTGCTTCACTACACAGCTTGCCCAGAATTCACACAGGAGATCTTGAAACACCCAGTCTGGTTTCTCAATCATTACCTTCCCAAAGGGATGGTACCACATGAAATTCACAATCTCATCATATCCTTTTGCCCATGAAGGAGGATGAAGATTAGCATAAACCAGACTTCCAATCTTGATTTTACCAGTATCAAGATCGGAGGGAGCAACAACTACCTTATCTCCAACCACATAAGGAGATAACTTATTTGCACTGATAGGAGTTGGAAAAAGATTTTCAGATTCAGTAGAAGATTGAGAATCATTTGATGATGATGCCATTTTGAAAACTAATTTAGAAGAAAATAAATTTAATAAAACAGTAAACAGATTAGAGAGAAAGAAAAATTGATTTTATGAAGATATGAAGAAGTGATTTGAAATTTAGGTTAGAATGATTTATTTAAACAAACCCAAAGTATCTAATTTGGAAGAGGTGGAGAGAGAAAGATTTTGATTGGATGAACAACGAGTAGTGGAGGTACTTTTTCAGTAACCGGTATGTTCCACTACACGTGTCACATCCCAATAGGATCAATACATAAGCTAAATAAAATAATGAAACAAATAAAACGCACTGAGATATTTAATAGCAAAAGAAAAAAAATTAACGAAGAAGCTGGGTCAGACTCAGCTTACTCACTTTTACTTGATGTTTACATCAAGTATAAAAGAGTAGTCTGTGTCAGACACAGCTTGCCCTCAAAATTTTAGTGAAACTCTAAGGGGTCAGATTTGCTATTACTTAGCTCACTACATTTTATAAATTAAGCATACCTAGCTTACTTATGAGGTAGTTGAACCTTGATTCATCCAATGGCTTTGTGAACAAGTCAGCAAGCTGATTGTCTGTTGGAATGAAATGGAGTTCAACATCTTCTTTCATCACATGATCCCTAATGAAATGATATCTTATATCAATGTGCTTGGTCCTTGAATGAAGTACAAGATTGTTTGAGATTGCTATGGCACTGGTACTGTCACAAAAGATTGGAGTTTTTGTTGCAGTAACACCATAGTCTTGAAGCTGGTATTGCATCCAAAGAATTTGAGAGCAACAGCTTCCAGCAGCAACATACTCAGCTTCTGCAGTTGAAATGGAAACTGAATGTTGTTTCTTACTGGACCAGCTTACAAGTCTATTACCTAGCATTTGACAAGCTCCTGAAGTACTTTTTCTATCAATCTTGCAGCCTGCAAAGTCAGAATCTAAATAGCCAATTAGATCAAACCCTGAGTCTTTGGGATACCAAAGACCCAGATTGGGACTACCTTTAAGGTATCTAAAGATTCTCTTTACAGCCTTAAGATGAGATTCCTTAGGACTAGCCTGATATCTTGCACAAAGACATGTAGCAAACATAATATCTGGCCTACTAGCAGTTAAGTAAAGTAATGATCCTATCATACCCCTATAAGCTGTGATGTCAACAGATTTTCCATTCTTATCTTCATCCAACTTTTCACCAGTTCCCATAGGAGTTTTCATAGGTGAGCAATCACTAAAACCAAATTTGTTTAAGAGATCTTTAACATACTTTCCTTGGTTTATAAAAATTCCATTTTTAGTCTGTTTAACTTGTAAACCTAGAAAATAGTTTAGTTCTCCCATCATGCTCATTTCATACTTTTTAGACATTAATTCTGAAAACTTTTTGCAAAGTTTTTCACTGCTAGAGCCAAATATTATATCATCTACATATATTTGTACCAGCAGAATATCACCATTATACTTTCTCACAAATAAAGTCTTGTCAACATTACCTCTTTTGAATTTATTAGCCAATAAGAATTTAGACAAAGTATCATACCATGCCCTTGGAGCTTGCTTTAACCCATAGAGAGCCTTGTCAAGCTTGAATACATGGTTAGGAAACTTTGAGCTTTCAAAACCTGGAGGCTGTTCAACATAGACTTCTTCTTCCAACTTTCCATTGAGAAAAGCACTCTTCACATCCATTTGATAGACCTTGAAGCCCTTGTGAGCAGAGAAGGCTAAAAACATTCTGATTGCCTCTAATCTTGCCACTGGTGCAAAGGTCTCATCATAATCAATTCCATCCTCTTGTCTGTAACCAAGAGCTACCAATCTTGCTTTGTTTCTGGTCACAACTCCTCTTTCATCCATTTTGTTTCTGTAGACCCACTTGGTTCCAATCACAGTCTTGTGATGAGGTCTTGGAACAAGTTCCCAAACCTTGTTTCTTTCAAACTGTATTAGTTCATCTTGCATTGCATTAACCCAAGAGGGATCTTCCAGAGCTTCATTAACCTCAGTTGGTTCCACCTTACTTACAAAGTTGACAAACATGCAAAAGTTTCCTGTTGCCTTTCTTCTTGTTTTCACACCAGAGAGTGGATCACCAATGATTTGGTCAATTGGATGACTCTTTGTCCATCTAGTAACAGGAACAATAGACTGATTCAGATTTGATGGTCCAGCATGATCAGTTTGAGGAAGAGGCTGATCAGCTTGGACAGGAATGGAGGGATCTGAACCAGTTGGAGAGTCATTAAATGGATTCTGAACTATGTCTTCAGTAGGAGTAGGATCAGCTTGAGCATCTTCAAAGATTGGAACTTCTTCTTCTTCTTCTTCTTCTTCTTCTTCTTCTTCTTCTTCTTCTTCTTCTTCTTGTTCTTCTTCCTCTTCTTCTTCTTCTTCTTCTTCTTCTTCTTCTTCTTCTTCTTCTTCTTCTTCTTCTTCTTCTTCTTCTTCTTCTTCTTCTTCTTCTTCTTCTTCTTCTTCTTCTTCTTCTTCTTCTTCTTCTTCTTCTTCTTCTTCTTCTTCTTCTTCTTCTTCTTCTTCTTCTTCTTCTTCTTCTTCTTCTTCTTCTTCTTCTTCTTCTTCTTCTTCTTCTTCTTCTTCTTCTTCTTCTTCTTCTTCTTCTTCTTCTTCTTCTTCTTCTTCTTCTTCTTCTTCTTCTTCTTCTTCTTCTTCTTCTTCTTCTTCTTCTTCTTCTTCTTCTTCTTCTTCTTCTTCTTCTTCTTCTTCTTCTTCTTCTTCTTCTTCTTCTTCTTCTTCTTCTTCTTCTTCTTCTTCTTCTTCTTCTTCTTCTTCTTCTTCTTCTTCTTCTTCTTCTTCTTCTTCTTCTTCTTCTTCTTCTTCTTCTTCTTCTTCTTCTTCTTCTTCTTCTTCTTCTTCTTCTTCTTCTTCTTCTTCTTCTTCTTCTTCTTCTTCTTCTTCTTCTTCTTCTTCTTCTTCTTCTTCTTCTTCTTCTTCTTCTTCTTCTTCTTCTTCTTCTTCTTCTTCTTCTTCTTCTTCTTCTTCTTCTTCTTCTTCTTCTTCTTCTTCTTCTTCTTCTTCTTCTTCTTCTTCTTCTTCTTCTTCTTCTTCTTCTTCTTCTTCTTCTTCTTCTTCTTCTTCTTCTTCTTCTTCTTCTTCTTCTTCTTCTTCTTCTTCTTCTTCTTCTTCTTCTTCTTCTTCTTCTTCTTCTTCTTCTTCTTCTTCTTCTTCTTCTTCTTCTTCTTCTTCTTCTTCTTCTTCTTCTTCTTCTTCTTCTTCTTCTTCTTCTTCTTCTTCTTCTTCTTCTTCTTCTTCTTCTTCTTCTTCTTCTTCTTCTTCTTCTTCTTCTTCTTCTTCTTCTTCTTCTTCTTCTTCTTCTTCTTCTTCTTCTTCTTCTTCTTCTTCTTCTTCTTCTTCTTCTTCTTCTTCTTCTTCTTCTTCTTCTTCTTCTTCTTCTTCTTCTTCTTCTTCTTCTTCTTCTTCTTCTTCTTCTTCTTCTTCTTCTTCTTCTTCTTCTTCTTCTTCTTCTTCTTCTTCTTCTTCTTCTTCTTCTTCTTCTTCTTCTTCTTCTTCTTCTTCTTCTTCTTCTTCTTCTTCTTCTTCTTCTTCTTCTTCTTCTTCTTCTTCTTCTTCTTCTTCTTCTTCTTCTTCTTCTTCTTCTTCTTCTTCTTCTTCTTCTTCTGCTGCTTCTTCTTCTGCTGCTTCTTCTTCTTCTTCTTCTTCTTCTTCTTCTTCTTCTTCTTCTTCTTCTTTTCTCCCTCTAAGAAGTTCATATGCAGTTTTCTGGTGTCTTTTCACAATGAGGGATCTGTTCTGGGTAAAGCAAGCTGTGTGAATTGCTTCTGCCCAGAAATGAGACTTCACATTGTTTTGAGCCATCATGGATCTGGCAGCTTCAATAAGTGTTCTGTTTCTTCTTTCTGCAACACCATTCTGTTGAGGAGTTCGAGCAGCTGAGTAGACTTGTGAAATTCCCTTCTCTCTGCAAAAAGAGTTAAGAGTGATATTCTTGAATTCAGTTCCATTATCACTCCTTAACTGCCTAACAGGCCTTTTGTAAAGAATTTCAGCTTGCTTGATGAAATCAATGATTGTGTCAGCTGCATTACTCTTGTGTTTAAGAAAGAAAACCCAGGTGTATCTTGGAAATTCATCAACAATGACCAAGGAGTACCTCATTCCAGTGAATGATGGAGTACTAATTGGTCCAAACAAATCCATATGAAGCAGATCCAAACAATTATCAATGGTTGAGCAGGTTTTGGACTTAAAGGTAGCTTTATGTTGCTTGCCTTTCTCACAAGCACCACACAGCTTGTCCTTCTCATACTTGATCACTGGAAGACCAGACACCAACTCTTTCTTACACAGCTTGTTGATGTCTTTGAAATTCATATGAGACAACCTCTTATGCCACAACCAGTTCAGCTCATCTTGAGACTTTGACACGAAGCATACTTCTCTTGTGACAGTTGGATTTCTCATGTCAAAAGTATACAAAGACTCATCCCTCTTTGCAATCAAAACCACATTGCCTTCTAAATCAAGAACAATCCCCTTATCAGACCTGAATCTCACTTCATAACCAGCATCACACAACTGACTAACACTAATCAGATTGTGCTTCAAACCATTAACATAAGAGACTCTTCTGAAAGTAAGAGGACCATTCGAAAGAACACCAACACCTTCTGTCTTTCCTTGAGAATCATCTCCAAAAGTAACATTAGGACCAGCGCGAATCCTAAAGTTACATAGCAGGGACTTACATCCGGTCATATGCTTGGAACATCCACTGTCCAAGTGCCAGTTGTTATCATCATGACTGCCCTGCATTTGCAATAAGAGATTAGTTCATTCTGGGAACCCATCTGGAGATGGGTTCACCAGAGCTGACCAAAGGGTCTGACTCAGATTGGGTCTTTGAACTTTGACTCTTATCACATTTGGATACCCATTGTTGCTTGATCTGTCCCTTACCAGATTTGAAATTCTTTTTAGCAACAACTAAGGTTTCCTTTTGAATAAAACCTTTGCCTATTCCAGATTTCTGACATTCAGTTCTTAATTTTCTTTGATCAACATTTTTGGGATCAGAAACATCTTTAAGAAAATTTGCATCAATTGAAATCTCACTAGTTCTGGACTCAACATATTTGGGAATCATTTTGTCAGAGTTAGACTTAGTGGTTTTTGAAACAGACTCAGATTTGGTTTGTGACCTACTTCCTTGAGAACCAGACTTCTCATTCTTTAACACCTTAACTTTTTGTTTTGGAACACTGTGATCTCTTACTTTCCTTTTCATTTTCCTAGAGTTCTTGTTTGTTTTAACATTTGAATCTGACACAGACTTGGTAATGGTCAGTTTGGTCAAGTCAAGACTTTCTTCAGGTTATAACTCAATAACCTTGTCAGTCTCATACACAGCTTCAGCAATAGTTTGGCCAACAATTTCAGGATCACTAAACCCAATACCAGATTTCTGAACCAACTTGATTGGTTTAGAATTCATACCTTTGGTTTGGACTTTGGGTGGTGAAGGAGGCTGATAACAAGGCTCCATAGCACATACTTCAGCTATGGCTATGGCCCTGTCATAATCACCATCAAAAACAGCTTGGATCTGATGAGGTATTTGGACATTGACACATTTTGCAACTCTTTTTGAAGCAATACACCATGATTCAGTAATTTGTCTAATTTTAACAAACTTTTCTTCTGCAGTCTTAGCTTCTTTTACTAAAATAGAGTTCAATTGCTTTTGTGCTTTGACTTCAGACTCAAGTTTTTCAATGGTGTGACTTTTGGCACTTACATCAAGTTTCAACATATGAATTTCCTTCTTAAGTTCTTGATTAAAGTGTTTTTGCAAAAGGACCTATCACCAAGTTTGTTCAGTCTGGACAGATGATCATGATCAGACATATTAGAGAAAGAAGTTACCTCAAGTGGAGCAGTCTGACTGGTGGATGCCTGGTGAGCTGACTCTGATTGCTTTTGCATTCTTGCCAGATCTTCAGCAAATCTTTGAGTAGCTTCTTTGGCCATGTAACATGTAGCATCTTTGTACAACTTATCATCAGATGAAGTAGCACTTTCAGCCCAATCTTTGGCTACCAGACTTTTCTCATTCTTGTTCACCTTTTCAGTCAGCTCAGCTATTTGAGCTTTCAAGGCTTTATACTTCGTCTTGAGTTTTGAGTATTTTTCACCTCTTCCACCTTTGGCTGGCCCAGCTTGAGCATTTTCTTTGGATCTACAATCACCAGCCATATGTCCAGTTTTGCCACACTTGTAACAAGTGACTTTGGACATATCAAAAGGCTTCTTGGCTCTATCAGCTTGGCCACTTCTTCCCTTTCCTTTAAACTTGTTAAAGGATCTCCTTCTAATCCTTTCAGCCAACATAGCTACCTCATTAGCTAGTTCATCACCCTCAGAATTCTCATACTCAGATTCAACACAAACAGAATTATGGTTAGACATCACAGGAATATCATCATTTACATATGGAATGATCTCATTGCTAATAGAACCAGGGTGTTCAGTCATTGAAGCAACAAATGCAGCAGCAGGCTGACTATAAGAATCACCCATAGCTATTAACTTTTCTGCCTCTGAACACTCTTGGTTATGAAGCAAACCAAAGAGTCCAGGGAGATCAAGATCATGGTAAACAGCACTTAATTTAACTGATGAAATATAATTGTTCCATTTAGGAGGTAAAGAATCAAGAAATTTGCTCTTTAAAACACTATTACTCTTGTTAATTCCAACAGCAGCTAAATCATTTACCAAAGCGTTAAAGCGGGTATGAGTGTCAGTTAAGGATTCATTTCTCAAGGAGAAGAATCTTTCATACTTCCTAGTTAAGGTAGTTATGGTGGACTCCATGGAAGTAGAACAACCCTCAAACATGACAGTCAAAGTACTCCACATTTTCTTTGCTGTAGAACACATTTTTATTGAATGATAAAGGTCTTTGGGCACAGCCTGGACAATGAAATTTCTAGCCTTCACGTCCAAGTTAGCCAATCTCCTATCCTCATCCCCCCAATCTGCCCTGTCCTTTACAATGGATTTAACTGTGGCAGGAATGGTTGGGTGACCTTCCCTAACCACAGCTTCAACCACTACAGTCTGTGTAGGAACATAAGGACCATCCTGAAGGATGTCAGGCATATTGTTATCGATGGATTCAAGGAACAAAGACATTCGACCTTTCCACCCACTAAAATCATCTTTGTCAAACATGGGTGGTCTGGTTGAAGAACCATTATCAATATAAGATGACATAATGCTTTACTATAATGAAAATATGCAAGGATCAAGTCAAGTTAATTCTCAACCACCGCTTTGATACCAATTGTTAGGTCCCACGGTGTATCAATATACCAAAGTATATTGTACACAGGATAGTTGTAGAGGGGGGTGAATACAACTTTTCTCGAACTTTACAAACTTTTTAATCAACGTTTTAAGACTCAAAAATACTTAATGTATGTAAAGAACAAGAATCATTAAAACAGTAAAGCAGAGCATTCTTGAACACAGATTGCAGTTTTTCAAATGTAACTCTTTATTAAGAAATAATCTATACAAAGAATTACAGGGTTGTTGCGGAATAAAGATAGCCTACAGATATCTAAACAACCCTATGAAATGACAAACTACAATCAATAAGTTTCAGCTCAAGAGAATTAGCCCAAGCTAATTTCGTACAGACTAAGCTGTGTGTAAGAGCAGAGAAACTTTGTGTGAAGAATGATTCTCAGGAATGTCACACATATGCACACAAGGAGTGTTGCTTTTATAGGCGAAAGCTCCTCGTCACTTGGTGTCCAAATTAACCACGTAGTCTTCTTGTATTGGATGATCAAAAAGGAATAAACAATCGTGCCTTCCTCGTACTTGTGGTCCCCCACGTACTGCAGCACATTCTTCATCGTCCAATAAGAGCATGGACACGCATATGTAATCAACCACCAACCTGGATACTAGGAATATTCCTAGTCACGTCATAGTCCTTATCTTCAATCCAGGTTGTTATCTTCACTTTGATTGTTGACACAGATTGGGCGGTTTGTCAAGGCACCAATCTGCCTAAGTGTTTCCAAGCTGACTGCTAGTTCCAATCTGTCTTCCACTAACAGTTTGGTCCTCTATCTTCAATCCTCCTCTTCGACTTGGATTGAATGCTTTAACGTTGTTGATGCAGCTTGAATAACACTTGCTTCCATATAGTATTACAATTATGAACATGAAGCGTGATCTGGGTCAGTTACAGATCGCAAGCTGTGTCAGCTCAGTCTGACCCAGATCCGAATACAAGAACCAAAAGATTACAAGTGTTTATAGATCAGATTTGTCATCATTAAATTTACAACAAACATTGGGACTCAACATAACCTTTTGCCACTAGTCTGGCTTTAAACCTTTCTACCTCACCTATTGATTTATACTTTATTTTATATACCTATTTACAACCTATGGGTTCCCTATTAGGAGGAAGATCAGTTATAATCCAAGTCTCATTTCTATGAAGAGCTTCCATTTCAAGGTTCATTGCTTCTACCCATCTAGAATCCTTAGCAGCCTCTTTATAAGTAGATGGTTCCTTTTGTTTACTTATGTTAGAAAGAAAACAATAAACATCAGGTTTTAAATTTGAGTAGTTAACAACTCTTTCAATACCATATTTCACCTTACCATCTAACACATAATCATTCAAATTCCTTGGTAAATTAGACTGTCTTTCAGACCTTCTAGGTTGAAATGGTTGATGATTGTTGTCCACATTCAAAGGTTCATTAGGAATCCCAGGATTACCTAAGAACCGTCCCTCAGTATAATCAATGATTTCCCTCTCATTCAACACATCATTAGTGTGATCATTAGGTGTTGTTGTACCTCCCAAATCTCTGGCAGCATTTTTGCTACCAGTATCAATGGTTGCACTGCCATCACCTTTCATAAACTCAAGATTGATGTCATCATTGGGACCAGTGGAACCAACAACCTCATCAACCCTGTTAAAAAACATATCATAATCATTAAAATTATCCTTTGAATTCATAACAAAAGAGAAAACATGTTCATAAAATTTAACATCTCTAGAGAAAAAAACACTTTTATCTTCCAGACTTAACAGTTTATAACCCTTTTTAGAACTAGAATAACCAATTAAAATACATTTTTCAGCCCTTTTAGAAAACTTATCATCATTATTAAGAATAGTTGCATAACACAAACAACCAAAATTTCTCAAATGATTCAAACTAGGTTCAAAACCAAACACAAGTTCATAAGGTGTTTTCCCTTTAAGCACATAAGAAAGAGTTCTGTTAATTAGATAAACTGTTGCCATAACACATTCAGGCCAAATATACAAAGGAATGTTAGGTCCAGATTTACTGGACTCGCTCCAGACTCGACTACTGGAGCCTTACTGAAGATCTGTCCAGAAACGTGTTCTACTGGACCTACTCCAGACTTGGAATCTGGAGTCCCTCTGAAGATCTGTCCAGAAATAATGGAAGACCAGTGAGCAAATACTTGTATAGGAAATCTGGAGTATTCTCCAGATTAGCTCACTAGACTTCACCCCAGTCCAGATCTACTCTACTGAAGACGTTCTCACTGAAGACAAAGACTGAAGTCAGAATAAAGAAGACTGACAAATGGCGGAGTCAACTGGAAGTCTTACCAGATCTGTACACTGGAGGATTGTCAGTGTTCTAGACCTTACAAGTCTGAACACTGATATCGAGTAATTGACTTTTGCCTTTACACACTTTCCAAAGGACATTCCACTTGTTCTTTACCAAAGTTTATACGTGTGTAAAGGTTGTTGGTTAAAAGAATAAAGTCATATTGATGTGACTTTATCCTTGTACCATTAACCAATGCATTTAATGTTCTTGTCGGTTCATTAAATGCATGCAACCATATTTGTACGGCACAAAATTCACTGGTCAATTTTGTTGCCTATAAATACAAAGTCATTTATTTGAGAAAAATACTTTTAAAGCATACATTTAGCATTAGAGTGAATTTGTCTAAATACTCTTGATCTTAAACAGGGATACTTCACAACTTTAAGTATCTCGATCCAAAAGAGTTATGTGACAAATATAGATCATTTGTAATTCATAGGTTGTTAGGATACATACTTATTTGTATTATCTTGATTCTGCACAACCTTGTATTTTATTTAACATCATAAATAAAATACACCTTGAAAAAGACATAATGTTCCACTTTACTTGTTTATTGCTTTAAGTCGTGTATTACTTTATTTATATACTTGCATTTATATTTAAGTAATACTAGTCCATTCTAGTGATTATTAGACTTGTTGTATTTTACACTTTCGGGGTTAACCATCGTATTCAGAGACCTCACATTTGGTATCAAAGCAGAAGGCTAAACATTGCCTAGATCTGCTTCTTTGATGGCCACCCCAGAAAATACACAAGCAAGTTTTAATTTTGGTCCGGATCCTAATGTTAATGTTAATGATCAAAATAATGAACCACCTATTGTTAATAACACTAATCCACCTCCTCCTCCTACTCCTGCTTCTCCACACGTGCATGTGCACTATTCAAACAATCCTGTACCTAAATTCAGTGGGAACAGTGATGAGTTTGGTATGTGGAAGGCTAGGATGGTATTACATATCACTGGTATTGAGAGGAACATGATGAAAATCTTAAATGAAGGTCCTTATGTCCCTACATCACCTCTCAATCCCCTTCTTGATCCTTCTGGATCTAGAAGAGGAAGGGAAAAGAGGGAGGAACATTGGTCAGAATAGGAGAGGAGATTGGTGAATCTAGACACCCTTCTCAAAAACATGATCCTCGGGGCCGTTCCAGAAACCCTAATTCCCACACTAGTTATTTTTCCTAGTGCTAAAACCATGTGGGATGAACTTTTAAACCAGCATGAAGGAGGAGATGACACCATTATTACCAGAAAGGTTTCCTTAAACAAGAGGTATGAGTCATTTTTTGCTCAGCCTAACGAGTCTCTCACTGGTACTTACACCAGATTTATGAGTATCATAAACCAGTTGAGAGGTCTTGGGGTTGAGAAGGACAAGGATATACTTCTGGAGAAATTTTGTGATATTCTGCCCACCAAATGGTCTCACATGATCCTGGTCTTACGACAAGGTAAAACTCTGCACACACACACTCTCTCAACTCTTTATGGAGCTTTTAGGTACACTGAAGAAAATCAAGCTCAGAGAGTGGTGGCAGAACAAGATGCCTATAACCATGCCTCCAGTAGTTCTAATGTGGTTAGTCATACTGAACCACAAAGTACAGCACTGATATCTTCTAAGAATGTATTTTCTATGAAGAAGATGGTGTCTGAACTCATAGATTCTAGAGAATCCAGTCAAATCTCTCCAGACTGTTGTGATGAAACTGATGATGATGACCTTATTGCAATGATTGCTAAAACGTTTAACCGTTTCAAAGCAAGAGTAAATAGGCCATCTGGACAATTTGCATCCAGTTCTTCAACTGATAAGACCAATTTGACATGCTTTAAGTGTGGCAAAAAGGTCATTTCATGAAAGATTGCAGGTCCAGCCAGTTTGTATCCAAGCCTGGTCCATTTTTTTCAAATAATAAGCCTGATGATAGCTATAAATTGAAATATAAAAAGCTTAAGGCCCAGATTGCTCTCATGGCACAACAAATGGAAAACAATAATAAGTGCATGATCGCAACAACTGAAGAGAAGTGGGTTCCTTCTGATGAATCATCTGTTGATGAAGAAGAAGAAAGAGATTGCTGTTACATGGCTCTGGCAGACGAAGAGCACCTGGTGAAGGAAGATGTCACATCTGGACGATGGGTGGACATTGTTATTAAAAAGGTTAGTGATTATGATACTGCAACTGACCAAGAATTAAACTGGACATAGCTGAAGCTCTTAATTCTGATTTGATATTTGTAGAAACTGTTAGATCTGATTGTGTAAATGGTCTAGAAACAGATTTTTCTGAAATAACTGTTTTAAAATCAAAATTAAAAGAACTTAAAGACATTGAACTGGCATTTCAAGCCCAGGTTCTGGTAACTGAACAATTGATTCAAGAAAAACAAGATCTTGAAGTCATTTTAGAGAAAGAAAAACTGGTGATTAAATCATGGCTGGAAACCAGAAAGCCATATGATGCTGGAGTAAATCAATTTCCTGCTCAAAAACGTGCATATTTAGATGGAAATACTCATGTAGCATCATTAATACCAGTAATCGATCGATTACCAGAGGGGTTCAGGCCCACCACTGTGTATGAGCCTGTAACAAATATATGTTAAAAGCACCCAAAAATGCCACGGTCCCCTGCTCATCTCGTAGGTGAGTGGGGCGGACGCACGTCCAGGCGTTCGGCAGGAGACAACCGGGTTGCTTGCGATACGATGGCGGCACCGGCTATCCCCCTACACCCTGGGTTGCTCCTTCTCGTCGGCCTACCCCCAAGCACCTAAGGGGGGGCATTAAGGGGTTGCCCGTGGAGTGCGACGCAGAGGAGACAAAACCTTAGGCTAGGCCTTCTGCGTGATCCACTAAGTCCCACCCTGAGAGCTTAGCGTCACAGAAACGCGGCCACCGTTCCTGATAGGTGGGCCGCTGGGGCCCGCAGCGTTACGGCACCTCCGACCCGCCCAGGGAGGGCCGGGCCGAGGCGAAACCCCGGCGGGGCGGCGCCGGCTGCAGCGGTAACGTCTCCCCCTGAGTGAAGAACCTTGTGTAGAGTCGCAAGCGACATCAGGCGAGCGGTCCAGAGACCTTAATAGGCCCCACTGGTGAAGGAGTTGGCGGCGGGAGAGTAACAAGTTGCGAGATTGGTGGGCGGGAAAAAGCACCCCAACCCGGAAGAACAAATGGAACGAACGAACAGCGTACAGGCTCGCGGGTCAACAATGACGGTCTCAAACATGCCACCGACCCGGAACATATATCATGTGTGTGAGGCGGGGCACGGGCCTACAAGGGAGAGATCGGTAGAGATTTGGAGAATTGGCGGGAAGGGCACGTCGGCGTGCTACCGACTGGTACTAAAGGGGCCCTGGTCGCTCGCCGTCTAAAATGGAGTGGTGCGGAACTGGTACTGGCACTCATCGGGCGGAGGAATTAGCGGCGCGGGGGCAAAGCGGACAATATTGTAGGTCGCCAGAGGGTTCAGGCCCACCACTGTTTATGATGAGCCTGTAACTCCCAAGGCCAATATTTTCCCAGTTCAATCCCCAGAGGTTAAGACTGGAGCATTCCAGATGACTGATCCAGTTAAAGAGGTTTATCGGAATAAACCTTTGCCTCAGACCAATCCCCTACCTAAGCCTAGAACTGGAAAGGCTAAGGTATCATCTGATGAAAATGTTTTGTCCAGGTTAGAGAGCCAGATTCAAACACTAACTCGTCAATTTCAAAGTTTTAATGCAAGATTAAACTTTATTGAGGGTACTTCATCTGGCCCTAGACAAAATACAAAACCTTTTGCAAAGAAAGATAAATCTATTTCTCTAGTTGAGAAAAAGAAAAAGGTTTCAAAACTATCAACCCCAATGGTCTTTTCAACTAAGACCACTGTTGAAGAAAGTGAACTAAACCAGATTTCCCCAGGGACCTATAAGGGAGGGTCCAGTGAACCCATCAGTCGATGGGTTCCCAAATCTAACTGATAATATCTGGTGGATGTGCAGGGCGATCGAAAGAAATATATCTGGTATCTTGACAGTGCTGCTGGCAGGACGATGACCGGATGCAAGACCCTGCTGGAGGAGTTCACCATTTCTGATGGACCCTTCATTACTTTTGGAAATGATGGTTGTGGAAAGACTGAGGGATACGGTGTTCTGAACAATGGACAAGTCAAGTTCAAACGGTATGCATTTTTTAATGGTTTGAAATATAACCTGATCAGTGTAAGCCAACTGTGTGATGATGGCTATCAAGTTTTATTCAATATTGCTCAGGGTATCGTATTCAACAGGGATTGGAAGGTAGTGTTGATTGCTCTTAGAAAAGGGAATGTGTACGTGATGGATATGGAAAGCTCTCCTTCAGAGCAATGTTTCTATACTCAAGCTGATGAAGACACAAACTGGTTATGGCACAAAAGGTTATCCCATTTAAATTTCAAGAATATTAATAAGTTGTCCAGAAAACAACTTGCAGATGGGATACCTTCAGTTTCCTTCAAAAAGGAAAGGCCATGTCCAGGATGTGAGATGGGTAAGCATAAACGTACCAGTTTCAAGACTAGACAGAATTTTAGCATATCTGAACCTCTTCATATGCTTCATATGGACCTCTTTGGTCCAGTGAATGTTCAGACTCATGCTGGTAAAAGATACACCCTGGTGATAGTAGATGAATTTTCCTGATATTGTTGGGTTATCTTTCTCAGGTCTAAAAGTGAAGCTGCTACTGAAATCATCAGTCTTATCAAGCAAATTGAGCTCAAGTACAGTCGAAAGGTGTGTCAGTTAAGAAGTGACAATGGAACAGAATTCCAGAATGCAACTCTGGAGTCATTCTGTACTGACACTGGCATCTCCTTGAATTTCTCATCAGCCCGCTCCCCAGAACAGAATGGAGTGGTGGAAAGAAAGAACCAATTGGAACAAGATGGGTCTTCAGGAACAAGGTAGATGAAGATGGCCACGTAATCAGAAACAAGGCCAGACTGGTAGCACAAGGCTACTGTCAGTCAGATGTCGATTTTGATGAATCATTTGCTCCAGTGGCTAGACTTGAAGCGATCAGAATATTCTTAGCATTCGCTGCTCATCATCAGTTCAAGGTCTACCAGATGGATGTAAAGAGTGCTTTCTTGAATGGAAAGCTTGAAGAAGAAGTTTATGTCAAGCAACCACCAGGTTTCATTGATGAAAAGCATCCACATTGGGTATATCGTCTGGACAAAGCGCTTTATGGCCTTAGACAAGCCCCACGTGCCTGGTATGACACTCTGACTAAACATTTATTGAAAAATGGTTTCAAAAGAGGTGCAATTGACAATACCTTATTTATTCTTCATGAAAAAGGTAATCTGTTAATGGTACAAATTTATGTTGATGATATTATTTTTGGGTCTACTGATGAAAACATGTGCAAGAAATTTTCGAAAATAATGTCAACTGAATATGAAATGAGTTTGATGGGTGAATTAACGTATTTTCTTGGACTCCAGATTAAACAAAACAAAGATGGCATTTTTATTAATCAGGAAAAATATGTTAGAGATCTTGTAAAGAAATATGATATGAACTCTTCACCATCTAAACCAACTCTAATTTCTGCACCACTGACACTGGACTCCGATCCAGATGGTAAACCAGTGAACACCACTGTCTACAGAGGCATGGTTGGTTCATTGATGTATTTAACTGCCAGTAGACCAGATATTATGTTTTCAACATGTTTATGTGCCAGATATCAATCTAATCCAAAGGAATCTCATATGCTTGCTGTAAAGCGCATACTGAAGTACCTTAAGGGTGTTCCCAGTTTGGGTCTTTGGTATCCCAAAGGCTCAGGCATGGATCTAATGGGTTATTCAGATTCAGATCATGCAGGTTGTAAGATAGACAGGAAATCCACTACTGGTGGATGTCATTTCCTTGGTGGCAAACTAGTCAGCTGGACCAGTAAGAAGCAAACTTCAGTTTCATTGTCCACTGCTGAAGCTGAATACGTGTCTGCAGCCAGTTGTTGTGCTCAGATACTCTGGATGAAGAACCAGTTGCTTGATTATGGTATTAAGTACTCAAAGACCCCAATCTTTTGTAATAATACCAGTGCCATTGCTATCTCGAACAATCCAGTCATGCACTCCAAAACGAAGCACATTGATCTCAGGTATCATTTCATTCGTGATCATATTATGAAAAACAACATTGAACTCCATTTTATTCCCACTGACAAACAACTCGCTGACATTTTTACTAAACCTCTAGATGTCAAAACTTTTGAATATCTTGTTGGTGAGTTGGGAATGTTAAACCCTTAAATCTGGAACCTTGGTATTGAACGCCATTGTGTACTACTGAGGATTTCTGGATCAACATTCCAGGGGGAAAGACTTGAAAGATATTTTTGCTCTTAAAAATGTTTTAAGTTCAGGGAGAATTTATTAATTTATTTTCTCACTGGACAAATTCTTCAGAAAATATTACTGGTGCTTTGTAAATGTGTCCCTCTCACTGGTAATTAGACAGGTTGAAGTGCGTGTTTGAGGTGACTTTTGTCTCCTTGTAAATGTGTCCCTCTCATTTGTCTGTATTAGTTGACGTGCATGTTTGAGGTCACCAGTCTCTTTCAAATGGTTTTCACTGGTACTTTACTGGAGTGTCCCTCCAGTGTACCATCAAATGGTTTTCACTGGTACTTTACTGGAGTGTCCCTCCAGTGTACCATCAGTACATGCGTCACTGGACTAATCCACCAGTGATACTGGAGTGTCTAGTCAACCTCCAGATGCACTGAAATGAGTCATAATATTTTTTAAATACTTGGTCATTGTGCGTGCCACATAAGCAAACTTTTTAAAGATATTTATCTTATAATCCTACGTGGCATGTAAATTTTTTCAAAGAAATGATGGTATTTTTACCTTGGGAAAACAAAAAGTGCAACTTGTTACTGTTTGTGGGCTGTAAACCGTCACACATTTATGTGTGATGTGATGTAATTAATGCGGATCTCAGAACCCAACCAAAATTTTATTTGATAATTTCAAATTAAACCGTTTGAGTTCCACATTCTCTCTCCTATATATACCCACTTTCAATTTCATTTGCATTTACTTCGAACATATTTACTCCCAAATCTTTCAAATTCCTTCATTTACTACTTCATTCAATTTTCAATCATAATCATCTCTCATAGTTACTCCATTTCCATTCAATTCTTCATCAAATCTTCATCTAAACCCTAAATTTTTCAATTTCATCTTCATCTATTCATATTAAAATGGCACCAAGACAATCCAAATCGCTTAAGAATCTGCTCGCCGCTGAATATGATCCAACTGAAAATGTTGAAAGGGCACCTCATATCACATTAGAGGCAAAAGCCATAAGGATAAACATGAATAATTGGATGGCCAGACTTTCACTTTCCAGTGTTCATGATGCCCAATCTGTTATTGGGTGATTAAATACATTTTTTCTCTCATGTCCTTTATATGGTGCTCTAACCTTAAATCCAGGAAGGATGTACCATGATTACCTTTGTGAATTCTGGTACACTGCCCAATATGATGATACAACTTCATCAATTACTTATTCTCTGAAGCAAAGTACCAGATCCTTGGGTTTCACTGTTAGTTTACTCAGGTCTGTTCTACAGTTGAATTATTTTGAACAGAATGAGTTGCCCATCAAACTTCCCTCTGGTATCGATACAAGGGAAGTGTGCAGACTGATGGGGCACACAGATATTGTGGATGAGCATGGCCAGCTATCCAGGAAGGGAACAGTCTACATGAGCAAACTGACAGACTCATGGAGATACTTCTTCACGCATATCGTTGAATGTCTGGGAGGCAGTTCTGGAGGGTTAGACCAGATAAATCAAACTCATCTCCAGATTGCCTACTGCCTCTGGTTTGGACTTAGAGTGGATTTCGCTCAGATCCTATTTGATGATCTGGTGGAGCGTCTTAGAGTGAAAGGTAGAAAAGCCTTCGTTCCTTATATCCGTTTTCTTTCACTAATGTTTAAAAGAGCTCTTGGAGACCAGTACGATTATGAAACTACTCACTTTTCTGTGAGTGAGTATATGAGGGATCTGACCAACCTCAGATCTCCACTGAATGAGGTAGATATTCCTCAATCCATTCTCTCCTTTCAAAGGGAAGAAGTAGAATTGGCTCCAGGTAGAGGTCAAGTTGGCGAAGGACCCTCTGGTGACCAAGATGTACAGATTATAGAAGCTGTACAACCCATTAGACAAGTGGCTCCTGAAGGTCAAGGACCAGAAAATGTTGAACCTTCCAGACGACCTAGATCAAACAAGCGTCTGATGAGAGCTGGAGTTCAGGTGAATCCTGAAAGACATCCTGGTGATGTAATGAATTTGGATGGGTCTCCAATTTTTGAACCTGAAGAGAATGTTGAACAAGTTATTGAGCAAGAGAATGTACAGGTTATTGGGCAGGTGACTGATGAACAGATAGAAAATGTGGCTCAGATTATTGAGCAGGTCGAACAAGATGTTCAGACTGATGAACAAGTATCTGGTGAGCAAGAGGCTCAAATTGATTTGAATGTTGAAGCAAGTGCTCAGGCTGGTGAAATGTTTTGGGATGAGGTTGATTCTCCCATGTCAGAAGATCAGACTTTTGATGTCAATATGAACTTTCTAGGTAAAGATGTTGTACAAGTTGAAAGTCTACCAGAAATGCCACCTCCTCCACCAGAATCAAACATGCCGCCACCACCACCACCTTCAATTCTAGAAAACACTCAATACTTCACTCTTGCAACCATTCAAACTTCACAAACTCAACCTCCACCAATTGAAACTCCAGTCAAGATATCTGAACCTCATGCGCTGGACTCAACAGTTGTAACATCTGAAGCTGCAACTAAAGAGGTCTGGGCACAAGTACCTCTTATGACCAGATTGACTTCCAATCTTGAACCTCCCAGTGGTCTCTCCACTTCGTCTTCAGCCGAGGTCCAAGGCCTTCTTAGTAAGGTGGCGAACCTGAAGAGATCACTCCAGACTTCATCGCAGGTTATTTCAGACTTTAAATCTTTATTATCAAATAACCTTGCATCTGAGATGAATGTGTTTGCTGGGAATGAGAAGCTTGTTTTTGAGAAGCTTGATGAACTGGTACTCGCCACAAACAACAATACTGAAAATTTCAAAGTGGCAGTCCAGGGATTGGAGACAAGGCTGGTGAACTCTGTTCAGACTGCATTGAACGGTGAACTTGTTCAACCATTGGCAGGTCTGAAAGAAGAGGTTCAGAAGTTGGTTACTAGGGTTAGTTCTCTGGAGAGCAGGCCCACACTTGATCAGGCTGCTGTTGTTAGCACGATTAGTGATGAATGCACAAAGAAGTTCAGAAACAGTATGCTGAAAGAAATATCTGAAGAAATTTCTGAATCTGTTCTTCGAACTCTTCAAGATGGGCTGTTACCCCAAGTGGAGAAGTTGATGGAAGAAAAATTGCCAAAACACTTGCCTAAAGAAGTTGAAACTGTTAAAAAGGAAGTGCAGGCACTTAAGAAAATTGTGACTAATACAACTCCAGTGGCTGGAAGAACCTTTGGTGCACTGGACAGACATATGCTAGAACAATTATGGAATGATCTCAAGCCCAGAACTGGTGATCATTCCAAGGGGGAAAAGTCGTCTGGTGACCAAGAAGGGTTGATTAGAAAGAAGAAGGATGTTGTTGCCAGTGCTGTTGAAAGGGCCTTTGCTACTGAAAGCATTGTGCAAGAAAAACAAGTGACTGGTACTGATGCCAGTGCACGATTAGCACAAATAGCATTTGGCACTGAAGCCACTATGCTGATTGAAGAGGCTGCTGGTACTGAAGCCAGTGAGCGCCAGTTTGAATCTTTCCCAGATATACCAACTACTCTGAAGTCTGTTAAACGAAAACAACAAATGGTATCTGGAGAAGAAGAACAAACTACTGAAGAATCATCAGAGTATCCCACTGCTGATGATGAAACCTCTAAAAAGCTGGAACAAGAATGCATAATGATTGAAATCTTCAAGAGAAATCAAAAAGATGAACTGCTGGCCCATCAAAGGGAGATGGCAACTATGGGGACTCTGGACTCTTATAATGCTGGCAGGTTAGGCATAAACATTGATGTTTACAAAAAGATGAAGGAAGACCCCAGAGTTCATCAATGTCTGAATGCATTGAATGATGTTCATGTACGCTCCTTTTACGCCGAAGAAGAACAGATTTATGATTCTATAATTTATGGTGTTAGTGTACCAGAACTCATCAGGCAGAGGAAGGAGGAACTGGTGAACCTCCAGAGGAAGATAAGGAAGAATGCTGGTGCTCTGGAGTTAGAGTACAGAAGGAAATTAACTGGCTTACCAAAACTGACTGCCAAACAAATCAAAGCAATTAAAGATGCTGATATAAGCAGATTCATTCCCCTGGACACTTCTCTGAAAATCAATCGTCAACAACTCCAGTCTGCTGTAGAACAAAAGAGAATGATGTCAAAGGAAACTGAAGCAATGATCCAGACAGCCAAATTGAAAGACAAGTATAATGAAATGTTAAATTTCAGGGCTGATGCTAGAAGGATCACTGGTGCAGAGATTAAGCTTGCTGGTAATCATGAAGGTATGTCAAAGTTTGAAGTAAAGTTGACCAGGGAAGGTAACTTTACTGATGAAAGAAAGAGTACTTCAGTCCAGGCGTTTGGATGGAGTGAACTGAAGGAGATTGCTTTAACGTTCAGGGGGAAGACAAATGTGTCGACTGATGTTAAAGCATTTCTGAAGAGGGTTGAGAAGGTATGGAGAAGAAAGCAACAGATGGAAGTTGCAATAGGCATGAAATCGCCAGAATCAGTACCATCTTCTCCATCACCAAAGAGAAAGGCTTCTGAAGAAGCTCCAGGACAGACATCAAAGAGAAGGGCCTGACTCTTATCATTTACTTATTGTAATTTATTGTTTGATGAAAATTGTAACTATTTATCAGTTGATGTATGTAATATTAGTTGCAATTTTTGATTCATAAAAGTAAATGATCAGATTTAGTCTAAGTTCGAACTTAAAAGATGAAACTGAAAACACTCATGATCTATAAAGTGTTTTCCAGTAACTTAGATTTTTAGACTAAAATCAAAACTTGTGTTTTTCAAGCATACAAAATTGTATAGATTTAAGCTTGAAAACACTTGCATTATTTCTAAACAAATAGGGGGAATTTGTTAGGTCCGGATTTACTGGACTCGCTCCAGACTCGACTACTGGAGCCTTACTGAAGATCTGTCCAGAAATGTGTTCTACTGGACCTACTCCAGACTTGGAATCTGGAGTCCCTCTGAAGATTTGTCCAGAAATAATGGAAGACCAGTAAGCAAATACTTGTATAGGAAATCTGGAGTATTCTCCAGATTAGCTCACTGGACTTCACCCCAGTCCAGATCTACTCTACTGAAGACGTTCTCACTGAAGTCAAAGACTGAAGTCAGAATAAAGAAGACTGACAAATGGCGGAGTCCACTGGAAGTCTTACCAGATCTGTACACTGGAGAATTGTCAGTGTTCTAGACCTTACAAGTCTGAACACTGATATCAAGTAATTGACTTTTGCCTTTACACACTTTCCAAAGGACATTCCACTTGTTCTTTACCAAAGTTTATACGTGTGTAAAGGTGGTTGGTTAAAAGAATAAAGTCATATTGATGTGACTTTATCCTTGTACCATTAACCAATGCATTTAATGTTCTTGTCGGTTCATTAAATGCATGCAACCATATTTGTACGGCACAAAATTCACTGGTGAATTTTGTTGCCTATAAATACAAAGTCATTTATTTGAGAAAAATACTTTTAAAGCATACATTTAGCATTAGAGTGAATTTGTCTAAATACTCTCGATCTTAAACAGGGATACTTCACAACTTTAAGTATCTCGATCCAAAAGAGTTATTTGACAAATATAGATCATTTGTAATTCATAGGTTGTTAGGATACATACTTATTTGTATTATCTTGATTCCGCACAACCTTGTATTTTATTTAACATCATAAATAAAATACACCTTGAAAAAGACATAATATTTCACCTTACTTGTTTATTGTTTTAAGTCGTGTATTACTTTATTTATATACTTGCATTTATATTTAAGTAATACTAGTCCATTCTAGTGATTATTAGACTTGTTGTATTTTATACTTTCGGGGTTAACCATCGTATTCAGGGACCTCACAAGGAATACCACCTTGAAACAAAAGAGACCTAGCCACATTCAAGAGATGTCTGTGTTTTCTTTCTGCAATGCCATTTTGTTGTGGTGTATAAGCACAAGTTGTTTGATGTATAATACCCTTGTTTCTAAATAAATCAGTTAACCTTGTATTAACAAACTCAGTTCCATTGTCAGACCTAAAAGCTTTAATTATTTTACCAAATTGAGTTTTTACAAGATTAATAAAATAACACACATTATCATACACCTCAGTTTTATTTTTTAACAAGATTAATAAAATAACACACATTATCATACACCTCAGTTTTATTTTTTAACAAAAAAACCCAAACAGCCCTTGAATAATCATCAACAACAGTCAAAAAATATTTAAATCCTTCTTTACTAACTTTCTTATAAGGACTCCACACATCAAGATGAACCAAATCACCAACACATAAAGACTTATGATCACTTAAAGGAAATGGTTCTCTAGTCTGTTTTGCTTTATGACAAATATCACAAGGATCATTAATCAGATTATCAATTTTTAATTTTTATTTTAAAACTTTTAAAACAATAGGAGCAGGATGTCCTAACCTAGAATGCCACAAATCAGAAGACACATTGCATTTAATGTTACTCATAGAATTATTACAAGTACCAACTTGATTACTTACATTCAACAAATATAATCCTCCATGAACTCTACCAGTCCCCAGGTTTTTCATTGTTCTCAAATCCTGTAGGTAACACATATCTTCTGTAAATCCTATGAACATTTTACTATCTTTATTTGCCTTATGTACAGAGAACAAATTAACACAATAATCAGGAATTACAATACATCATAAATTGTAATTGTATCTGTAAGTTTTATGTCTCCTATCTTTCTAATTAATGCAGATGTTCCATTAGGATGATTAACAGTTAAATTTAGTGAAGTAACATCAATGGCATTAATCAATTGTTTATCAGAACAACACATATGTTGATTTGCCCCTGAATCATTTATCCAATCATCTTTATTTGGAATTTTATCAATTTTAACATTAGAATTAAAAAACACAGAAGACATAAAAGCACCTGCCATATGTGCATGAACACCTGCCTTGTTTTCCTGATTATCACTTATCAAACTCATTAGTTTAGCAATCTGATCATTTGTAAAAGGCATGCCAGAACTAGAAGAAGCAGAATTATGAGAATTCTTTTCACTAGTCACAAAAGTTTTATCATTATAAGAATTATTTGAATATCTCTTGTTTTGAAAACCATTTGTCTTCTTAATATACTCGGGATATCCAACAATCTTAAAACACTTATCAATTGTATGACCTTTTAGACCACAAGCAGGATTTGCACACACAAGATTTTCATTTCTCACATATTTCTTCTTATAATCATCAAATTTAGACACAAAAGCAGAATTAGCAGGTTTAGCATGATTCACAGAACTAGCACTCCTATGTGATTCTTCTCTAGATAACAAAGCATATGCAGATTTCACATTAGGTAATGGATCTTTAGTAAGAATAGTACTCCTTACAGACATGTATATTTCATCTAAACCCATTAAAAACTGCATTAACCTAATCAAATCATGATGAGCTTTAAATTCTTTAGCAGCTTTACAAGTACATATAGGTAATTTCACCATAGCATCAAATTGTTTCCAGAAAGTATTCTGTTAAAACACGATTTCTTTCACTGAATCCAATTAATCAATGGTGGTTGGTGAGTGTGTGTTCTTGGTGTTTGTGTGTGTTTTAAGAGAGAATTTGGTATTAAACTGGAAGATTGGAATTAATGTGTGTGTGTAAAGTTACAAGTATGAAGTGTGTTATGGGTGTTGTTATGATTTCTAAGGTGTGAGGGGTTATTTATAGTCTAACTATACAATTATGCTAATTATCACAATTAGCCCCTCAACCTTAGTAATCACTTATCTATGACTTAACAACCAGAAAGTCCTCTAATCTAAATTACAATTTATCACTATTTTTGGATTTCTAACATTCTCCCCCTTAGTGATATATTGTAATGAATGAAGTACGTGTTATCTTGTCTTGTAGGAATGAATTTGATGAGCCCGGTGGTGAAGACAATTGATGTGTAGAAACAAGTCTTCAAAGCTTTTTCTTTTGTCTTTGGAAAAACTTGATTCAGTCTTGGTCTTGGACTTCTTGAAGTTAAATCATATGAAGATTCTCAATGTTCATTTTGAACAGAGAATAATGAAGGCGTGTTAGGCTTGAATCTTCGAGAATTGTTGAATCCTGAATCAGAGTTGTCTTTTGAAATGCAGAAGAGATGAATCTTGGTTTTGATTCTTCATTCTTCGATTCTTGAATGAAATTCAACTTCTTGAAACAAAATTTCATGAATATGTACTCTCCCCCTTGATGTATGCATTAGAATTTCTTGATAAAATGTTTGTTGTATGAATTGAAGATCTTGAATGATATGAGTTTGATGAAGACTCTTTTGACTTGAATCTTCGAACCAATCTTTCAACTTTTTGAAGCTTTGATCTTTTTCACATCAACTTGAACACTTTGGAGAGTAAGCATTTGAATGAAGTTTGGATGAAATTCTTATGAAGTAATCATGCTCCCCCTCAATCCATGAGTATAAACACTTTTTGAAGCGTCTTTAGTGAAAATCCTTCTGAACACAAGGGACTATTGATACATCATCAAGAATTTTCTTTCCCTATACACAAACTTCGATAATCCTTGAACCTATTGAAACGACCAACCACAAACTTTTCTCCTTGTTTTCCTTAACAATCACTAAATAATCAATCACTATATTCTCTCCCCCTCATAATGACAAACTTGTGAATCAATGTCATTATGTTAATTTCGATTGATTAAATGTTAAAAGGAATAACATGACCTAAAGCTTAGAAATCTTGCACTTGGAGAAATATTGTATTATGGTGTTGGTGTAATCTGAGTTACACACTCTAAAATAAATAAATCATTTAAGAACGGGTTGCATACATAGTATATGCAAGCCTCTTTGAAAAAAAAAAAATTTTATTTTTTTATTTTTGAAATTTTGCAATTTTGTATTTTGTTTTTCTGGAATGTATCAAGAATTTCTTCAAATGGAAAAAGATTAAGGTTTAAGATTTAACATACCAAGCTTGGAGATAAGAAAGTTAAACCTCTTTTCATCCAATGGTTTTGTGAACAAATCTGCAAGTTGAAATTCAGTTCCCACAAAGTAGAGTTCGATGTCACCTTTCTCAATATGATCTTTGAGAAAATGATATCTAACATCAATATGCTTTGATCGAGAGTGGTTTACTGAGTTGACTGCAATGGCAATGGCACTCTGAGAATCACAATAGATAGGAATATGATCATATTTCAGACCATAATCAGTTAGTTGTGTCTTCATTCATAGAACTTGAGCACAACAACTAGCCGCAGCCACATATTCAGCTTCAGCCGTTGATAGTGATACACAGTTCTGTTTCTTGGAAGACCAACTCACAATTTTATCTCCTAAAAATTGTAAAGTACCGGAAGTGCTCTTGCGATCAAGTTTACAACCAGCATGATCTGCATCTGAATAAGCAGTTAGATTAAATCCAGTATCCCTTGGATACCAGAGACCTAAATCGGGTGTACCCTTCAGATAACGAAAGATTCGTTTCACAGCTTGATAATGTAAATCAATTGGAGCAGCTTGATATCTAGCACACATACATGTTGCAAACATTATATCTGGGCGAGATGCTGTTAGGTACAACAACGAACCAATCATACTTCTATATCTCTTTTGGTCAAACGGTTTCCCATTTGTATCAGTATTAATGGTTGTTCGAGCAGCCATTGGGGTAGAAATTGAAGAACATGTAGTCATATCAAACTTTTTCAATATGTCATTTATGTATTTACCTTGTGATATAAAAATACCAGTTGGTAATTGTTTGATTTGAAGACCAAAAAATAATTCATTTCCCCAATCATGCTCATTTCAAAATGATTGACCATTAGAGATGAAAAGTTTCGGCAAAATGTTTGACTGGTCGACCCAAATATAATATCATCAACATATATTTGAACAAGTAAAACATGCTTACCTTGTTTGCGAATGAACAAGGTAGGGTCAATTGTGCCTTTGGTAAATCCTCCTTTTAGTAAGAAAGTAGTTAAAGAATCATACCATGCTCGGGGTGCTTGCTTAAGACCGTAGAGAGCCTTGTCTAACCTGTAGACATGGTTTGGTCTTTGAGGATCAACAAAACCTTCTGGTTGATCAACGAAAACTTCTTCTTTGAGGTCACCATTCAAGAAAGCAGTCTTCACATCCATTTGAAACACAGTAAAGTTTCGGAATGCGGCATAAGCTAAGAATATTCGAATGGTCTCCATTCTTGCAACTGGAGCAAAAGTTTCGTCGAAATCAACACCAGGTTGTTGGCAATAACCCTTTGCAACAAGTCGAGCTTTATTTCTTACTACCACTCCATTCTCATCCTTTTTGTTTTTGAAAATCCACTTTGTTCCGATTGGATCATCTTTTCTAGGATTTGGAACTAATCTCCATACCTTTAGTCTTTCAAATTGTGCGAGTTCATCTTGCATTGCCTTAACCCACTCTGGATCACGAAGAGCTTCAGATACTGTTTTGGGTTCGATATTGCTAAGAGAAAGTGCAACAAGACACTCATTTACTGAAGTACGAGTAGTTACTCCTGCTTGTGGATCTCCAATTATTTGATCAGTAGGATGGTTTTTCTACATACGTGTCCACTTTTGAGCATGAGGAAGAGGATCTTGTTGTTGAAGATCAACATCACCATCATTGAAATTTGAGTTTTGTTGAGAGATAGAATCATAACTTGGTATAATTCTTTCCTCATATGCTGGATGATCAAAGTCAAGTGGTACATACACACTTGGAGTGTTCAAGGGATTTGTTGTCAGAGTGAATTGAGAAGGTTGTTCTTGAACATTCACTTGAGAAGAATTATCAGGAGAGGATGGTGGAATAGAATCATTAGAAGATGATTCTTGCTCAGAAGAACTTGATGACGATTCATGAGTGTTGTCAGGAACTGGATCGTTGTTATGAGGAGGTTCATTGTTTTGAATTGGTTCAACGATGTCTTGAGGTTCTTGATCATGAATCGGTTTTGAATTATAGAATTCTTCAAAAAGAATATCTAATTCATCACTTGTTGGAGTTGGAAACTTCTTGAATTTAGAAGCTAAGGTAGAGTTCCTGGTTGAAGTACTTGAAGCACTTGGATCAATACTTGTTGGTAGCAAGCTTTCTTGCTCAAAAATCATGCCTGACATCTCATCAAACCAAACATTCATCGTCTCTTGAATTGTGTTTGTTCGACGATTATAGATTCGGTAGGCAATTGATGTTTTGGAATAACCAACAAAATATCCTTCATCACCTTTCTTCTCGAACTTTCCAAGATTCTCCCGATCATTCAATGTGTAACAAACACACCCAAATATATGAAAGTAGTTGATGTTGGGTTTGCGTTTGTTAACAACCTCATAAGGAGTCTTTTCGAAACGCTGATTGATGATGGACCGATTCTGAGTGTGACAAGCAGTGTCAACAGCTTCAGCCCACATATTGGATGGCAATTTGGAATAAGCAAGCATTGTCCTTGCTGCTTCCACCACCGATCAATTTCTCCTTTCAACAACACCGTTTTGTTGTGGGGTTCGAACTGCTGAGAATTGATGAGTAATACCTTTGGATTTGCAAAATTCATCAAAAACAGCATTCTTGAATTCAGTACCGTTATCCAAACGGATGTAACGAACTGGAAGTTGAAGATTTACTTGAGTATTTGGTGATGAAATCTATCAACATCTGAGTTGTTTCATCTTTGGATGCTAGGAACTTAACCCAAGTATATCTTGAATAATCATCAACAATAACCAAGATGTATTTCTTCCCATTTCGACTTTGTACTTTCATCGGCCCACAAAGATCCATGTGAAGCAAATGAAGAGGTGCTAAAGAATTTGGAGATTTCTTCGGTTTATGAGAAACCCTTTTAATCTTCCCAACAGCACAAGAAGGACAGACATGCTCACTTTCATACTTATAGTCAGGTAAGCCTTCAACAAGATGCTTATTGACTAAAGTATTGATTGTTTGGAAATTCAGATGAGAAAGCCTTCTATGCCATAACCAAGAATTCTTTGAAGTAGCCTTTGAAATGAGACAAATATTATCGGTTGGTTGGTTATCATCGAGATTGACGGTAAAAAGGTTATCATCACGATCACCACAAAGAATATCAACTCCATCTAAGGTTTGAACTTTGCAAAGAGATTTTCGAAAAAGAACTTGAAGATTATTATCACAGAATTGTCCAACACTGAACAAGTTGTGACTTAATCCTTCAACATAGTGAACTTTCTTGATGATAATCCCATTTCGTTCAATGTCTCCATAACCTAAGATAGGAGCGAAATTGTTGTTTCCAAAGCGAACAGTTCCCAGGAATCGTTCAACAAAATTCTTCAGCAAAGATTTATTTCCAGTCATGTGCTTCGAACACCCGGAATCGAGTATCCAAACACAGATGGTTATTTCCTGCAGTCAAAGAAATTTAACCGTTTTTAGGTACCCACTTGAAGACGGGTCCTTTATGGTTAGTTAAAACAGGCAGGGTATATAACTTAGGATATGCATTCAAACATGTTTTCGAATCAACATAAGCATTAACAAGCACATTATCAACAAACACATTTGAATAAAAAGTACGAACTTTCACATGAGAATTAAAAGTAACATGTCTACAAGCATTCACATCAAATACACAAGTACGAGAATTAAGATTGTTTACAAGCTCACAAGGTCTTGCCTTGGCATTTTCAACATTATTTGACAAAGAAAAATTGTTTTGATTAACATGAACACCCTTCCTCCTATTAACATTTTTTCTCCTCTTTCTTTTCTTCTTTTTCTCAACATCCTTTTGGTTACTAGTGATCTTAGGTACTAAAGTATTAGCAACCCATCTATCACCACTAGTTATGCTCTTTCCACCTGTTGAATTGAAATTAAGAAGATTAGAACTAGAAGTTTTAAACACTTTCATCTTTTTGGAATCTTTTGAAGGTGAGGAAACTTCTTGCTTCTTTGGTTTATCATGAGAAAACCATCCATATCTATCCCTATATCTAGTTGTACCATTTGATGCATCCTTAGTTAGCGAAATTGTGCTAGACTTAGACACCTTAGTTATAGAACTAGATTGAGAGCTAGATTTAGAAGCTTTTGAATAGTCTATCGGAAGTTTCACTTTGGTGTACTTTGTTTTGTGTGGGGTCTCAGCTTGTTCCTCTTTGACATGTTTCACTGGGGTAGCAACAAAGGTTTCTAACTTAATGATCTTTGGTTCAGTCTTGACGAGTTTGGTCTTAACTCGTTTCTTTGAGTAATATGAAGTTGGATCTTTGGACAATGGTTTTTGAGATTCCACTTTTGTTTCAACTTTGATTTTGGTAGATTCAATCTTTTTCTCAGTTTCTAAATTAAAAACATATTCTCCCTCCATGAATTTATCAAAATCATCCTTTGTGAAATCTTTATCAAAAGAAAATTTCAATGGAGATTGATTAGTTTCAAATTCATTTGAAAGTTTTGAAAAATCAGGAATCTTTGTGTCCAACTTCACATCATGGGTAGTCTCGGAAATGAGGTCAACTTGAACTGACACAGCTTTGGTTTCACAAGAAAATTGAGAAGATGTATCAACACCTATACTAGCACTAGGTTTAGGGTGAACAACTAACTCATCAACAGTGTTGCATGTGAAAAACCTATATAAGTACCATATCAAAATTAAACTATGTGCAAGTTCTTCATCAGATAAATCAGATTGCACATAATCATCAGCTATAAATGTAGCAGTATTTTGACAAGTACATTCAAGAGAATCAGTCAAGGTCTGAGTAGATGTATTGGTAGATGAATCACTGGTAGTTTGGGTAGAAATTTCTACTAAAGTACTTTGGTCAGTTTGAGTAGAAACATTCTCACAACCTTTCTTAGTATCAACAACAATACATTTATCCTCTAGATTCGGACTTTGAGACTTGAGATGATTAATGACTTTTTGTTGAGATTCCACCTTTTGTTGTAAACCTTCTATTTGCTTTTCCAAAAATGTGGTTGGAAAATACATTTTCGTTGGTTTAGGTGGAGTACCGACAGATTCTTGGTTTTGAAAATTTGATTCAATTTCTTCCAATTTGAAAATTGAAGATTCTTTAGTTTTGTATGAATCATTTATTGCATCATAATTAATCAAAAATTCTTGATTTGGTATACTCTCAACTTCATCAGTCTCAAATTCTTCATCCAATGGACGAATAAATTGTTGTATCATACCAAGTCGTAGAAATTTTTCATCATACAGGGGTTCAATTTCCTCTTTGGCCTTTTGTAATGGTGTGATATTCTCAAATCCCAACCCGAGAAGAAGATCTGTTTTGTCAATTTTTGACTTGTTGAAATAGGCAGTGAAATTCAAGAGAGGATTCTGTTCAACTTTATATAACTTTTCTTGATAGAAAAGTATATTCATTTTAAATTCCTCAATTTGTTTTTCAAGATTCTCAATCGCAATGCCTTTTAAAAAACAATTATGATTTAAATCAGAAATCTTCCTTTCAAATTCAACATTGTTTGGTTTAGCTTCTTGGAGCTTCTTATTGAGAATATCAACATCCATTTGTCTTGCATTTGCCCGAAGCCATTCATTGGTCTTTTGAATTTCAAGATCTTGATTGGCCTTTTCAAGATCATGAATGGTCTTTTCAAGATTTTGACATCTTTGTAATAACTTACATGACTCTTTTTCTTTAATCAAAGAAAAAGTAGAGTCAAGAGTTACCTCATCATCTGGGTATTCATCATCAGTGCTTTCTGCCTCAAAGACTTTGTCCTTGGCCAACCTTGCCATAAAGCAAACATTTGCGGAGAGATCTTGATCTTCATCATCTGTGAGTAATAGCCATTTGTCATCTTCAGCGAGCAATGCATGTCCTGCTTCAACTTGTTTGGCTAACAGCATCTTCTGCTTGTAGTACTCATAATTCCGCTTTCGAGGTTGTCTGCAATCAACGGCAAAATGTCCAGGAATACCACAATTGTAGCACTCTTTGTCTGATGCCTTACCCTTCTCAACAACTTGTTTCTCATAAACTTCCTTCTTTTCACCATACCTTGATCCATTAGCTTCACCTTGCTCATTACTCTTAGGATGATAGTGTTCCTTCTTGGGAAATGCACTTGTAGAAGAAGTGCGGAGATTGTTGTTTGTTGGCCTCGCTTTGTAAAATTTCCTCTTGAAATGCTTTGTTACCGCGGCAAGAGCTTGATATAGTTCATCTGAAACACCATCTCTTGTAGCCATCAGATCATCTCCCTCCTCATCAGATGAAGAAACAACTACCATTTGCCTCTTAAGAGCCTCAGAAATCTTTTTCTCAACAATTAATGCCAAAGGATCAGTAGATACAACTTCTGGCATTTTGCTTGATGAAGCTTTGCTTAGGACTTGGTTTTCATTGAGTTTGAAGGATTCATAAAGAGTATGAATGGTGAACTTGGTCAGGTTTTGATGTTGCTTGATTTGGGTTCCAAAATCTTCCCATTCTGGACCCAGAGCTTTGATGAATTTGATGTTTAACTCAATCTCTATTTTCTTGACATTGTTCTTCCTCAGTTCATTTATGACATGCATATCTCAGTCAATTTCGCGAAGTTATCAAACTCAGTCAAAATATTGGTCAATCTTATCGTCGAAGTCACGTCAGCTCCTTCCATCTGTCTAGCCACCTCATCCCATATCTCCTTGGCTGTATCATAAGAATCAACAGAGCCATAGATTTCATCCGGTAGAGCTCTGTATAAACATGACCTAGCTCTGTTATCTGCAGTTGTTCGATCCTTTTGTTCAGCATTCAAAAGATCATGAGTTAGAATAATCGCATCAGTAGTGGGATGGCGATGAACGGCAAGTCCATTCAGAATGGAATCTTTCATCATATGACCATTTGTTTGACTTTCCACATAGTCCATGAATCTTTTCTTCCATAGTCCATATGAACCACGGTAGAGAACTGGAGGTCTTGTATCTAAACCCAATGCCAATGCTTCACGAGAAGCCATTTAAAATTGATTTGAGTTGAAAAGATTGAAATGAATCAAGTATTAAAGAACCAGAAAATGAAAAGATCTGGAGAAGATCGTCTTGGGTGAGATCGTCTTTAGTGAGATCGTCTTGGGCAAGATCGTCCTAGGTGAGATCGTTCTAGGATTTTTGGTGAAATTTGGCTAAGTATGAAAAATGAAACGATCTGGAAATGAGACGGTCTTGAAATGAAACGGTTTTGAAATGAAAATGATTTTGGAATGAAAATGATTCAAAGAACTGGGACGATCTTGATTGAAGATCGTCTTAGGTTCAGAAGAAATGAGACGGTCTTGGTGAAGATCGTCTTAACTTCAAAAAAAATGAGACGATCTTGGTGAAGATCGTCTTAACTTCAAAGTGATGAGACTATCTTGTTGAAGATCGTCTTAGTTCCAGAAAAATGAGACGATCTTGGTGAAGATCGTCTTAACTTCAAAGTGATGAGACGATCTTGTTGAAGATCGTCTTAGTTCCAGAAAAATGAGACGATCTTGGTGAAGATCGTCTTAGGTTTCTTTCCCAAAACTTATAAGTATTTGAATTGACCAAACCAATCCTTTCGGATTAATTAGCCAGAAACAAACACTACACAACACACACTTGTCTAGAACGATCTTGTGAAGATCGTCTAACAAGCCACAAAGCACAAGAATGAAAAACGAGCTTTCAAAGACTAAGACGATCTTGGGAAGATCGTCCTAGTGAAGATCGTTTTGGTGTCATCTTCTTCATCTCATCAGTTTTCCAGAAAAACTCCATTACCAACTTCAGAAAGCTTCAATAACTTTTGAATTACTGGGAGTTAAATCATGAAATCACTTGCAAACTGATTGTATTCACGTCCGCAACAAGTGTATGAACAAAATTCAACACAAAACACAACAGATTCAAATCCCTCAAATTCGCGCCAAAAACACAAAATTCAATCTCGAGAATTAGATTGAATTGAAACTTGACAGGATTATGTTTTCAACAACCACGAATCTATTGGTGAACAAATAACTGTGATTTTATGTGATTTGAAGTGTGAATTTTGAAGAACCAGTAGGTGAAAAAGACGAGCAGAATTTTGTAAATAATTTTTATTTTTGAAGAATTTGTGAATGAATTCAGTTATGGATCGTCATCAGAATGATGTTTCGCTCTGATACCACTTGTTAAAACACGATTTCTTTCACTGAATCCAATTAATCAATGGCGGTTGGTGAGTGTGTGTTCTTGGTGTTTGTGTGTGTTTTAAGAGAGAATTTGGTATTAAACTAGAAGATTGGAATTAATGTGTGTGTGTAAAGTTACAAGTATGAAGTGTGTTATGGGTGTTGTTATGATTTCTAAGGTGTGAGGGGTTATTTATAGTCTAACTATACAATTATGCTAATTATCACAATTAGCCCCTCAACCTTAGTAATCACTTATCTATGACTTAACAACCAGAAAGTCCTCTAATCTAAATTACAATTTATCACTATTTTTAGATTTCTAACATATTCAATTTATGATAATACTCAGATAAAGAAGAACCATTTTGACTCAATGTATTAATCTTATGATGCAGATTGAAAGTAACAGAACCATCAACTTTGTCATAGGTTTCTTTTAAATCACTCCAAACCTCACTAGCAATTTTAGAAAATATTTGTCCCATGTATAAATCTTGACTAACAGATCCTAAAATCCAAGATAAAACCACAGAATTACACATATCCCATTGTTTAGCCAATACAGGATCATCATCATTTTTATCACATGAACCATCTATAAATACTACTTTATTTTTAGTTTCTAAAGCAAGCATCATAGCACATGACCAAACATTATAATTCTCAGTACCAGTCAACTTAAAAGACAGAATAGGAGCACCACTAGTATCAGTAGGATGAAGATATAAAGGATCACCAAAATCAAGACCACTAACAGTAGTTGTTTTAGAACCACTACCAGCATCAGGAGCCATAATCAGATAAACAAGAAACAATCAACACAAATATTTTTCAAATAGAGCAGACAATTAACAATTAATCAAACAATGATCAAACCACACAATAAGCAAATAAAAACAAAATAAACAAGATTTATATATATGTATATAATTTTGAAAAATAATTTCAATCTCTCAAATGTGCCAGTGACAGGATTCCAAGCCTCTCACGGAGACCGGTCAAGTATTAACACAAATGATTTTGTGAGAATTGAAATAAAAAAAACAGTTTCAAAGAGATAAAGGAAGAAGAATCAACAATACAGTGCTCTTGGTTGAAATAAAGGAACCCTAATTTTCTTCTTGATTCACTTAGTCAAGAAGAACAATCAGGATCTGAATATGAAGAAACCCTAACTTCTTTTCTTGATTTACTTAGTCAAGAAGAAGTCAGATCTGAAACAATAAGCAGCGGAATCAACAAGATCGTATATCAGAAAACCCTAAAAATTAGGGTTTCTTAGATCTAGGGTTTCGAAATCGAAATACGCCCTAAATCCAGAAAACCTTAATCAAAAAATCACCAATCAGAGTAACCTGGCTCTGATACCATGAACGAAATCGAAGAACAACAATTATTATTATTATTGTTTGTTATTCGATTAAGGAATTAATCAGTCGGCTGTAAATACCGACTACAAAGTATTATTATTACAAGATGAATATGATCAAGATGATCAGTGGAATGATTGATCAAGACGAATCAATCAATTACAAGATGAATCTAATAGATCGAAAATACAGAAAATAGAGAGAAAAAATATATCGACAATAATATGACTGCAAGACTAAATTAGGGTTAACCCTAATTCTTCTATATATACATCCAGCCTTTGTGATATTACTCCAGCCACCTCCATCTTCTAAAACATCCAGAACCAGTCCCTTAACTTCCAAGAATGACATTCCTGCATAAACACTTAACCCCGAAGTAAGAGACAATGACAATATTAACCCAAAGTTTATATTACTTATATTTTTTAACACCCCCCTTAATATAAACTTTGGTAAAAAATAATTACTTTTGAAACAAGTCAATTAAGTTTAACTTGTTTAACAAATACTCATGTTTAGCAACACATAAGCTTTTGGTAAAGATGTCAGCAGCCTGTTCATTTGAATCAACTTTGATCAGTTTCAATAAACCTGAACAAACCTTGTTAGAGTCAATATTTTCCTCCTAACAATGAAGGTTCGGTCACTCGAAGATGGACGAAGTTATAACAAGAATTACAAGTCTAGAAGTCCATCAAAGTGTAAGGTTAATGGACTAATCATTATAAAGTCCATTAAGTCCAAAACCAAGGCCCAAAGAGAGGCATAAAGCCCTCTTGAAACCGTCCATATCAAAGCCCTTGAATGGGACTATATAATATTTTAGTTAGTTTCATTTTAGAGAGAGCTAGTTCATTCTCACAATTTCCATTTACTTTGTTTCTAGCCGAATTTTATTTTAATGCAAAAAGCTTTTATTGTTTAATCTTGAGTCTTGATTGTGTTGTTAAGTCATCACTTACCATTGAATGATCTAAGGACTATCAATTGGTATCAAGAGCTTAAGTGTTTTTTGATTGATTTGAAAAAAACGAATTGAAAACCACGGATCTTAAGTGATTTGTGAGTATTTGATATTTTTGTTGCGTTGATTCTTGATTATTAAGATGGTTTGTGTTAATCTCATATCATTTTAACCATCTTATACGTAATCAACTTTGAATTCGTGCATGGTTTCTTACCTATTCGAAAGTTTTTTTTTTGGGTAAAATCATTGAATTGTCGTACGTGTTTAAAAACAAAAGGTGTTAAATTTGTGGTGGTAATTGTTCTTGTTAATTGTTCGTGTTTTGGATCTGTTTTAGGTAATTTCGAAGTTGTTTGTGGCTGCCAAGAATCGTGTGCTAGGGTTGCCTAAAGAATAGGAGTTTGTTGCTACAAAATAGCAAAACACAAAACTAATCGAAATAACAGTTTTCCAAGTCGAAATTTTCCCAATTTTTTCAGTCAATTCACCTACATTTACAACAACTTGTCCAAAGGAATTGTGTGTTTTAGAACTCTAATTTCTTGGAAAAAAAAAATTTGGACCTACTTTGGCCCTTATATAATTTTGGACCTAAACTGTTGCTCAAAAACTATTTGAACCTCACTCACTCAAATCAATCAACCTTACACTCAACGATCAGTTCATTCACTAAATGATGACTGATAGAGACTCAAGTGCAGCTGGTACTGATAACTGTCCTCCCATGCTCGAGGAGGAGGATTTTAAATCGTGGAAGATTCGAATCGAGAGATACATTCGAGGCAAGACTAATGGCAAATACATGTGGAAAGCCATTAAAGAAGGAAACTCACCACATCCTCGAACCACTGATACTGCTACCGAAGCTAATCCTGATCCTCAAGAGAGAAACAAGAGAGATGAAGAGTTCACTGACACTGAGAACTTGAGAGAACAGCTTGACATTCAAGTAGCTGGGATTCTGAGTCAAGGGCTTCCCAAACGTATCTTTAATATCCTGAATCAAACTGCTACTGCTAAGGAGATATGGGACAGTCTAGAGTTGTTAATGAAAGGTTCAGGAAAAACTCTCGAACGTCGGAAGGAAGATCTTTTTGATGAGTATGAACGCTTTCACGCAAATGGAAATGAACTCATTCAGGATTACTTTGTTCGTTTCCACAAGTTAATCAACGACATGAAGGTGACTCAGCTTACCATTCCTACTCATCAGATGAACACCAAGTTTGTCAACAATCTTCCATCTTACTAGAGCAAGTATGTGACTCATTCAAAGAACATCATGAACATGTCAACTGATTCTTATATTGACATTTTTACTCAACTGAAGACATATGAGACACATGCTATGAAGGGTTTGAAGAAGTTGGAGCAATCCTCCACCAGTGATGTCGATCCTCTTGCCTACCTTGCCAGGACATAATCTCATAGCACACCCTCTCCCACACCTGCCCCTCAAACCAAACTGTCACATGAAGATGCTATGCTAGCCACCCTGAACCAGCTTAATAACTTACTCAGTGGCTTTCAAAAGCAGTTTCCACCTACCAACAACCAACTCAGGGAGTCTTCCAATTCAAGGAGTCATGCAACAGTGCAGGATGGACAGATTGTTACTGAAGCTGTTCAACGACGAGCTCCGGGAAATGTTGGTAACACAGGTACTCGAGGGATTCAGACTACAAAGAGGAAGGTGATCTGCTACAACTGTCGGGCAGAAGGGCATGTAGCACGAGAGTGCAAGGAACCGAAAAGGGCAAGGAATTCTCAGTGGTATGCAGATAAGGCATTGCTTCTCAATGCTAAGGAGAAAGGAGAGGTTCTTGATGCAGAAGCCGAAGCATTCCTCGCCGATGTGGAATGCACAGCTCCTTATGCGGATCAGTTGGCCATGACGACTACCAATCTCTTTCAGGCCAATCATGAGGATGCTTATGATTCTGACGTGGATGAAGGACCGAATGCTGCTGTTGCATTCATGGAAAATGTTTCCTCTAAAGACTATCCCATCAACTCCAACACCACTCCATTCTCTGAGGTACAAACTGTGACTGATATATTCTCTGAAAGTGTATCTTGTTCTATACCACAGGTTGATAATCAGGCTTCTGATGATAAATCGATTCTTAAGGACAATGCAGAAACGTATTCTGAATATGAAGCTAGAACCAATGGAGGTCAAGATACTCCCATTGAAGCATCCGCTGATCACTCCTATGTTCATATTCCAGTGCCACAGTTGCTAAAACTGAAATCTGATCTTCAAGATCAATTTACTGTAAATGCGAAACAAAAAATGGCACTGGAAGACCAGACCTTGACCATTGCCACCCTTAAAGCCGAGCTTGACCGTTGTAAGCTTGACATGGCCAGTCTTGAACACAACAAGTTAAAACTTGAGCAAGACCAGGTTATTATTTCTCGCAACAAGCGTAATGCTGAACTAGAGAAAGAAAATGTGGTTCTTAAATCGAGTCTTAGGTCTAAAGATGAGTCTATTGACATTTTGAAAACTGAAAAACAAGCGGTCCTTTCTGAAAAGAAAACCCTTGAGGCGATATACCTCGAGGAGATAATATGCTTAAAGGATGCTAACAGAGTTGCAACAGGGATAGTGCAACGCTTTCAAATGCCAACCCAGACCATACCTATGTTGTCCATCAAACCCAAGACCTCTATTACAGACCGTCATCAAACAAGTCTTGGGAGTCCCAATCCATCGTTTTGTAAAAAAGCTAGGTTTGTCCAACCCGCCTTATATGATGGTAATGTGATTTTGAGCCCCGCTCATCAGACCCCCACTGTGCATGACAGTGAAGAGACCCATGCTCTGGCTGAAATCAGTCAGAACACCATGTCTCAGAAACCAGGGCATGTCAAACCTGCTGACTATTCCAAATTGAATGCCCTATACAAGCAGTTCGTTTCGCAGAAAGAACTGTCTCATGAACAGGTTTATTGGCAGTCTGCTGCTGACACGGCAAGTCAGACTAGTAAACCTGTGACCCCATTTGTTCATACCCGTCCAGCTCAGAGTCAAGTGAAATAAAAATTAGAGTGTATTAAGAAAACTTTTCCAGGTTTTGACACCATCATTAAGGAACATACTGTGAAGTGTCCACTTTATGTTTCTGAAGCAGTTTTCGCACACACTAAACAAACTTTTACTGATCAAATTATACCTTTCTTTAATTGGTTTAAAAAGAGTGTACATGAATTTGATGATATACTTTTTAAAGAGGTAACGGAATATAAAAAGGTGTTTAATGAGCTGGATGCGGAGTATGAACGGTGCTTAGCGGACAAGGAAAGTTTGGCCATAACTAATACAAATCTTTTGCTACAAAATGAAGCCCTAATTGATGAATGTCTTGCAAAAGAAGTTGGCTTAATTGTGCTTTCTAATGAGAAGGTTGTGTCTCTCTGTTCGTATTGTCAGGAGAACACAAAAGTTCTTGAACTTGAAGCTAAGATTCTTGAGCTACAACAAAAGCTTTCTACATCTGAAACACAATGTTCTAATCTTCAAAAGCATTTAGTTGATGCACAAGTTAAATTTCAAAACTTTAAAGAGACTATAAACAATCAACGGAAGTCTGAGCACCCTAATGCTATAGCTTCCAACGCTCTTTTTGAAATTACTGTTCTCAAGAATCAGCTTCAAGAGAAAGATGAAGTCATTAGGAGGTTAGATGGTGAAATCAACATCTTGAAGGTGTTGATTATTGGTGGTGATGACCAACAGGCCCTAGAGACTGAGATTGCTCAGTTAAACGATACAGTTACATCTCTTAGGATTAAGAACGATGGGTATAAGAGTGAGATAGCAAATCATAATCGACGGTATAAGGAACTGTCGAATGCCAATACCCACTTGCGTTCCACCACTACTGAGAAAATAGTTGCCTTACGTGCTGAGATTGCCACTTTGAAACCTAGTGTTAGTGGTAACAAATCTAGTGGCCCTAAGACTCCTGTTACACCAAAAGTGCTTTCTCCCGGTATGTACGCCATTAGTTCTCAGTACATTACCCCACCGAAACGTGCCAACTGGGTTTCACCAACCTCGTTGCCAATGAGGAAGCAAGTGCCTGTTAAGGAACCTTCTAGTATTGCATCTAGGAACACCAAAACAACAGTTGTTAATCACCCACAAAAACCTAACGTGAATGTGATTCTGTCTACAGGAGTAAAACCTGCCGCTGGAGTTAGCAAACCAAAGTCTAAGAGCGACACTAAGAAGCCTAGAGTTTTGCCAACTAAGACTGTGAGCGCCAGGAGAGTAGAAGATCACCCTAGGACTTTGAATAAACAGAATCGTGTTGATTCTAATTTGCATGTTAAACGTTTTGGTTTTGTTTCAAACACTAACGCTGTTTGTGGTGCTTGTTCTAAACCTTTGGTTTCTTTTCAATGTGATAATGCTTATGTTCGTGCTAAGAATAATGTGCATGTTAGGAAACCACAGGCTAATCGTGTAGCCTCCATTCCTAAGATTGTTAGGAAACCTGATATCACAACTGTGAAGAAAAATGTGTCTATGTGGAAGCCCACTGGTCACATATTTAAGTTGAGTGATATATTTGGCTCAAAGAGCTCTAAGAAATCCATCCCAGAGCCGATTGAACTTTCATCCACCGTTAGTTCAGATTCCACGGTAGAGCCCATAGAACTTTCCCCGTGTGCTAGTTCTTGCGTTAATTCTAATCGTTCACCCAGCTCTGTTGCTGTTGTGAATCATTTGCGCTTTATCTGAATGCTTTCTAACCAGATCCTTAAGGGCATCCAGTCACAGGTCATGTTATATCTATTTTGCAGGCTGTACAGATTGTCCTTTGGTATTTGGATTCTGGTTGTTCGAGGCATATGACAGGTGATAGATCGCGGCTGCTCAACTATGTGGACAAGTTTATTGGCACTGTGCGATTTGGAAACGATCAGATTGCTTCGATCGTTGGTTATGGAGATTACAAGATGGGCGACACTATCATCTCACGAGTCTATTATGTTGAAGGACTTGGACATAATCTACTATCTGTAGGTCAGTTCTGTGACGGAGGACTTGAAGTTGCATTCCACCAACACTCTTGTCATATTCGCAACATGGACAAGGTTGATTTACTTCAAGGCTCTCGCTCGACGAATCTTTACTCCATCTCACTGAATGATATGATGTCTGCATCTCCTATTTGCTTGCTTACTAAAGCCTCTGCGACAAAGTCCTGGTTATGGCATCGTCGCCTAAACCACTTGAATTTCGGGACTCTAAATGAATTAGCCCGAAAAGATCTTGTCCGAGGTTTACCTTTGTTGAAATATAACAAGGATCACTTGTGTCCATCATGTCAACTAGGTAAAACCAAGAAGGCGACTCATCCACTAAAGACGATTAACACCAACACTGAAGTTCTCAGTCTTCTTCACATGGATCTCTGTGGTCCAATGCGCACTGAAAGTATCAACAAGAAGAAGTATGTCATGGTGATAGTGGATGATTATACCCGATTTGGTTGGGTACGATTCTTACGCACTAAGGATGAAACTCCTGCAGTGTTTGAGAAATTTCTGAATGTCACTCAGGTTGCACTCAAAGCTACTGTTCGTACGGTTCGAACAGACAATGGAACGGAGTTTGTCAATAAAACGCTCACTGATTTATTTGCGAGAGTTGGCATTACACACCAAACAAGCGTACCTCAGTCTCCACCTCAGAACGGCGTTGTCGAAAGACAAAATCGGACTCTTATGGAAGCTGCTCGTACAATGCTTATCTTTGCAAAAGTTCCGTTGTTCCTATGGGATGAAGCTGTAGCCACTGCGTGTTATACTTTAAACAGGTCACTTATACACACGCTTTATGGAAAGACCTACTATGAACTGCTGAAAGGAAAGAAGCCGAACTTGCAATACTTTCGAGTATTTGGATCTTTATGCTACCCTACCAATGACTACGATGATGTTGGTAAACTGAAGGCAAAAGCAGATATAGGTATCTTCGTTGGCTATGCAATCACTAAAAAGGCGTATCGAGTGTACAATAGGCGCATTCAGAAGATCCAGGAAACTGTTCATGTTACATTTGACGAGCTTTCTAGTGCAATGACTTCTGAACAAGACAGTTCAGGACTCGATCTTAGCCCTCAGGCTCCTACTCAACACAGTCCAGGACCCGAACTTCATGCTTTACAGTCAGGACGTAATCGCTCTGCACTAATAAAAGACACCATATCATCTAGTAAACCGCCTACTTTATCACAGTTGGATGAACTGTTCTAACCGTTCCGGCGACTAGTTGATGATGATGAGGACATTCCACCGGTAGTGCAACAACCTCCAGTCCTTATCAATGCTGTTCAGGCACCCGAGATTGCCATTGAACAACCTATTTCCGAAGCAGCCCCTGCGGCTACTGTTGACTCTTCGGAAGAACCAGCGTCCTCCTCAGACGCTAGTGAACCAGGTTCAGAGACACCTGAAGACATTTACAGTGACTTCTTTGAAATCTTTAATGCTCCTGAAAACGGTTCAGAAGCTGCTTCATCAAGTACTGTTAATGTTGATGTTACTCCTACCTCACCTTCTACACCCCTACCTCATGTGCAAAAGTGGACGAAAGATCACTCATTAGAAAATATCATTGGTGATAAAAACCTTCCAGCATCAACCAGAAAACAACTCCGAACCGATGCTATGTGGTGCTTCTTCAACGAATTTCTTTCTCATGTCGAACCCAAAACCTACAAACAAGCCTTAGAGCATGATTGCTGGATTGAGGCTATGCAGGAAGAACTTCATGAATTTGATCGTCTGGACGTTTGGGTTCTTGTACCTTGTCCAGAGAACATTCTCATCATCCCTCTTAAATGGATCTTCAAGATCAAGCTGGATGAATATGGAGACGTGTTGAAGAACAAAGCTCGGTTAGTGGCGAAAGGTTATCGTCAAGAAATTGGAATTGATTTCGAGGAATCCTTTGCACCGGTTGCCAGACTCGAAGCTATTAGACTCTTCATTGCTAACGCGGCAAGCCAGAATATGATTATCTTTCAGATGGATGTGAAAACAGCCTTTCTGAATGGTGAACTTAGTGAAGTTGTCTATGTCAGTCAACCTGAAGGTTTTGTAGATCCTGATCATCCCTCGCATGTATATCGTTTGAAGAAAGCTCTTTATGGACTAAAGCAGGCTCCACGTGCGTGGTATGACAAGTTATCCAAGTTTCTCATCTCATCAGGATTCTCAAAAGGCGTGGTTGATCCAACTCTATTCACCAGGAAAACAGGCAAACATTATTTACTTGTTCAAATCTATGTAGATGATATCATCTTTGCCTCTACTGACCCTAAGTCATGCGATCTGTTTGCCCATGAGATGAACTCAACCTTTAAGATGTCGATGATGGGTCAAATGTCATTCTTTCTAGGATTACAGATTTCCCAAAATCCCAGAGGCATCTTTATTAACCAAGCCAAATATGCTCTTGAGATTTTGAAGAAGTATGGCTTCGACACTAGCACCCCTCTTGACACTCCCATGTTGGAGCATCCAAACCTTGATGCAGATATAGGCGGCACATTAGTTGATCCTACACGTTTTCCTGGTATGGTCGGTTGCCTTATGTATCTCACTGCTAGTAGACCTGATATAGTTTTTGCTGTATGTATGTGTGCTCGATATCAGGCCAAGCCTACGGAAAAGCATCTTCACGCTATTAAACGAATCTTTCGATATCTTCGTGGAACCATTAACATGGGTCTATGGTATCCGAAAGACTCTGGTTTTGCACTAACCGCTTTTGCAGATGCTGATTATGCTGGATGTCAAGATACAAGGAGAAGTACTTCCGGTTCTGCTCAATTCCTCGGAGGCAGACTTGTTAGTTGGTCTTCGAAAAAGCAAAAGAGTACTGCTATCTCCACAACAGAAGCTGAATACATTGCGTTGTCTGGATGTTGCGCTCAAATCCTTTGGATGCGTTCACAACTATCTGACTATGGTTTTGTGTTCAATGCTATTCCGATGTATTGTGATAATCAAAGTGCTATAGCGCTGTCCTGTAACAGTGTTCAACATTCCAGATCTAAGCACATTGATATCCGACACCACTTCATCAAAGAGCAAGTTGAAAGGCGCATTGTTGAGTTGTACTTCGTAGAGACGACATATCAACTGGCAGACATTTTCACGAAGGCCTTACCACGGGAACGCTTCGAAACTTTACTTCCACTGCTCGGGGTACAACAAATGTCTCCAGAAATTTTGAAGGAACTACAAGAGGAAGTCAACGAGTAACAAGGTCTCATTGTATGTATAATAGTTAGAGTTAAACATGCAACCCGAGATTTAGTGTACGCTTCAGTGCATTCTTTCTCTGAAAGACACGAAGGTGTCTATGCCATCGACCAATGTCCACTATCTCAAACAGTGACACGGGTCATTGTTTACGGGGGATAATCAGTTTATGCTAACAGTTTTTGCAGGTCAAAAGGACTCACTGTTGCTGATTCTATACATTGAAACATTCGGACGACCTGGTACATATATCTATGGTAAATTATAAAGGTCTTGTTTCAATTTCACTTGATAATATGTGCTTACTTCACTCCACTCATGAATTGAGGGGGAGTTCAATCATTTAAGTCCATTCTTGATCAAAACCTTTCAAAGTTTTTCATACTTTTGATCGGGGGAGAAAATGTGACTTAAATATAATCGGATACTTAAAAGATTCAAATGATTCTAAATGCTAAATCCTAACCTAGCATGTGCAAAACATCTTTCGAATATCGACGCACATGTGTAGGGGGAGCAAAAGTGCTTAATTACCAAAAGGTATCAAGATATAAAAAGTTTTGTGTTATACACAAGTATCTTGATAATTCACAAAGAATCTTGTTTCATGTCCGAATCGTGATCTTATGGTGGCCATCACCTAAAATGGTGGGTTCTCAATTGCCCGGCCTTCTGGCTAAAAGAAATTGAATGGTTATGATGATTTGCCTAAAGTCATCTGGTTTTCACTAACCATTACTTAACGGTCGAAAGTGAACTTCTACGGTACTTAATTGTATTAAGAAGTAAAATGCTGAACAGGAATTATACGGTATAGTCAGCAGACAGTAACTGTACTGACTCACTCTTTACCATTCTATTAGTAGAAATACTCATAGTGTGTTAGTCTACGGACATCTGGTATTGAGAACAGCAAGCATACGGGAATCTGGTACTTCGGTATTAGAGACCTTAAAGGCTTTGAGCTGGAAAACCTGTCAAGAAAGTTCTTATAATGAATTTATCTGATCACAGGTGCAGTATTTATACTGTAATCATCGGTCCTCACGGAACCGAAGGTTAATGTAACCGACCTGATTGAGTATCGTCTATACTCGGTCCCTTCAAAACTTAAAACCCTCCGAGTGTTCAAAATTGATTTCTTAGAACACAGAGAGTGGATTTTCAATACAAAAATCATTTTTGTTGGTGACTATTATATATATCAATCATGGTGATTCCAAGTTCCATCCGATGAAGACGCATGCTCATATCTCAAGTATCTGATGAAATCTATCCAAAGAAGTCAAGAAAGCTTAATACTTAAAGCTTCCGCATCTCTGATAAGAATATCTTCTTCAAAAGTAAAAGTTAATGAAGATTAGAAGAAGATCAATCAGCAAAGCTTTCAAGATTTCAACAGATATGAGCATGTCCAACAAACGTTCAGCAAACGACGAAAAGAAAGAAAGATCACAAGTAACTCAAGATAGTCTTAAGTTCAATTTGTCATGAACTTGAGTTACTAAAGCACAAAGCACATCAAGTGAAGACCCCACATCAAGTTGAAGACAACAGCAGTGTATGCAAGTCATTCACAAAGTTCAACGGACTGCACTGCTAGTTAGAGCAACATATTACATGGAGCTCTCGTGACCTCACTTAGGGGGAGATTGTTAGAGTCAATATTTTCCTCCTAACAATGAAGGTTCGGTCACTCGAAGATGGACGAAGTTATAACAAGAATTACAAGTCTAGAAGTCCATCAAAGTGTAAGGTTAATGGACTAATCATTATAAAGTCCATTAAGTCCAAAACCAAGGCCCAAAGAGAGGCATAAAGCCCTCTTGAAACCGTCCATATCAAAGCCCTTGAATGGGACTATATAATGTTTTAGTTAGTTTCATTTTAGAGAGAGCTAGTTCATTCTCACAATTTCCATTTACTTTGTTTCTAGCCAAATTTTATTTTAATGCAAAAAGCTTTTATTGTTTAATCTTGAGTCTTGATTGTGTTGTTAAGTCATCACTTACCATTGAATGATCTAAGGACTATCAAACCTTTTCTCTAACAATATGTATATCAATTTCAATATGCTTAGTCCTTTCATGTAAAACAGGATTAGTTGCAATTAAAACAGCAGATTTGTTATCACAATTCAGGTTAACAGGAAGCAAATCTTTCACTTTAAGATCATCAAGAATGCTTAATATCCAAACAATTTCACAAGTAACAGTGGCCATGGCCCTATATTCAGCCTCTGAAGAGGACCTGGACACTGTTTGCTGCTTTTTACTTTTCCATGAAATCAAAGTCTCTCCTAAAAAAATACAAAAACCAGTAACTGACCTTCTTGGAAAGTCTCTCAACTTGTCACCTAAACCTTTTCTGGGGCTCGAACAAAAGAAAGTTCTATTCGGGGGAAGAAAACCGGCTAAAATTACTTTTGTGGGCTTGTGACCTGTTTTGGCTGACGTGGCCTCTAATTAGCCGGTTATATCTTTCATATTTACGTATCACCTGCCACTTTGGAACCATGTGAATATTTTAGTTATTATACAATTTATATATAGATATATATGTGAATAATCCAACCACAACTAACACCACCATTTCCCAAAATCAAAATTCACACCACACAAACCGATAGCATTTCTCATTTTCTAATCAAATCATATTTTTCTAACCCATCAGCGTTGAAGATGTTTTGGCACATTGATGGTGAGCCCGTCAATTAAAAAAATGTGTATAAGACTCAAAATCAATAAAACCTAATAACACATTCGCAATCCAAACTTGATTCCACCTTTACTTTCTCATTAAACCAAATCGATTCATATGTGTAAGATGGAAAAAAGATTAAATCAAATATATCTAAATATGTATGCTTGTGAAAGACGAGAGTGAGACGGTGGTATGTGGTGGTGCAGGCGATTGCCGACGGTAGTGGTGGTGCGTGGTGGTGCTTGGGAATAGACAAAACAACTGCTGCTTCTTCTTGTTTTATAAACCCCGCAGCCGCCAACAATAGTTGTCGCCGGAGATGATGGCGTGCCGTGGGAGATTCCGGCGAGCTTCATTTCCGACGGCGATCTATATATATGTATATGAATAGGAATATGTATAGATCTATGTACGTGGATGGATCGATCAATGGGGCTGTGGGGCTACTGCTGCTCTATTGTTTTGGTGTTGCTCTATGGATCGATCAACTGCTGCTGCTCTATATGTTAATATGTATGTATGTATATCGATCAATGTATGTATGTATATGTATGTTCTATACTTCTATGTATATCTTTATATATATGTTAATATGTATGTATGTATAAACCGATCTAATAAAACACGAATCTCTGCTAAAAAAACCTTATTGTCTATTGTTTATCTGTTTGTTTTGGTGTTTTCTTGATCTTTTGGAAACTGCTTTGTGGCAAAAATAGCGAAGATTATTGATTTTGTGTGTTAGAATCTGATTTGGAAATGTGAAATTAAAAATATATGACGTGGAATATACATGTCATCAATATATAAGATAAAAAAAGGGCTAATTACTTGAAAAGTCCCTCAACTTGTCACTGAAACCTTTTCTGGGGCTCGAACAAAAAAAAGTTCTATTCGAGGGAAGGAAAACGGCTAAAATCTCTTTTTTGGGGTTCCGTACAAGTAGCCGGTTAAAAAAGTATTTGTAAATCATTTTAGTTTATTTTAAAGCCTTACATTTCTTACATGGATATTCCATGTCATATGTTTCAATAAATATTTGATTTTTAATGCCACATAAGTTACCCACTAAGATACCATGTCATTATCTTCTTCCTCACATAATTATCATATATTGAAAGCAACAATCTTTCAAACACCATTTAAGCAATACGATTAGGAAAACAGATATAGATACAAACATATACATCTGAAAATGTGAAGTTGAAACACCGTCACCAACCACCACAAAAACTTATTGCATATCTATTTGTTAGCCTCCAACAAATATAGATACGAACATACACTTACATATATGTTATAAGTCTATACAAGACAGAAAATACTATATATGCATAAGTATAGATATTTCTATATATACGAACATATAGATCTGAAAACGGGATCGGGTTCAGCACCATTACCAACCATCACCGCCTCCAAATCCGGATTCAAGTCACCGGGAAGCTTACAAAAAGGTGTATAGATCGGAAAAACTTTGGATCGGAAAAAACGTATTCAAGAAAAAAGAAGTTAAGAAAAACTTTCAGGGGTCAACATCAAAGGCTCCGGTGTCACCCCTCCGCCGTCAACCACAATCCAAACGCCCTAAAAATGTTGCTTTACACCCGTCGCCGCCTAATTCTAACCAATTCTGCCATCACCGTAAGCCTGAAAGCCGCCGCTACCACCTACGTTGTCATTGTCGTTCAACCCACCATCGTTGTCACCGGAAAAACGAGCAGGTTGTTCATTTTTGTGATTTCTTTATTAAAATAGGTTTTTCTTCTAGATTTAAATTTGTTTTCATTATAAAAATGGGGAATTTGTGTCATTGATGTCTTAAGATACGAAGAGATGGTAATCTAAATTGAGACTTTATGTGTGATGAAATCATGAAAGTATATCCATACATAAATTTTGTATATCAGAGATGCCAATTGATGTTTGTATATATTGGATTAAATTACATATACTGATTAAGCTTTAGATCTATCTTTGTGATTGTGTATATATGTTGTATCTATTGCGTATATATGTTGTATCAATATATAATATTTTATAATTAACATAATTTGTTCACTATATCTACATGGCTGCCAGGTGGAATAATTTAGGATATAACCGGCTAATTAGAATCCACATAAGCAAAAGCAGGTCAAAGCCCCAAAAAAGAGATTTTAGCCGTTTTCCTTCCCTCGAATAGAACTTTTTTTTGTTCGAGCCCCAGAAAAGGTTTCAGTGACAAGTTGAGGGACTTTTCAAGTAATTAGCCCATAAAAAAACAAAGAAAATGATTTGGAAAATATTTTTAACAGGCAACTTGTACGGAGCCCCATAATAGTTATTTTAGCCGGTTTTCTTCCCCGAATAGAACTTTTTTTTGTTCGAGCCCCAGAAAAGGTTTAGGTGACAAGTTGAGGGACTTTCCAAGTAATTAGCCCTTTATATTACTTATATTTTTTAACAGAATGATTTTCTTGACAGGAAGTCTTGAAAGAATATCGGCGGTAACATTTGTCGGTATGTCTTCCATGGATTGATTAAGAAAAGAAGAAGACATGAAGTTGATCTGGTTTATGACTGATAGATTTTGTTGTTTTGGGGGTGGAAGTGGGTTTGTATAAGTTTTGAAATGTAAATTTAAGTTTAAATAGACGATTGAAGATTTGAAGGTTAAATGTGAATTTGGTGATGGTTGGTAGTTGTAGTGTTGAAATTTGAAATGTATTTAAGGCCAGTAATTAAAAAGCAATTCAAAAGTTTCAACCGTTAACAAGAATTAAATGGTGCCTTTCAAAGAAAAACAAAAATTAAATAGGAAATTAATGGAACTCTATGGGTCTTCAAATTACAACGAATTGAATGTTTTTTTTTAAGGTTGAATGTAAATTTGGTAACGGTATGTCTTCTATGGCTTAGGGGGAAGCAGGAGTCATAATTCTAACATTTGTTTTCTTTTGATTTGGCAGTATATTCTAAGGAGGGAGTTTTAAGATGGTAATGTAGAGAAATTACTGCATATAGGGTACTAGCAAGGAATATATCCCCCATATATATATAGTGATTATCAATTTTTATTTTTATTTTTTAATTTCAAAGAAGGAGATTTGCATATACAAGTCCATTTATGTAGAAAGAACTAGATTTTTATCTGGGCGTTGTCTCGGAAAACTTAACGATACGTAAAATATTTGTAACGAGTATAAGGTGGTTGATACATATAAACGATAAACATATATTACCAAAGCATATCATAAATCTAAAAAGTACAACACGAAAAAGAAAAAGTGTTTTAAAAGTCTATTAAAAAATATAAATCAATTCTTAAAATAATTACACTACCGTCTTTACATCAATTAATTTTACATTAATAACCTACATCACCCGTCGTCGTCATCATCACCACACCACCACTACTGCCACTATCATCGTCGCATCGTGCACACATACATCTAGCGCTACCCAAACGTTTGGTGGTAAAAGTTAGAAACACATAAAGTTAACTATAAAGGATAGAAAGTAAAAAAAGTGGTCGATCACATTAAAAAAAGTATTAATCAACAAACATGTAAATTATTTGTACATCGATCACATTAAAAAAAATCGAACTATATATATGGTTTATTTGACAATAAAAAATTTAATAACCATTAGAAAGTTTACATCTATACTATATTTTTTTTTAAAGTTGAATTTCGCTCTATCCCTCATCTCTTGATAAAACTACACTACTGTTTTTATATCAATTACTTTTAAATTAATAAGCACACCGACACCACCACTCGTCCCCCGCTAATACCACACCGCTACCACCACCACCGCTACAACCGTATATTGCGCGGACTTTCGTCTAGTTATTGATTATAGCAATTTGCAGCGAGCTTAGTGTTAGTCAAGGGTATAACAAACCCATAAAGTGCAATTGATTAATAAATAGAGAAAATCGCGACAATAACCAATTTTCGTTGCGATCGTACCAAAATAACCAAGTTTTTTCAGATTATCACAAAATAGCCAACAAAATCGCAACAAAAAACGAAAATCGCAACAAGAAAGGAAAAATCGCAACAAGAAATACAAAATCGCAACAAGAAATGCCAAAATCGCAACAAGAAATGGCGAAATCGCAACAAGAAATGGTAAAATCGCAACAAGAAATGGCAAAATCGCAACAAGAAATGGCGAAATCGCAACAAGAAAGGTGAATTTCGCAACAAGATATATTTGGTATTATTTTTTAGTGGATTGTAATTGTATTTTAATTATTTCGTTAAATTGTAACAAGTTTTGTAAGATTTTTATAAAAAAAAATTAAATTAGCCGTACCGGCCGGAATTCTGGTAATGCCGGACAAAATATCACGCCGGTACGACCAAAATACCGGTTTTAAACATTGTCATCAATACATAAAAACCTTTTGTGAATATAAGAAAACTCTAGGGGTGTAAGTGAAAAATAATCTTTATCTAAATTACACAAAAAGACAAAGGAGAAAAGAAAGAGAAATCTTCCTTCGTCGTTCTTCTTCCAATAGCAAAAATACATTACACCAAAGAAGAGAACGCAACTTTTTCTTTTTTGGCATCGGATCCAAGCAAAATATAATAAAATAATATAAATCAAAATGAAGAATCTGTCTGATCGCACAAAACAGGAAATAAAAATGGAGATGGGTTGGCCAAATCTTCAAATATACTACCATATTCTTCATATGAGAGGCTGCCCAATACTAGGGACTCATCCCTCAAGGACTAGTCCCTGTCAGCGCCACATCAGCAAAAAACACTCTAAGGACTAATCCCCCCAAAACATACCCAATACACTCATCCCTCAAGGACTAGTCTTGGACCCACCAATTATTTAATTCTACCATTTTATCTAAACTTTACACTTTTAACCCTCTAAAATTATAACAAAATCTATATAAAACACATACTTCATTAATAACAAAATCTAATAAAACACATACTTCACTTTACTTTACAAACTAAAACATACATACTAGAATATTAATAAAGACTAACAGACACACTTAATAATAATAAAACACATAATACAACATTACATAATAGTTATAAAACATAATACTAACACTCGGAATAGTCCGAGTCTACAATACTGTCGCTGTCGTTGCGATGAATGTATCGATATGGTTCATGTAACACCCCAACAAAGCGGAATCATGAGGGTTATGTACTAAGCACAGCACGACATGAAAATTAAGTAGAGACAATCTAAAATGCATTTAACGGATTGGACAATCCATAATTCAATCAATTACAAGTACCGGTATCATACAAAAATGCATAAGGAGCACGACCATCAAACGTTTACAAAAGAGAGTACAAAAGATGGCATATGATCCTAAGCATAACCCATAAGCGGAAACTATGAATCACGGATCCACGATAAAGTCCAAGCCCAATCCTAACATGCAAACAATCAATCATCATCCAATATGTCTTTGGTTAACCTGTTCACCTGAAAAGTGTACTAAAACGTGTCAACATAAAGTTGGTGAGTTCGTAGGTTTAAGAAATGAAAATCAAGTGTCGGGATATCAACCGTTAACGATATATGAGGATTAGTATACCTAATCACGTTCCAAGGAAACCCTAAAAGGGGATTACGTTCGCACAAATCAACACAAGTCAACGTCTACGTTAAATAATAGTTATAACGGCACAACTTACATAATGAATAATGCGCAACATACCGGCACGACTTACTTAATAAATAATGCGCGAAATACGTTTCTGGCACGACTTACATAATAACTAATGCGCGATATACGTTTCTGGCATGGATTACATTATAAATAATGCGCGAGATACGTTTCTGGCACGACTTACATAATAAATAATGCGCAAACATAAAGACATACAAACACGTAAACAAGCAACCAAGTAGGCATTTAACGTCTCGTTCCATACTATAACAAAATGAATCAACCGACAACCGTTTAACAATAAGTACACTTTCCACCCCAAAATAAGATAAACGTAGGGGCTACGAAACTCACCTTAGCTTTAGAAGTCGTTAGAATGAGATTAAGCGGGTGAGCGGGGAGCACAACGATCACAAACCTATTACATCAACATTTTATCATCACAAGGTATCCCCAAACGGTAAGGTCTAGCTAGCTAAACTATGCCACAATCCCCCAAGGATGCTTTAGAAGTGATTCAAGAACGTTTAAGCGACAAGGGAAGAGTTTTAGTTAAATTCGGTTCAATGACTTAGCACCAAAATTTGACTTGAAAATCAAAGTGTTTAGAAATGTGTTTAACCAAATTTGTTGACCTTAGAATGATGATATAAGACTAATAAACAATTTTTGGATCATTGAAAGTCGACCGATAACCGAGCGAAAATGTTATGGGAAAGGCAGTGATTTGCGGACAGATCTGGCGGATGGTCTGGCGGATGGTCTGATGAACACGGATCATCCGCCAATTCCAGAACATCATCCGCAGTTTTCAAAGAACAAGAAACGGGTTTTGACCTCAAAATTGATAACCTTAGAAGCCAAATCGGGTTACCAAACTTTAAGATAATCGAATACAAGTATAATTAAGTATAAACATCAATTCTTTTCACAAACCCACTTCCAAAATCTTGTGATTTAATCCAAACCCGTTTTTAACCAAAATCACACATTTTATGCCAAAATCGACCACCAAACGTTTAGATTGACAACAAGGAAGTAACCTACAATGTAAAAGGAACGTTTTGAGCTATGAAACACTTACCAATTCGTCCTACAACTTCAAATCCGGATTTAGGGCTCAAACTTTGGATGAACACTTTGAAACTTGAAATTCTTGGACTTTTGATGATATTATTATTAGGGTTACTAGATTTAGTTAGTTTAACATTAATAACACAAGATTTTGGTGAATTTATGGTGAATTTAAATGTGATTTTTATTGGTAGATGAAATGAATATAAGAAAAGTAAATGAGAGACAGTTATGGGGAGGATAAGGTAAGAAAGAAAGAAAGAAATGAATGAGTGGTTGTGTGGGTGGGGGTTTGGGCCGGCCTAGGGTTCCCCAAGTGGGGTTCCCGCTCCGCTAAATTCAACAAATAGCTATTCGGTAATCCTTTAAACGCCAAAATGAACCCGTAAACACATTTAAATTCAATGTTACGTTAAAACACGTCAAAAAGTTCAATAATTCATATTAATTCACGAAATCATTCACACATAATAACGTTTAATTACAAGTCAAACAAGGTCAAAAATCATGGTTGTTACATTTTTCTCCCGTTAAAGAAATTTCGTCCCGAAATTATATTCTAACTCGACTCGTTAAACAAGTGGGGATACTTGGCTTTCATTTAATGTTCCCATTCCCAAGTAAACTCGGGCCCACGTCTTGTTTGCCATCTAACTTGAACGATCGTGTAACGAGTATTCTTAAGCTTTTTAGTTTGCCGGTCTAAGATCTCTACCGGCTCTTCCACGAATATCAATGTTTTATCGACCCGGATTTCTTCAAGAGGCACGTGAAGTGTTGGATCGGCCAAACACTTCCTAAGATTACAAATGTGGAAGACATTATGAACTCCGCTCAAGTCTTGAGGGAGCTCTAATCGATACGCCACCGGGCCAATTCGCTCAAGGATCTTAAATGGGCCAATATATCTAGGGCCCAACTTGCCACGTTTCACAAACCGAACCACGCCTTTCCACGGAGATACTTTGAGCAACACATAATCACCTACTTCAAATTCGAGAGGTCGTCGCCTCACGTTTGCATACTTCAATTGTCGTTCCCGGGCTACTCTCAACTTCTCTTTGATTTGTGAGATCACCTTAGTCGTTTCAATAACAATTTTGGGTCCAATGAGTTGGCTTTCACCAACCTCCGCCCAAGCTAACGGTGACCTACAATCTCTCCCATACAAAGCTCTAAATGGAGCCATTTGAATGCTAGCATGGTAACTATTATTATAGGAGAATTCGACTAGCGGTAAATGTGCGTCCCAATTGCCACCAAAATCGATGGCACAAGCCCGTAACATGTCTTCAAGCTTTTGAATCGTCCTTTCACTTTGACCATCGGTTTGAGGATGGAACGCCGTACTCATGTTAAGTTGAGTACCCATTGCTTTTTGGAACGCCTTCCAAAATTTTGAAGTAAATCGGGCATCCCGATCGGTTAATAAGGAAATCGGCACTCCATGTTTGGATATCACTTCTTTGATGTACAAGCGTGCCATGGTGTCAAATTTATCATCTTCCCGGATGGCTAAGAAGTGAGCCAACTTAGTCAACCGGTCAACTATCACCCAAATGGTGTCCCGACCACTACTCGTTCTAGGTAACTTCGTGATGAAGTCCATGGCGATATCTTTCCATTTCCACTTCGGTTTCGCCGGTTAAACTAGCAAACCGGGTGGTTTCTTGTGGTCGGCTTTTACTTGCACACACGTGATGCATTCACTAACGTATCTAGCAATGTCTTTCTCATTCCCGACCACCAATACAAGTCTCTCAAGCCAAAATACACATGTCGAGAACTTGGCATACAATTTCTCATTCCCGACCACCAATACAAGTCTCTCAAGCCAAAATACATCTTGTCGGAACCCGGATGAACCGAGTAGGCCGACTTATGTGCTTCATTCATCAATTTCAACCGCCACCCGCTAAGAACGGGAATCCACAATCGTTCAACAAAGTATAAACCGTCATCATTCTTTCTATCAAATTGTTTTTCTAAGCCGTGTAATGCTTCATTGATGAAGTTTTCCGGCCTAGTTGCCAACCTATGTGCTCCAATGATGGAGTTACGAACACTCCTTAGCACAACAAGGCTCATGGCTTTAATTCGTCTTGGCTTTATGCGTTCTTTTCTGCTCAAAGCGACTACAATGTTTGCTTTACCCGGGTGATACCGAATAACATAATCATAATCACCAAAAAGCTCAAGCCATCTTCGTTGCCTCATATTCAATTCACTTTGGTCAAAAATGTGTTGAAGGCTTTTGTGATCGGTATAGATTACACTTTTAGTGCCATACAAGTAATGCCTCCAACATTTCAAGGCAAACACCACCGCTCCTAACTCCAAATCATGAGTCGGGTAGTTCTTCTCATGCACCTTCAATTGCCTAGATGCATAAGCAATCACTTTACCCCGTTGCATCAAGACACAACCCAAACCTTGCCCGGACGCATCACAATACACAACAAAATCATCGGCTCCATCGGGGAAGCTTAAAATGGGTACATCACACAACTTGTCTTTCAATAATTGGAATACTTGTTCTTGCTTTTCACCCCAATCAAACCTTTTTTCCCGTTGAGTCAACAAGGTCAAAGGTTGGGCAACCTTGGAAAAGTTCTCAATAAATCGTCAATAGTAACCCGCCAAACCAAGAAATTGACGAATCTCGGTTGGTGTCTCAGGTCGTCTCCAATTTTTCACCGCTTCAATTTTACTTGGATCCACATGAATTCCTTCCTTGCTCACCACGTGACCAAGAAAGTGGACCTCTTCAAGCCAAAATTCACATTTCGAGAACTTGGCATACAATTTCTCTTCCCGAAGTAACTCTAAGACTTTCTTCAAATGTTCGGCGTGTTCTTCTTTAGTCTTGGAGCAGATAAGGATGTCATCAATGAAAACAATGACAAACTCATCCAAGTAGAGCCGACACACCCGGTTCATCAAATCCATGAACACCACCGGTGCATTGGTCAACCCAAAAGGCATAACCATGAATTCAAAGTGCCCATAACGTGTACGGAAGGCCGTCTTGGGAATATCATCTTCATGAACACGTAATTGGTGGTAACCCGACCGCAAATCAATCTTAGAAAAGAAACGAGCACCTTGGAGTTGATCAAATAATTCGTCAATTCTTGGAAGAGGATAACGATTTTTCACCGTGAGTTTGTTTAGTTCTCGATAATGGATGCACATACGAAAGGAACCGTCTTTCTTTTTAACAAATAAGACCGGTGCACCCCACGGTGAATGACTAAGGCGGATAAAACCCTTTTCTTGAAGTTCTTTGAGTTGGGCGACCAACTCTTGCATTTCGGTTATGGCCAAGCGGTAGGGTGCTTTGGCTACGGGAGAAGCATTTTTGATGAGATCAATACGGAAGTCGAGTTCACGAGATGGAGGAAAACCCGGTAGGTCATCCGGGAATACATCCATGAACCTATTAACCACGGGCACAACTTTTAGTTCGACTTTTGTGAAGTTGACATTTCAAATTTTTCCTTCCCACGGCTCGGTCGTCTCGCCTTGAACCACTAACTCTTCCCTGTCTCCTAATGGAAATCTCACTACCCGACTACCACAATCAATAACCGCGTTCATTGTCGACATCCAATCCATACCCACAATTACATCAAAGCTACCGATATCGAAGGTAACAAGGTCTATAAGGAACGGATGGTCACACAACTCTAAGGTACAATCACGAACAACTTGGTCAATTTTAGTTAACGCGCCATTTACCATTTCAAGTTCAAAGTAATAAGATAACGGACTAAGGCTAGCATCAATCAACGGTATGAAATCATTGGAGACAAGACTAAAATCGGCACCCGAGTCAAATAATACGGTGGCATATTGATTGTTTAGAAGAAAAGTACCTGCCACGATGTTTGGATCAACACGATCCTCAGCCGAATTCACGGCAAAAGCTCGTCCACGGGGAGCAAGTTGTTGTTGTGGAGCTTGATGTTGTTGGCCTTGATTTCCCCGGTTTTGATTGGGACCGGGAATTTGAAGTTGATTAGGGTGTACAGTCACTTACACTTGTTGGCCAATGAGATTAGGGCACCAGTTACGGTAGTGATCTTGGCTACCACATTCGTAACAAGTACCCGGAGCCATCGGGGGACGTTTTGTGTTTAGAGGAGCAACGTTCAATGGAGCAACTTGACGGTTATTAGGACAAAATTTGGAGGTGTGACCCGGTTGATTACATTGGAAGCAAACATCACATCTCACATTAGCCCAATGGTGACCGTTACACCTAGGGCATAAAGGACTAGCCCCGGCATAACCACCTTTTGGAGGACCCACCGCTGGCACAACCGCCGCATAAACCTTCCCACCACGACTAGGGCGTTTATGATCACGCCTCTCATCTTTCTTGGTGCCACTCGACTCGGCCACCTCTTTTCTCTTGCCATCACCTTTACTCAACTTACCACCCCTTATAAGCTCCAATGTCACACTAGCGGTGCGGGTGGTTGCCTCTTTGTTTGTCAATGGTATGGTGGGGTGAGAAACAAGCATTCTCACTTCATGAGGCAATCCCGCAACATAATTCTCAACCTTTATATTTTCGGGCCTCACATAATGGGGAATGAGCCTAGAGAGTTGGCCAAAACGGCGAGTGTAACCCTCATAGTCTCCTCCCTTCATGGCAAGTTTAGAAAATTCAACTTGCAAGTTTCTCATTTCGTGTGCCGGGCAATACTTAGCAATTATCATCTCTTTGAAGTCTCCCCAAAGTAGGTTATTAGCCCCATCGATCCCCAATTCATCAACCTCCTCATTCCACCATTCAAGGGCATCACCCTTCAACATACCGGTGGCATAAGCAATTCGTTGCGCAAAGGAGCAACCACTACGAGCAATAATTGCCTCAATTCTCTCTAGCCACTCTAAACAACCCGTGGCACCACCTTCTCCACCAAACACCGGAGCCCCACAAGCTTTGAAATCTTTAAACAAGCACCCTTGGTTGTAAACATTATAACCTCTTTGTTGAACAAAGCCTTCTCCTCCATTCTCATCTTCATTTTCATTTTCATTTTCATTCTCACCATTAGCCGCTTCATATTCCGGCTCTTCTTGATCACCTCTAGATTCCATGGCCGCCGAGATTCGGGCCACTGGATCCGGCATGAGATCATTTAAGGCTTGAGTTTTAGCCTCGGTTGATACTCGAGAATTGGCACCACCCCGGCCACCTCGGCCACCACGATCCCCACGGTTTCCTCTACCATCTCGACCACCTCTACCCCCACGTCCGCCAACAACTTCTTCTTCTTCTTGAGCACGAAGGCGGCACAACTCTTCTTCTTCTTGAGCACGAAGGCGGCAAACAACTCTTCTCGGTATAACCATTCCTTCCTGAACACACGTGTTAGATTAGTAAGTTAATTCTGACAATTCACACACGAATAATCGAAACCGGCCGTCATATAACCAACAATATATACTTAATCCCTTCTAAACCGTTACAAGAACATATAATTCTACGGGGATATTATCATGGCAATAATCTAAGGCATCATCATTTCATACAATTCATAATCAACAACACAATTACAAGCCAATTAACACACATATAAATGGGGTCAAGTCACAACAAGGTGGGTGAGACATAGTCTGAATCTAACTTCAACATTCAACACATTAAAAGTGCTTGTATACAGGGTGTACTAGCGGCTAACCCTCCACACCGTTAATATATTGAATAGATGTCAGGACTCGGTTCCGTTATGCTCTCTAAGAATTGGTCGGGTATGTATACAGGGTGTACTAGCGGCTAACCCTCCACACCGTTAATATATTGAATAGATGTCAGGACTCGGTTCCGTTATGCTCTCTAAGTATTGGTCGGGTATGTATACAGGGTGTACTAGCGGCTAACCCTCCACACCGTTAATATATTGAATAGATGTCAGGACTCGGTTCCGTTATGCTCTCTAAGTATTGGTCGGGTATGTATACAGGGTGTACTAGCGGCTAACCCTCCACACCGTTAATATATTGAATAGATGTCAGGACTCGGTTCCGTTATGCTCTCTAAGTATTGGTCGGGTATGTATACAGGGTGTACTAGCGGCTAACCCTCCACCTAACCAACCCTCATTAAGCATACGTTAAATAATAGTTATAACGGCGCGACTTACATAATGAATAATGCGCAACATACCGGCACGACTTACATAATAAATAATGCGCGATATACGTTTCTGGCACGACTTACATAATAAATAATGCGCGATATACGTTTCTGGCACGACTTACATAATAAATAATGCGCGATATACGTTTCTGGCACGACTTACATAATAAATAATGCGCGATATACGTTTCTGGCACGACTTACATAATAAATAATGCGCAAACATAAACACATACAAACACGTAAACAAGCAACCAAGTAGGCATTTAACGTCTCGTTCCATACTATAACAAAATGAATCAACCGACAACCGTTTAACAACAAGTACACTTTCCACCCCAAAATAAGATAAACGTAGGGGCTACGAAACTCACCTTAGCTTTAGAAGTCGTTAGAATGAGATTAAGCGGGTGAGCGGGGAGCACAAAGATCACAAACCTATTACATCAACATTTTATCATCACAAGGTATCCCCAAACGGTAAACTCTAGCTAGCTAAACTATGCCACAATCCCCCAAGGATGCTTTAGAAGTGATTCAAGAACGTTTAAGCGACAAGGGAAGAGTTTTAGTTAAATTCGGTTCAATGACTTAGCACCAAAATTTGACTTGAAAATCAAAGTGTTTAGAAATGTCTTTAACCAATTTTATTCACCTTAGAATGATGATATAAGACTAATAAACAAGTTTTGGATCATTGAAAGTCGACCGATAACCGAACGAAAATGTTATGGGAAAGGCAGTGATTTGCGGACGAATCTGGCGGATGGTCTGATGAACACGGATCATCCTCCAATTCCAGAACATCATCCGCAGTTTTCAAAGAACAAGAAACGGGTTTTGACCTCAAAATTGATAACCTTAGAAGCCAAATCGGGTTACCAAACTTTAAGATAATCGAATACAAGTATAATTAAGTATAAACATCAATTCTTTTCACAAACCCACTTCCAAAATCTTGTGATTTAATCCAAACCCGTTTTTAACCAAAATCACACATTTTATGCCAAAATCGACCACCAAACGTTTAGATTGACAACAAGGAAGTAACCTACAATGTAAGAGGAACGTTTTGAGCTATGAAACACTTACCAATTCGTCCTACAACTTCAAATCCGGATTTAGGGCTCAAACTTTGGATGAACACTTTGAAACTTGAAATTCTTGGACTTTTGATGATATTATTATTAGGGTTACTAGATTTAGTTAGTTTAACATTAATAACACAAGATTGTGGTGAATTTTATGGTGAATTTAAATGTGATTTTTGTTGGTAGATGAAATGAATATAAGAGAGGTAAATGAGAGAGAGTTATGGGGAGGATAAGGTAAGAAAGAAAGAAAGAAAGAAATGAATGAGTGGTTGTGTGGGTGGGGGTTTGGGCCGGCCTAGGGTTCCCCAAGTGGGGTTCCCGCTCCGCTAAATTCGACAAATAGCTATTCGGTAATACTTTAAACGCCAAAACGAACCCGTAAACACATTTAAATTCAACGTTACGTTAAAACACGTCAAAACCTTCAATAATTCATATTAATTCACGAAATCGTTCACACATAATAACGTTTAATTACAATTCAAACAAGGTCAAAAATCATGGTTGTTACAGTTCAGGAGACCCGGTAGCGTTACCGGGTTAAGGAGATGCGTACTCCTCCCCACGGTCAGTCTGGTAATCATCAGGACGACCACCACCGACAGAGCCTTGCGAGAATAACGCGTGGTCTAGAGTGGTGGTTAAAGTGGTAGTGGCAGCGGTAAGCTGGAAATTGTTTGATTCAGCCAATCAATCTTCTGTCGAAGATAAATAAGATACTAATTTTCGACGGCGTTACGAATCCGACCTTCAGCTTCAAGTCGTCCGTTTTTGCATGTGACTCTGCATGGCCATTTTTGCATCACGGACAGTCATGTTTGCTATCGAAAATGTGTTTGTGTATAGCAGTATAGAGGAATTTATGAATATATGAAAGACTAGTATGAATTTTTATGAAATGGAAGTGTATATATAGGAATTTAGAAAAACTAGCCGTTAAGGACTAAAAGTGTCATTTTTTTGAACTTGTTTTGGTCAAAAAGGCCGTTAGAGGGACATGTTTTGCCAGCTTTTGAAAGTTAATTTTTTTTGTCTTCTTCCCCTATTAAGCCGTTAAGATTCAAAAAAAAAGGAAACAAGCATCACAGCTCGTCCCTGGAAGAACGAAATTGAGGGACGAATGGTGGGAACGAACGGGGGACGAGTCCCACCCAATGGTGTGGACTCGTCCGTCCCTACGAAACAAGTGGGGGACGGGTGTATTCGGTAGCTTCTGACAAAAGATCAACTATTGTATACTCTTCCTCTTATATGTGCTGGGGGTGGGCCATGACCAACCCTACCCCCCACATAGCTCCGCCCTTTAGGATCCTTAACTTTACAAAGTCAACTCTAGATACATAAATCACTAATTACATAACAACCCCAAAATATGGGTTAATGAATTAACATTCAACACTCTCTCTGAGTTTATTAAACTTCAACATCTTCATGTTTTCAAACTCAATCATTCTTGTCTTGAACAAGTTGTAGCGGGTGTTGGTTTCGTCTTTGTTTTCTTTGATATGTATTCGACTGATAAAACTTGTCCAACATTCGTCACACCTCCTCTAGAAATTTTGTTGTCATAGAATTATAGAAATATCCAAAATACTTCTTTTTCCTTTTTTTTTTCTTTCAAATGAAAATAGCCCATACCATAATGCAGGCCCACTAGTCTTTAATTCCTTTCATAACTCAGGCCACAAAAATTAACATATCTCGCCTTTTACAATTCCCGGTCTTTTCCTTTGTGTAATTTTGTGTATCACACATTCACGTTCCCAACGAGCAACCTCTCTTAATTCTGTACAACAACTAGATGGTCTGCACTCTAACCATCCTTCTTTTGGTCTTGGCTGATCTTGATGCCAGCAATAATATCACAACAATAGCCGGCGGTGGTCTGGTTCGGTTGTTTATCTCTTCTTTTCCGGCGGGTGCACATGTGGCTTATTCTCAGTCTCACAAATGGTACCTTCTCTTTCTCCTTCCCTTCAATTGATAGTTTCCTTAACCAATTTAATTTTTGATTCAATATATCTCTTAATTTGGGCCGGGATGGGTTGAACCGTGTAAAACCCGAGAACCGTAAACCCGATGATGTACATGTTTAATTCCTTGTAAAATTCTACTTCCTTATTATCATATTAAACTAATTGATTAAATATGAGAAGATATATATGCAAGTAATCAAATTTCCTTATCATCGATATCTATACTTCTGTATAAAAATTATAAGCCCATGTTGAAAGTTTAAAAAAAATGGGACATACGAATTGACCAAACTACCCTTAATGAATTAAATCACCATCAACCCTTAATATTTGTAACATCCAAAAACTTTGACCGTTCGAATTTTTATGTAATTTGACTAACATTCTTATTTAATGATATGAATGAGTTCAATTTGTGACTAAATGACTAGATAATGTGTTTGACGGGTCGATTTACCACTTACTTGGCAATATAATATTAGACGATGCGAGTTAACGACTAAATAAACTAACTAGTGGTGAAACGGGTCAACCCATGGGTACAACCATGACCCATGACCCACAAATGAGACCCAACCTTATCCCAAACCTCCCACCCAATCTCTTACACTCTTCTCACCCACACACACACTTATCTATCTTTCTCTCTCTCAAAGTAAATGCAAGAGACACTCTCACTCTCTCTTTAAATGCTTACAATCATTTAATGTTATTTGGGTTAAATTCAAGTTAGATTAAGCTTCATCATCATTATATCTTCATCATATCAAAATTTTGGAGTTTCAAGTTGCAAGAATTATCCATTTGGGTCAAAATTCGGGTTTGACTTTTGAAGCAAGATTTGGTAAGTCAAAATCATTAAATTACCTCCATTTATGTTTATAAACATGTTTCTAGTCAAGACCAAACACACTTGGATCGAATTTCGGGTCAAAACCTTAATGGGTCAAATTTAGGGTTTATGATGAACTAGATTAGGTCAAAACCGGATTTGGGTAAAGAATTATGAAATCTTGTGATGGGTTATGTCAAAACATGTTTGAATTCACTTCAAAACGACTTTGGATCGATTTTTGAGTCCAAGAACACCACTAGGGTAAAATTAGGGTTTTATGGTTTTAAATTTGGGTCAAATGATTTTTGGATAACAAATCAAGGCTATGGATCGGATTTTTTTGTATGGGTCACGTTTAATTATGTTAAAATATGGTTGGTTCAACTTCAAAACAAGTTTAGGAGTTATCAAAACCGATTTTTAGGTCAAAGTATGAGTTTCGGGTGTGTTTGGCTCGAAATGGAGCTGTTTGGTTTCTGCAACCCGTTCAGGTTCCTTCCACCATCTGGCACGCCACTGCCACCGTCCAAGACGGTGGCCTGGATGTTGCTTTCTCAACCCACACGCTGGAAACTCCTGGTTTACGCTATAGAGACGGTGGGAAGACGGTAAAGATGCATAATGGAAGCCACCGTCCCAGACGCCCTGCCAGGCTCTGGTCAGCGTCTCAGACGCCCTTAGCTACCGTCCAAGACGGTGGGCTAGGTTCTCCCAGTTTTTCAGACGTCTTCTTTTACCATACATGACGCTAGACTGGGTTCACTCGACATTAGGGACGCCATGTGTGACTGTTTATCACTTGTGCTTTACATCCCCCTCCTTCTTGTTTGGTTCCTAGTCTTGTGTAGATTATTCTAGGATAGTCATGAGCTTTCATTTGAGCCACCTCCCGACTCCTCTAGTGTTCTATACAAGTCACAATCTTCCTTCAAAGTCAAGAGTCGTTTTTAAACCTCAAACTAAGTTTTAACATACTTAATCGATATATATATTAAACTTGATAATGGGTTTGGACGTGTGATGAACTTTTGAAAAACCTTGACTCGACCCAAACTATCTCTTGACTTCTCTTAAGACGTATATGAGTCTCGGGAGTTAATCTAAGTCTCAAGTCATTTATGAAACCCTAATTAGGGTTTAACTTGTTACATATTAATGTGTATATTATATAATTATAGGTTTTGGGCACGTGGAGCTTATCGAACAATTATAATCTCATCTAATCTCGAATTTAGCTTTTATTGCCGATCAATGTGAGTTACGTAGCTCCCTACTCGATTGAGATTCGGGCTGGAAAGTGCACACATACGCGTTTGATTGTTTGATTGATGTATCGGTGGTTTGATTGGATTGTTTGATTTATTATGCACTCGTTTATGATTATATATTGTGATAGGATAGTTGTACATACATGGAAGACGATGATGCATTTAAAGAGTTGTAGATGTGGTGGGAAGGCTGTGGGTGACCCTATATATAAGCATCTATGATTCTTTAAATGTAAAGTCGTATGAAGTGTATGTGCATTGGGTTTTGGTTGAGTTGATGGATATTGGATATGATGACTTGTGGTTTGATTTGGGGAGACCGATCTATGGGAGTCGGTTGGTGAACACACGCATACACACTATCACCCCGTTGGGGAGCGTTGTACTTTTGAGTACTTGATATTTGTGCGGTACACTCGCAAGCTTACTCCATTTGTAACATCCGCCGTTTTGACCAGTCAACGTAACGGGTCTAGTAAATTTGAAACAAGTCAAACTATGATAGAGTAGACTTTTGTAATGAAAAGTAGGCATATGAATAGTCATTTGAAACGTAATTTTGAAATAGATAATAATATGTCAACGAAATATTTGAGTAAGTCTCGAGTTAAAAGTCTTAACTAAACGAATCGTTTCTCGGGAAAAGCCGGAAGGAGCCGCGAGAGTCCAAGAAGGGAACAAAACCCTCCCTCCCTCCTTTCTTCCCCTCATTTTCTCACACCCACCCTCTATCTATATTCTCTATTCCTTCCTTTTTGTAAATTAAATTAGTGGTAACTTGTATCATAGTAATAATAACCCTCAAAAGTTCAAGATTTCTTTTGGGTTTTAAGTGTATAATCTCCCCCTAGCTTGAAATTTCGGATTTTTGGTGCTTCAAAGGATTTTGGTAAGTGATTTCACTCTCAAATCACTTGTTTATGTTGTTACATGTCTTGTATTACTAGTTCATTACAAAGTTTTGGACAAAATTGGTGTTCTTGAGCATTTAGGTCAAAAATAGGTTTTCAAAGAGGGGTTTTTGATTTAGGAAGTGGGTTTGTGAAAAGAGTTGATTTTTACACTTGTTTATACTTGAATTTGGTTGTGTTAAAGTTTGAAGCTTTGAATTTTACGTTTGGATCGTCAATTTGTGTCGAAAATGGGTTTTTCTCCCGTAACTGGCAAAGTTGCGCCGCAACTTTCCAATGGTTCGCCGCAACTTTGCCCAGATCTTCAAATCTTCATCAGTTGCCCAGATAGGGTTGCACCGCAACTTTGAAGGGTTCGCCGCAACTTTTGGGTGTCCATTTTTTCTAAGCTCAAAGTTGCGCCGCAACTTTGACATGGTTCGCCGCAACTTTTCACACTTCAGCAAAACTTGATATTTGAAAAGATCATAACTTATAAACCGTAACTCCGTTTATAACGTATGAGCTATCCTCGGAATCGTAAAAGAGTCTACTTTATCATGATAACATTCTTTTGAGATGAATTAAAACTTGGTTTATCCAAAAGTGGGCCCAAAGTGAATCGGTCAAAGTCCGGTTTAGTCGTTATGTAACGAAATGAAATGATTTCACTTTCATTGTATCAAAACCCTATAAAATGGACGTAATAAAGTGTTTATAGTAAGATTTGGTCAATATTCATAGGACCTACCCTTTTAGATGCTTTAGGATTAATGTGATGCGTGTATGACTAGGTTTCGGCTATCGTGGACGTCGGTTCTACTATCTTTCATTTTGGGATTGTATTGCGGGCGACAGGTGAGTCTCGTAGCCCCTACTATATGTTGTATGCTTTGGGGGTGGAAAGATACTCGCTATGTGTTTATGTGTTATGCCGTGGATTTAGCTTATGTTAATTCTACGTGCTTACGTTTTTGTGTTACAACATGTCATAGGTAGACATGTAACGTGATTGATAACGATTTGGATGTAGTTGAACGTATAAGATTGTTGTAGCCTATACTAGAATGATCTTTTGATGTGAAATATGATATTGATGTATGTATATGATTAGAGTTAGGTAGGTTTTTGGTATGCTTAATGGGTGTTGGTCGGGTGGAGGGAAAGCCGATGGTATCACCTGTATACAAACCCTGCCAATACCTAAAAGGCATATCGGAAACCTAGGTCGGTTTGGTGATTTTGTTGATTGGAAAGTGTACTCATTGTTAAACGTGTGCCGATTGGTTTGGAAGCGTTGTTATATGGAATGAGACATATGGACTTTGTACGATAGGTCCCCTAGCATATCGTTAAATGTTGTATATGTTTATGTTTGTATGAATAACGCTTAAGTCCACGTTGGTGGCATAACGATTAAGTCCACGTTGGTGGCATAACGCTTAAGTCCACGTTGGTGGCATAACGCTTAAGTCCACGTTGGTGGCATAACGATTAAGTCCACGTTGGTGGCATAACGCTTAAGTCCACGTTGGTGGCATAACGCTTAAGTCCACGTTGGTGGCATAACGCTTAAGTCCACGTTGGTGGCATAACGCTTAAGTCCACGTTGGTGGCATAACGCTTAAGTCCACGTTGGTGGCATAACGCTTAAGTCCACGTTGGTGGCATAACGCTTAAGTCCACGTTGGTGGCATAACGCTTAAGTCCACGTTGGTGGCATAACGCTTAAGTCCACGTTGGTGGCATAACGCTTAAGTCCACGTTGGTGGCATAACGCTTAAGTCCACGTTGGTGGCATAACGATTAAGTCCACGTTGGTGGCATAACGCTTAAGTCCACGTTGGTGGCATAACGCTTAAGTCCACGTTGGTGGCATAACGCTTAAGTCCACGTTGGTGGCATAACGCTTAAGTCCACGTTGGTGGCATAACGCTTAAGTCCACGTTGGTGGCATAACGATTAAGTCCACGTTGGTGGCATAACGCTTAAGTCCACGTTGGTGGCATAACGCTTAAGTCCACGTTGGTGGCATAACGCTTAAGTCCACGTTGGTGGCATAACGCTTAAGTCCACGTTGGTGGCATAACGCTTAAGTCCACGTTGGTGGCATAACGCTTAAGTCCACGTTGGTGGCATAACGCTTAAGTCCACGTTGGTGGCATAACGCTTAAGTCCACGTTGGTGGCATAACGCTTAAGTCCACGTTGGTGGCATAACGATTAAGTCCACGTTGGTGGCATAACGCTTAAGTCCACGTTGGTGGCATAACGCTTAAGTCCACGTTGGTGGCATAACGCTTAAGTCCACGTTGGTGGCATAACGCTTAAGTCCACGTTGGTGGCATAACGCTTAAGTCCACGTTGGTGGCATAACGCTTAAGTCCACGTTGGTGGCATAACGCTTAAGTCCACGTTGGTGGCATAACGCTTAAGTCCACGTTGGTGGCATAACGCTTAAGTCCACGTTGGTGGCATAACGCTTAAGTCCACGTTGGTGGCATAACGCTTAAGTCCACGTTGGTGGCATAACGCTTAAGTCCACGTTGGTGGCATAACGATTAAGTCCACGTTGGTGGCATAACGCTTAAGTCCACGTTGGTGGCATAACGCTTAAGTCCACGTTGGTGGCATAACGCTTAAGTCCACGTTGGTGGCATAACGCTTAAGTCCACGTTGGTGGCATAACGCTTAAGTCCACGTTGGTGGCATAACGCTTAAGTCCACGTTGGTGGCATAACGCTTAAGTCCACGTTGGTGGCATAACGCTTAAGTCCACGTTGGTGGCATAACGCTTAAGTCCACGTTGGTGGCATAACGCTTAAGTCCACGTTGGTGGCATAACGCTTAAGTCCACGTTGGTGGCATAACGCTTAAGTCCACGTTGGTGGCATAACGCTTAAGTCCACGTTGGTGGCATAACGATTAAGTCCACGTTGGTGGCATAACGCTTAAGTCCACGTTGGTGGCATAACGCTTAAGTCCACGTTGGTGGCATAACGCTTAAGTCCACGTTGGTGGCATAACGCTTAAGTCCACGTTGGTGGCATAACGCTTAAGTCCACGTTGGTGGCATAACGCTTAAGTCCACGTTGGTGGCATAACGCTTAAGTCCACGTTGGTGGCATAACGATTAAGTCCACGTTGGTGGCATAACGCTTAAGTCCACGTTGGTGGCATAACGCTTAAGTCCACGTTGGTGGCATAACGCTTAAGTCCACGTTGGTGGCATAACGCTTAAGTCCACGTTGGTGGCATAACGCTTAAGTCCACGTTGGTGGCATAACGCTTAAGTCCACGTTGGTGGCATAACGCTTAAGTCCACGTTGGTGGCATAACGCTTAAGTCCACGTTGGTGGCATAACGCTTAAGTCCACGTTGGTGGCATAACGCTTAAGTCCACGTTGGTGGCATAACGCTTAAGTCCACGTTGGTGGCATAACGCTTAAGTCCACGTTGGTGGCATAACGCTTAAGTCCACGTTGGTGGCATAACGCTTAAGTCCACGTTGGTGGCATAACGCTTAAGTCCACGTTGGTGGCATAACGCTTAAGTCCACGTTGGTGGCATAACGCTTAAGTCCACGTTGGTGGCATAACGCTTAAGTCCACGTTGGTGGCATAACGCTTAAGTCCACGTTGGTGGCATAACGCTTAAGTCCACGTTGGTGGCATAATGCTTAAGATCTTTTGATTGCATTCTAGATCTGTATACTCGGGCACGATGCCTCGGTTGCTCTCCCTTTCTTGTGATTTGTATGTTGTATTTTGTGCCGTGTATGATAACTTGTTGTGTTAATTAGCCATCATATAGTTTCTCTGTGTAATATACATTTGCAAGCTCATTTCAGTTGCATCTCACGTTTTCGCCACTGGTGGGGTGTTACAGAATGGTATCAGAGCCTAGGTTTTAGAGAATTAGGTGGTTTGGCCTAGACTAAAACCTAAGCACCCGCATATAGTATATTTCATAGGAAACTATGTGTGCATTGCTATATGTAAATTATATGGATTGCTTGCGGATAAATTGAGAAATTTCTAACGATGTCTTCTTTCAATGTTTTAAAGTTTTGAAAATGTTTGCCAACTACTAATGTTGGGTTCCCCAAAACCCTGGCTTTTAAAAATACGATAAGAGCTTATGTGTAACTGCATGTTTTCAAATGACTTATTTATTTTTGGAAAAACTCAAGGTTTAAACTCCTTACAAAACTTGTAGTTACATGTTTTCTTAAACGCGAATATTACTCAAATGGTTGGCAAACTCCGAAATGCAAAACCTTCCATTTAATATTTGAAAATTTTGTTACAAAAGTTCAAACGAATACTTTGAAGCTTTCCATGATGGTAACAAATGTAAAAATTCTTCAATTATATGCAACTTGTGTGTTTGTGAAGAAACTTTGAGGTAACGTATGCAAGATAGTTGAAATATGCTTAGATGGTCATAAGTGAACTTATGCAAGCGTATATTGGAGGATGGTATTCAACTTGAGGAATTAACATTGTATACTCGAATACTAAAGGTATTTAATAGAAAGTGGTGAGTTCGTTATTTTCAAACGCTAGCCGTATGTGTGCTTATGAGATAAATCTTAATTGTTGCCTTGTTGAGACGAAACTTGTTGTTGTCTTTGTTGAAACGAATATTGTTGTTGCCTTGTTGAGATGAATTTTTTTGTTGCCTTATTGAAATGAATCTTGTTGTTGCTTTGTTGAGACGAGTCTTGTTGTTGCCTTGTTGAAACGAATCTTGTTGTTGTCTTTATTGAGATGGAACTTATGTTGTCCTGGTTGTGTGGTTAATAATGGAACATGAAATTTGTTGTGTATTTACTTTTGGCAAAGTGAAGTGATGAAAATAACATAGTATAACAGTGTGGAAACCATAGAAACGCCCGATCAACGGTTCTACAGCAACCCGGTGGTATATGCAAGTTATTGGTATCATGAATTGCACAATGTGGTTAAAGGATAGTAGGTAAGATGGTATGTTTGAGGGGCATTGGTTGGGTGGAGGGAAAGCCGCTGGTATCACCTGTATACATACACCACTAGTAGATTAGATGTAGGAGTTAGATTCGGACTATAATTTAACCGCATTGTTTAGGGCCTTGTATGTATTTATGTTATGATTGGAAATTTGATGATGGAATGACATGTTGATTCGTATATTTGAAGTATAAGCTCACATTGTTGTTGTGACCTCGTTAAGCTCACCTTGTTGTGGTGGTCTTGTTAAGTGGATGGTATTCACTTGTTATTTATATATGAATGTTTATGTATATGCGTATTATGATCATATTATGAACGTATTAGGAACATATGAATGTATGATCGTGTTATGATCGAATTATGAATATATGATCGTGTTATGATCGAATTATGAATATATGATCGTGTTATGATCGAATTATGAATATGATCGTGTTATGATCGAATTATGAATATATGATCGTGTTATGATCGAATTATGAAATATGATCGTGTTATGATCGAATTATGAATACGTATGATCGTGTTATGATCGAATTATGAAATATGATCGTATTATGATCGTATTATGAATGTATGATCGTGTTATGATCGAATTATGAATATATGATCGTGTTATGATCGAATTATGGACGTATGATCGTGTTATGATCAAATTATGAACGTGTGATCGTATTATGATCGTATTAAGAACGTATGATCGTGTTATGATCGAATTATGAATATATGATCGTGTTATGATCGAATTATGAACGTATGATCGTGTTATGATCGAATTATGAATATATGATCGTGTTATGATCGAATTATGAACGTATGATCGTGTTATGATCGAATTATGAATATATGATCGTGTTATGATCGAATTATGAACGTATGATCGTGTTATGATCGAATTATGAATATATGATCGTGTTATGATCGAATTATGAACGTATGATCGTGTTATGATCGAATTATGAATATATGATCGTGTTATGATCGAATTATGAACGTATGATCGTGTTATGATCGAATTATGAATATATGATCGTGTTATGATCGAATTATGAACGTATGATCGTGTTATGATCGAATTATGAATATATGATCGTGTTATGATCGAATTATGAACGTATGATCGTGTTATGATCGAATTATGAATATATGATCGTGTTATGATCGAATTATGGACGTATGATCGTGTTATGATCAAATTATGAACGTGTGATCGTGTTATGATCGAATTATGAATATATGATCGTGTTATGATCGAATTATGAACGTATGATCGTGTTATGATCGAATTATGAATATATGATCGTGTTATGATCGAATTATGGACGTATGATCGTGTTATGATCAAATTATGAATATATGATCGTGTTATGATCGAATTATGAACGTATGATCGTGTTATGATCGAATTATGAATATATGATCGTGTTATGATCGAATTATGAACGTATGATCGTGTTATGATCGAATTATGAATATATGATCGTGTTATGATCGAATTATGGACGTATGATCGTGTTATGATCAAATTATGAATATATGATCGTGTTATGATCGAATTATGAACGTATGATCGTATTATGATCGAATTATGAAACGTATGATCGTGTTATGATCGAATTATGAATATATGATCGTGTTATGATCGAATTATGACGTATGATCGTTTATTGCATGATTATGGGAAATTATATTGTTAAGCTTGGTTTTTATGCATGAGGTAACGGTAATGGAAAATGCATGTGTAAGTATGTTAATTGGTGAGAAATTTCATGGATTGATTGATATATTAGGCGCTAGTGCGAGTATGTGTAAGTATTTACTCGATGGGCAATCGTATGAATGAGTTTGGTAAACAAGTTAATCGTTCGAATATTCCCAAAACCTTATTGCTTTACTTGCTTATAGGAACGAATCGATAGAAAATGTTAATGCATGCATAGTTGTACCCAACATATGGGAAATCGAATGTATGATTGGACATGCGGGACTAGTTCTTAGAACATGCAAAAATCTTACCTCCTAACTTGCCTATGTGAATAAATTGTTAGGATACGGTAGAGCATGCATGGTTGCCATTCAAGTCAAATTGTTGAATATGCCCAAATTTTGTTGCCTAACTAGCTAAGTGGAATAAATCATTAGGATTTGATAATTTATGCGTAAAGGTAGACATTTGGGGCCATTGTATGTATAGGTTGTCATGCTAGCCTAATTGCTTAGGTATACCTAGGTCTTGTTGCCTAACTTGCTTATTGCATATATAGTTAGGAATTGAAGATGCATGCATAGATGTAAATGGTTTCGTGAGCAATTGCATGTATAATTTGGAATGTTGATTAAAAATCTCTTGGCTAAGTTATCCCCCTTGTTTATTATATGACTTAGTCAGTAATGTAGAGATTATAAGTATAGTTGTATTATGATTTTGAGAACCTCGTTGTATTACACGCCCCTAAGATTGAACCTTAGAACGATGCTAGAGTTAACTAAGTTGAGTTGATAACGATATACGAATAACGATGATCCTAACTGCGGTGCCAGTAACGAGGGCGACAACGAGTACTTAACGATTTTTATTTTGAGCCGTTATACAACTATAAAACTATACCAAATGTGAGAAGTTGAGTATTTATAGTGTGCGATTCTCAAGTTTTATCGACCTTAAACGAAATTGCTAGATCGTTGTCTATCACTCAAATGAAGGTGCCGTCGGGATTGGATGTCGTGGATAAGATCCCTCCCATTGTCAGATGGATGACCAGAAATGGGAGCAAACGCTTGGCTTCAGTGACTGAGCCGCCAACCAATAGGTGAAACATGTCACGAGTGCGCTGACTGTATGTCAAATCGTCATAATAAGTGTTACCTATATATAACTAAATGAACTTAATGTTAAGGCGAGTGGGCAAGACTTTAACCGCGATATGAATGGGTCAATAAAATGAAATACTTGAAACTGACAATAAACTCGTGTGAAGAAATGGGATTATAGCCCAGAGTTCGATGAAATACGGCAAGAGATTCTAACAATTGGTATGAAGGATGCGTACGACATCACCCGGTTTTAATAATATAACATGGTATACTAAAAACTTCTTACCTAAAATGGCACCTATAATCTAGTATGTAACCGGATTAAATTTTGTTAATGCAATGGTAACACGTTTTGAGACATATGTGATGAATCTTAAACGAAACAGACTAAGGAATTCTTGGTAGATGGCCCTAGTGATTTACAAAAATCCAATTCCGTAATATAAAGTGACTTATGAAAAGACTTTGTTAACTTCTTTCTTTCCAAAAGCTTGAGGATTTTCGTATCTATATAAGAATCGGTTTTGATTTTTAAAAGTTTGCAAATAATAAGCTGAGAGTGATAAGATATGATCGTCAAAATCCTCGTTCGAACCAAACAATGTGATGACGTCTAAGAACGAATTAAAAACTAGTGAATACTGACAAGAGGAAACGTAAACATTTGAGTCATACAAATCGGATTAGTAGCGTAATAAAGTTCGGAAATGAAAGGGAATTCTTTTAACTGGGAATTCCCCAAGGAGTCAAAGTAAGATCTCGGTCCGAGAAGATTCTCTCTTAACTGGGGAATCAATCATGGCATGTGTGAGGCAAAACGATTAGGACGTGAACGACATGTGAATGGAAACCTGGACTGTCCTGTGATACTAAACGGGACCAGGTACTATAAATGATGACAGTGTATGACATTAAGGAGATTTGAACCTTGATGGGAGTGAGAATCGTGGTAATTTCGAGGACGAAGTTCTTTTAACTGGGGAATGATGTAACATCTGCCGTTTTGACCGGTCAACGTAACGGGACTAGTAAATTTGAAACAAGTCAAACTATGATAAAGTAGACTTTTGTAATGAAAAGTAGGCATATGAATAGTCATTTGAAACGTAATTTTGAAATAGATAATAATATGTCAACGAAATATTTGAGTAAGTCTCGAGTTAAAAGTCTTAACTAAACGAATCGTTTCTCGGGAAAAGCCGGAAGGAGCCGCGAGAGTCCAAGAAGGGAACAAAACCCTCCCTCCCTCCTTTCTTCCCCTCATTTTCTCACACTCACCCTCTCTTTATATTCTCTCTTCCTTCCTTTTTCTCTCTAAAGTGCAAGACTCATCATCATCATCTTATCTTCTTAATCTCTTCTTCAAATTTCGGATTTAATCATAATTTGTAAATTAAATTAGTGGTAACTTGTATCATAGTAATAATAACCTTCAAAAGTTCAAGATTTCCTTTGGGTTTTAAGTGTATAATCTCCTCCTAGCTTCAAATTTCGGATTTAATCATAATTTGTAAATTAAATTAGTGGTAACTTGTATCATAGTAATAATAACCTTCAAAAGTTCAAGATTTCCTTTGGGTTTAAAGTGTATAATCTCCTCCTAGCTTCAAATTTCGGATTTAATCATAATTTGTAAATTAAATTAGTGGTAACTTGTATCATAGTAATAATAACCTTCAAAAGTTCAAGATTTCCTTTGGGTTTAAAGTGTATAATCTCCTCCTAGCTTCAAATTTCGGATTTAATCATAATTTGTAAATTAAATTAGTGGTAACTTGTATCATAGTAATAATAACCTTCAAAAGTTCAAGATTTCCTTTGGGTTTTAAGTGTATAATCTCCTCCTAGCTTGAAATTTCGGATTTTTGGTGCTTCAAAGGATTTTGGTAAGTGATTTCACTCTCAAATTACTTGTTTATGATATTACATGTCTTGTGTTACTAGTTCATTACAAAGTTTTGGACAAAATTGGTGTTCTTGAGCATTTAGGTCAAAATTAGGTTTTCAAAGAGGGGTTTTTGATTTAGGAAGTGGGTTTGTGAAAAGAGTTGATTTTTACACTTGTTTATACTTGAATTTGGTTGTGTTAAAGTTTGAAGCTTTGACTTTTACGTTTGGATCGTCAATTTGTGTCGAAAATGGGTTTTTCTCCCGTAACTGGCAAAGTTGCGTCGCAACTTTACCCAGATCTTCAAATCTTCATCAGTTGCCAGATGGGGTTGCACCGCAACTTTGAAGGGTTCGCCGCAACTTTTGGGTGTCCATTTTTTCTGAGCTCAAAGTTGCGCCGCAACTTTGACATGGTTCGCCGCAACTTTTCACACTTCAGCAAAACTTGCTATTTGAAAAGATCGTAACTTTTAAACCGTAACTCCGTTTATAACGTATGAGCTATCCTCGGAATCGTAAAAGAGTTTACTTAATCATGATAACATTCTTTTGAGATGAATTAAAACTTGGTTTATCCAAAAGTGGGTCCAAAGTGAATCGGTCAAAGTCCGGTTTAGCCGTTAAAATGATTTCACTTTGATTGTATCAAAGCCCTATAAAATGGACGTAATAAAGCGTTTATAGTAACATTTGGTCAATATTCATAGGACCTTACCCTTTTATATGCTTTAGGAATAATGTGATGCTTGTATAACTAGGTTTCGGCTATCGTGGACGTCGGTTCTACTATCTTTCATTTTGGGATTGTATTGCGGGCGACAGGTGAGTCTCGTAGCCCCTACTATATGTTGTATGCTTTGGGGGTGGAAAGATACTCGCTATGTGTTTATGTGTTATGCCGTGGATTTAGCTTATGTTAATTCTACGTGCTTACGTTTTTGTGTTAGAACATGTCATAGGTAGACATGTAACGTGATTGATAACGATGTGGATGTAGTTGAACGTATAAGATTGTTGTAGCCTATACTAGAATGATCTTTTGATGTGAAATATGATATTGATGTGTGTATATGATTAGAGTTAGGTAGGTTTTTGGTATGCTTAATGGGTGTTGGTTGGGTGGAGGGAAAGCCGATGGTATCACATGTATACAAACCCTTCCAATACCTAAAGGGCATATCGGAAACCTAGGTCGGTTTGGTGATTTTGTTGATTGGGAAGTGTACTCATTGTTAAACATGTGCCAATTGGTTTGGAAGCGTTGTGATATGGAATGAGACAAATTGACTTTGTACGATAGGCCCTCTAGCGTATCGTTAAATGTTGTATATGTTTATGTTTGTATGAATAACGCTTAAGTCCACGTTGGTGGCATAACGATTAAGTCCACGTTTGTGGCATAACGCTTAAGTCCATGTTGGTGGCATAACGATTAAGTCCACGTTGGTGGCATAACGCTTAAGTCCATGTGCTTACGTTCTTGTTGTGATTGATATGTGACGCTGAAAGGCTACTTGTAAGTTGCGATTCTCCTTTACCTTATGCTTGTATGTTATTTGACGATGGTTCAAGGAACCATTACTACGAACTCACCAACCTAGTGTTGACCTTGTTTAGTGCACTTTTCAGTTATTCGTGTGAAATTGGAGACTTGATGGCTTGGTTGATACTGCTAGGGCTTGGACTGAGACTGTCATGGATCCGTGATCCGTTGTCCTCTTAGAGATTATGCTTAGAACTATTTGGATTTAGTTGTATTATCTTGTCTTGTACCCCGTTGATGACTTCTTGATTATTTTGCATCTCGTACCTTAATTGTTGGTTTAGGTTCACCGAACCCTTTTAATTCATGTAGTTTATCTTCTACGATAATTCCACTGTGTGCTATATAATTTCCGTGACATTCCGGGCTCTAGTTCGGGGTGTTACAATATTAAATTACACCATTAGTCCATTATATTATAAAATATCTCTACTAACCCCTTTAAATCAAATACCTTTACCTACACCAATTGATGCCGCCACCACCGTCACCATCCGTCGCCGCCATCACACCACCGTCATCGCCGGCTTGCCGCCGCATTGCGCGGGTACCATGCTCGTATTTTCCTTATTAAAGTCGAATACGCCGTATCAAACATTCCAACCCGCCTTCATATATATGGTTTGATTTAATTATTATTAGTTATTGATTATAGCTATTACACACAAACAAAACAACAGCAGCAAGCCGTAAAAGAAGTCGATCTATTATTTTTGATTTAGTTGCGAAGAATCCGGTAGGCTTTAATTCTACTCTATTATTTTTATTTTATTTTACTTTTATAAGATTTTTTGATGCATTTTATTGACATTAAAAAAAATCTTATTTGTAAATATGTTCTTTCTGTTGTTCTTACTAACATCAGACACCAAGAATGTCTTCTCGCTACAAACCGGAAACGGAACAAATGTTACCGGACGAGGTCATGTTCGATATTTTATCGCGACTTCCTGTCAAGACAATCATCTGGTGCAAATGCGTCAGCAAGAAGTTGCGTAATCTGGTTTCGGAATCTTATTTTGTTGATCTTCATCTTTCGAGATCACCTCATCAAGGCCTGTTGATTCAGCATTGCACAAAATCAGATCATATATTGCCCCCTAAACAACGTAAAGGATTACTAAAATGGATGAAGGTTGATGAAGACGAATTCGACAGCCATTCTTTACTTTAAGACGACCCTCTCAAAACCCTTGATCTTGATGTCGCACCACTTTTGGAAAACGAAAACATTAAACTGCTAGGATCGGTTCATGGTTTGATCGTTTTGCACGAGAAAGTTGTTAATGCCAGTACTGATAATACTTATATATGCAATCCAGTCACTAGAGAATATATTAACCTGCCTAAACCAAAACTGGGCATAGAAGATTTTACGGTATTAAGTCATGGTTTTGGAGTTTCGGTTTCCGGGGTATACAAAATGGTAAGGATTTGCAGAAGGAAAACATCGCCAAATCCCATTGAAATCGAGGTTCTTACACTAGGAACGGATGAATGGATAAATTGTGGCGAAGTTTCTAACCTGCTTAACGGGAATTGGGATCGGTTTGAATTATTTTTGAATGGGTATGTGCATTGGGTTGTTGATGGTGAACTCTATGCTTTTGATTTGGAAAATGTCTCATTTGAGTTATTCCCAACTCCTCTGAAGTATAAGGAAGAAATGTATACTAATTTTGAAAGTTTGGATGTCATCGGAGGTTGTTTATCTTGCATATTGTGCTCCAATGATGGATTAAAAGTTTTGGCGATGAAAGAACACGGTACTAAAGGATCTTGGCAAGAAATGGTGACGACTAGAGGACCGGATGACTGTGAACTGAAATCCAAAGGGTGGAATCCCTTTTGTATCGTTATTGCCTTAAACGGTAAAAGTGTTATGCTTCTAGAGAAAGGATCAGGAGACCAACTCGGGACGTATTGTCTTGAGACAGGTACGATTGAAAGCAAGACAATGCCTGCAGTCTTCGACTTCAACGCAATAAATTATAATCCTAGCTTTCTTAAAATCAAGAAATTTGGATCAGAGAGAGTTCATGTACATGTCTTTTAAACACCAAGGAAATTCTACCCATGGTCTTTTTTGTGTTGAACTTTGGATCAATGAGAGTTTATGCATTTATTGTTAGATGATGGTTTCTATTCATATCGTACGACATCTTTTTTATTTGCATTTTATAATGAGATGATGCTTTTTCGTCCATGTATAATGAATGTGCAGATTTTTTGTATGCACTTAAGGCGTTTGATGAAATGTCTGACAGAGTTTGGATATATCGCCTGTAAAGTTTCCCTCAAGATAACAATTATTTGCAATAATACGATAGAGCAAGAAGTAAGATATCTTGATGCTTCTTTATTTTATTTTTTGAGCGAGTTAGTAGTTAGCGTTCGAGATACCACCATGACATACAATTGGGCAGTATGCGGAGCACTGATGGGATTTGAACCCTGGTGGGATTTGATGTTTCTTTATTTTGTTTAGGCATATTTAGAACCTGGAGTATTTGCGTATCCAAAATGACGCCAACTACTAAGTAACCCAAAAGGTAACCATTTGAACACGTTTTCCTATCACTGAATTGAAGTTCTTCACAAGTTTCAATCGTTTTTTTTTTAATCATGTATTCACAGCTAACTTCATGTGTTTCTATTCGATAAAGATAAAATAAAATGAGTTGATGTTGTAGAGATATGGGTCTGCAACCTTTGTAATGTATTAGTGACAATTATTACAGCTAAAACATGGAAAACAGCTAGATGAACCCAACAGTACCAATATTGAACATTTAGGAGACATAAAAATGGTCATGTTTAATAGGTTAAATTGGTTTAACATGTCAAAAATTTCCTCAAACTGTACTTTAATGCTTCTTCTACCATTTATTAATTTTATTAGTTATCTCTAAAGCCAATGGGGTTGGTGGCCCATTGGTAAGGTCTTTGGGAGGATCCACCTGAGTTCGAGTCTTACTTCCTATATTTATAAGGTGGATTAATTGGAGGTTTTTTGGATGTCCTGAGATCGATCCCAGCCTGCATTTGACTTGTTGAATATATAAATGCATAGTCGCTCACTCACTTGCAGCTACATTTGTGTTGTGATGGATGTAACTGAATTGGCTAAATATATTAAGAAATGGTTGTGGAGGTCTGCATCTTTGTGGCCTATGTGTATTCTATAATGTAAAATCTCAGAGGAGTCACAACAAAGTTGTGATGTTTGAGCATGTCACACCAGGGGAGGTCAAACCTATTTATGTTCTGTAAAATCATTCTAACGAACTAGTTCAAGTTTTATGAGTGTATATCCTGGATCAATACAAACTGAATGGTTTTCAGTTCCCAAAACTACTACTCAGAAACAAATTGTCATAGTATACATATGATGTATCTTATCAGCTTGTTAATTTGGGTCACAACTCAATAACAGATCTCTTTAACTTTATCGTCTTTAGTACACCTGGCATACTGAAGCGATCTTCCCTCTGAACGTGTATCTATTTTTTTTTTCTCTAGCATAATTGGAGAATCTTAGCTTTGCTTGCCGGAATTGTTACCTTTGAAGTCGGTTGTTTTAAGCACTGTAGCAGGGTCCTAAATGTTATCAAAGTGGTAATTGGGGCATACTTTGTTATGTACGGAGTAATTAGCTATTCATTTTACAGCTATTTCATGCACACTGGGTGCAGGGTGCTCTTAGTAAACATCTGAAAAAACATTTGTACTATGAGAATGAGTTGCCCTACATGGTCACCTTATTTTTGCTTCTATATGGTACCCGTAGCGCAACTTTGGGTGGCAGAAGATGTATATACAAACAACCCGCAGTTGCTTTATTTGACAAGTTCTGCACTCGTATCTCATATAAACATGCACTTGATTTATGTGAAGCCTGCGGTTGTTGTATGTGAAGCATCTAGATGACTAGATGTAAGCCCGAATTTAATATGAATTCCCTTTTTGAGGAAGTCACCTGTACATGAATATTAATAATTTTCAAAATATAGCAACATATTAGGCTCTATTTGAAATTTACATTTTTCGACCTTCAGAACACATGAACTCTCTCTGATCCAAAATTTTGGAGTTTCAGAAAGCTAGGACGATACGCCATAGCATTAAAGTAGCGGTCAAATACTTTTGTGTCTTCAACTGTTCTCTTTTGAGGACAATATTCGAGTAGTTTGTCTTCATAATAGACCATCAGTATTGTTCCATCTTTTAAACCCGTTATTAGATACATGGGTTCCCACATCACCCAGTCTAGACTAGGGCTAATACTTTGCTTAATCACCACCTGTTTATGCCAAGAAGTCTTTACGCCGTATTCCTTCATCACCCATATCGTGAATTGAGAATCATAGGTATCAGAATGACTTAAACAGCCCATCAGGATCCCCAAACTTTGGAAACGGATCTCACTTCCTTCTATAGTTTCAAAGGGAGGAGACGGAAATAAACTAAATGTCTCCATTTCAAAGTCAAAACAACAAAGCTTTTCAGGGGTATCCTGATCAAGAACGATCCAATGAGCATGGCCATTAAGAAACGGGCCGTGGAATCCACTAAGCCAATAAGGGACATGGCCAAGACTTCTCCATTGGCCGGTCCCTAAAGTGTAAACCTCTGCTTCTAATAGACTCGGCCGAGATGTTGAGGTAGAATCTGGTGGTATATCTCCTTCAAAAGTCCGAATCACTTTGTATTCGTTTGTCTTTAAACCAACTCCAAAACCATAAACAATTATCGCATAGCCTTCTCTATAGTATTGTTGCCTAGGGAGTATCATATATTCTCTGGTGATTGGATTGCATATGTAAGTGTTATCATGACCTCTAGGACCATTCTGCCATAAGCATATTAAACCGTTGACTGATCCCACTAGAAGGATTTGAGAATCCTGAAAAATAGTTGCAAGATTAAGATTAAGACTCATGAGAAGATCATGGTGCAAGTTGTGATAATCAGATTCGTCTTCGATCTCCACCCACTTCAGTATTCCTGGTTTGACACTACTTGTCATATCTTTTTCAGAATTGTGATAAATCATGAGGCCTGCAGGTGATCTCGAGAGGTGCATATCGGCGAAGTAAGGGCCCAAAATAATATTCTGCCACCTCTTGCATACACATTTGCAGTGGATGATTGTTTTGACCGGAAGTCTCGATAGAATATCAAACATGACATTTGATGGTAAGTTATCCATAGATGGGTAGACTGGAGACATAATTTTCTGCCAAAAAGGGCTTGAGTTTGCTTAAGAATGACAGTTGTGGATGTGTATGTATAATATATGTGGTGTATATATGTGTTATATATACTCCCTATAATGGAGAGACACATTAAGGCATGTCTTCTGCTTGGAGGACAAGTAAGGTTGAATTGATCTTTCTAAGTTGCCATATTTGAATGGATGAAGTCAAATTCAAATCTCATAGTCAAATATATAGTAGCTTCTGCAAATGAATTGGTAGTCATTATGAATTTTTATTTTTATTTTTAAATTTCAAAGAGATTTGCACAAGTCCATTTATGTAGAATGAATGCTTTAGAAATAGAGTTTGATAACAGTGTACCTCAAAAACTTTGGATAAATAATTAAATTGAAAGAACAACTTAATTACATTCTTTGGTTTTCAAATAGAATCAAACTCAAAATTAGCTTAAATAAAACAAAATCTATAGTTTTGTATAAAGTCTCAAAAATCTAAACTCCCCTTTACTTGATAAACAAAAAATTGTATCAACTACAAGAATATCCAAAGTCCCACACTGCCTTTTCAGAGGTTAAGAAGGCCGTCATCAGATGGTTTTGAAAGAAAAAATATATGGGCTCGAGTGTTGACGGTGCAAGTTCAGTCCAGGCATGACCTGACTCAAACTTGCAAACCAGTTATCTTATTGAGTTACTCTACATGTCTAAAAATAACCACAACTCATAAATTTGACAATGTGATTATAACGTACGATCACTCTCGTTAAATGGATCAAGAGTAAGTTAAACCTCTTGCATTTTCATCAGAATGGCGGTGCAACAAATTAGTCTACTGCAAAAAGTAATTATTTAGGATGGGCAAGCAGGACGGACAGAAATATTCTAACAAAGCTTGTGAATGGCAGACTTATATTACAATCGTCACTAGCAAGGTACTAGTTTTCAAAGTATACAATTACAAATCTAGAAATTAAACAAAGCTCCATATTCTAGATTCTTCCCGTGACTTTAACTGCGAAGACTGCAAAAGGGATGAAAAAACTCGTGCCAATTACGGAGAACCAAGACAAGAGAAAAACCCCACCCACGGAGGCCGTGCCACCGGTTTTCACTCCGTAGTGTTTTTGATGCAGTCCCATACAAGCCTCGGGGTAAGTTACAAATGGTCCTTTCAATCTTGAGTTGCTCGATACTTCCTGTAGCCTGACCCGTTTCACAGTATCACTCAACGAATGCTCGCCATCAGACTGCAAACAAATACACAAGTACTTACATGGTGTATATGAAAACAAACGATCTCTGCTTTCACAAATTTTTTAAGACAAACCATCCAAATATGAACCATAGAAATCATAAGGAGAACTAATTCAGTGACAAAATTGATACCTTTTTCTACACCTATCTTGTCTTTGCAGCTTCTTTGTAACGCCGTAATTCAGCTTCAACTGCCTCTAGCCTTTATCAATCCCTTTTTCATCGACTACAGAACCTTTGTGTGAACTCTTTTCAGCACTGGAACTAGATTTACCAAACGAGGGTCTCCATGACGGCTGCATTTTTTTTTCTCATCACCAAATAAATGATAACGAGTGGGCCTATCAATCTTGAGTTGCTCCATACTTCTCGCAGCAGAACCCTTTTCACAATACCACACAAGGAATGCTCGTGATCACCCTACAAAGAAATACACAAGTACTTATATAGTTTTCCTTAGAAATCATAAGGAAAACTATACAACAAAATTAGACCAGTTTTGAACCATAAACCGTACAGCAGTTCAATGACAAAATCGATACCTTTTTCCACACCTATCTCGTATTTGCAGCTTCTCTGTAACGCTGTAATTCAGTTTCAAGTTCCTCTAGCCTTTCCTTCAAATCTTTACAGTCATCTTCTAAAGAATCTTCAGACCACGTGGTATTGATGCTAGAACAACTGGAAGATGACACTCCTGATGAGCTCTTCATGAAATCACCCGTGTAACTATCCAACGAATTATTAATCCCTTTGCAAGCGTGCTGTTCTGGTTCGTGGACCTTCTGGGATAAACAAGCAACTTGTTGATCATTTTCATCGACTACAGAACCTTCGTCTGAACTCTTTTCTTCACAGGAACTATATTTTCAAAACGGGGGTCTCCATGTCGGAACCAATTTCAAGATTTCATCCTTGATCCGGTCTGCTAAGGTATCAACATCTTCATGAACTATGCCAACTTCTTCAATCATCTCTTTAGCAGTTGCATGTGGATCTTCAACATCCAAATTAAATTGAAATTCAATTTTATGCCCATTACCATCAACATCAACCACTCTCAAATTTATTGTGACCAAGTTTTCTTCATTCTTCTCGTTTTTCACATCGAGATCCTTTTTCTCATCAACACGCGGAAGTTCTTCTGACAAAACACACGATGGGCCCCCATCATCCTTCTTTACACATGAAATACCCAATGACACCATATTGTCGTCACTAAGCTGAATATCACGGAAAAAATCTTCAAGTCTTGGCTCAAGTACCTCCTTCTTTATACATCCTTCGGCAAGATAAGGGTCTTTTAACAACTCTTTTGCTGACAATCGTTGAGCCGCAGGGACAAAACACTTTTCTATGAACTCCTTGACTTGTGGATCTCTAACTTTTGAAAGACAAACCGGCTTTACACCCAAAGTAACTTTCTCATATATCTCTGATTGATCTTTGCATTCGCTATATGGATGTTCACACGTAACAACCTCTAATATGCACATTCCAAACGAATATATGTCAACAAGTTCATCATACTTTTCTTCAAAAAACTCTGGTGCCATAAAATCAAGAGCCCGGCTACGCGTAAAACTTGAACCCTATATCTCCAATTTTCGCTACTCCATGACATCCATTGACGAATATATTGTCACAACTTAAATCTCCATGAATAATCGGCGGTTCTTGACTATGAAGATAAACCAACCCTCCAAGAATCTGTCTAGCCCAATTCTTGACAGCCTTCAAATCAATACTTTTGTGTTTCATTCGAAATTCCCTCAAACTCCCCGAAGTAAACGATTCAGTAATCATGTTAAGAGTTTTTTTCTCCTCATCCACCCAAGTAACGTACGACTTAACTACGTTGTCATGCCTTAATGTCTTCAACAACCGAACCTCAGAGTTAACTTTCTGTTAAAAATAAGTATAATATAAACTTTGGGTTATTATTGTTATATCTTCTAACTTCGGGGTTAAGTCTTTCTACAGGTTTGCTATTGTTGGAACTCAAGGGACTTATTCTAGATATAATGAAAGATGAAGGTTGCTTCGGTAAATGTTGCTTGCTGGGAGTATAAATAGAACAATTAGGGATAACCCTAATTATTCTGGATGCTGCTTATATTTTGTATCTATATTTTTCTCTCGATTATATATCATTCGATTCTACTTGTAATTGATTGATTCGTCTTGATAATTCATTCCACTGATCATCTTGTAATAATAACACTTTGTGGTCGGTATATACAGCCGACTGATTAATTTCTTAATCGAATAACAAATAATAATAATAATAATTGTTGTTCTTCGATTTCGTTCATGGTATCAGAGCCAGGTTACTCTGATCGGTGATTTCTGGTTAAAGGTTTTTTGATTTAGGGCGTATTTCGATTTCGAAACCCTAGATCTAAGAAACCCTAATTTTTAGGGTTTTCTGGTTTACGATCTTGTTGATTCCGCTGCTTATCGATTCTAATCCTTCTTCTTCTTGACTAAGTGAATCAAGAAGAATTTTAGGGTTTTTTCATATTCAGATCCTGATTGTTCTTCTTGACTAAGTGAATCAAGAAGAAAACTAGGGTTCCATTTATTGTCAGCCGAGAGCACTGTATTGTTGATTCTTCTTCCTTTATCTCTTAATTTTTTTTTATTATTTCAATTCTCACAAAATCACTTGTGTTAATACTTGACCGGTCTCCGTGAGAGGCTTGGAATCCTGTCACTGGCACATTTGAGAGATTGAAATTATTTTTACAAATTTTATATATATATATAAATCCTAGTTTGTTTTCATATTTTTCTTTATTTTGAGATTGTTTGTTAGTTATTTGTTTAATTGTTGGTTATTTGCTTTGCTTGCTTAATTTTGTGTTAATTGTTTCTTGTTATCTGATTAATAATGGCTCCTGATGCTGGTAGTGGTTCTAAAACAACTACTGTTAGTGGTCTTGATTTTGGTGATCCTTTATATCTTCATCCTACTGATACTAGTGGTGCTCCTATTCTGTCTTTTAAGTTGACTGATACAGAAAATTATAATGTATGGTCATGTGCTATGCTACTTGCTTTAGAAACTAAAAATAAAGTAGGTTTCATAGATGGTTCATGTGATAAGAATGATGATGATCCTGTATTGGCTAAACAATGGGATAGGTGTAACTCTGTGGTTTTATCTTGGATTTTAGGATCTGTTAGTCAAGAATTATATATGGGACAAATCTTTTCTAAAGTTGCAAGTGAAGTATGGAAAGATTTAAAAGAAACTTATGAGAATGTGGATGGTTCTGTTACTTTTAATTTGCATCATAAGATAAATACATTAAGCCAGAATGGTTCTTCCTTGTCTGAATATTATCATAAACTGAATACTTTCTGGAAACAATTTGATGCTATGGTAAAACTTCCTGTTTGTACTTGCAAAGCTGCTAAAGAGTTTAAAGCACATCATGATTTGATAAGGTTAATGCAGTTTCTTATGGGTCTAGATGAAGTTTATATGCCTGTTAGAAGTACTATACTTACAAAAGATCCTTTGCCTGATGTGAAATCTGCTTATGCCTTGTTATCTAGAGAAGAATCACATAGGAATACTAGTTCTGTGAATCATGTTAAACCTGCTAATTCTGTATTTGCTTCTAAGTTTGATGGTTCTAAGAAAAAGTTTATAAGAAATGAAAATCTTGTGTGTGCAAATCTTGCTTGTGGTTTAAAAGGTCATACTATTGATAAGTGTTTTAAAATTGTTGGATATCCTGATTATATTAAAAAGAAAAATGGTTATCAAAACAAGAGGTATTCAAACAATGTTTATAATGAGAAAGATAGTGCTTGGAATGATAAAACTTTTATGCATACTGATAATTCTCATAATTCTGCATCTTCTTCTACTAATACTGGTCTGCCTTTTACAAATGATCAAATTGCTAAACTGATGAATTTAATAAGTGATGGTCCGGATGGCAGTGTAACACCCCAACTAAGGCGGAACAATGAGATGTACAGAAAGTCGAGCATTCAAAACAAAGGATTATAAATAACATTCACATAGCTTTATTTGATAAAAGAATTTTACAATGCTCAAGCATGTGAACCAATCCCCAAGTACAATACGTCTACCGCACTTGGATATTAAGTCCACAAAACAAATAACAAGCACATGAAATAGTATACTACAATGATCAAGGCGGGTTCCATTGCCCATCACAAGGTTTGATCTTTGACTCCGAAGTGCAATGCAAATAATCATGAAGCATATAAATCCTCAAAGCTTAAGCTTATTTCCTGAAAAGCATGAAGAAAAGTGTCAACTACGAAAACGTAGTTGGTGAGTGCATAGGTTTTACATAAACCTTGGTACATATCCATTTTAATACTTAGAAAACATATTACTATTACATTTCGAAATACCCAACCCATATGACCGACAAAATTCTCATATCATATTATCAAGCTTTCCAAATACCAAAATGTCATTTCAAGACTTGGGAAAATCCATGGTAACTTATAAAGTCCTCATTTGTCAAAATCATCGTGAGGGAAAAATATATCAATAGATTAATCATATATCACATCAAACCATTCGGTCATCAAGATTTCAATAATCGCCAAGTTCAACAACTTTCAAGATTTCCATATAAGGTCCGATACCCAAACCGTATGTTCATTCCATAATAACATGTCCCAAAATAATCATTTATAACTTTTATATTCAACATATCCGATGAGTTTAACTTGAGCCACTACTAAGACCCTTTCACGTCCAAACCAACATAATATCCCATTGTATAACAATAATAGCACATGCTGTCAATCATGTGTGTTAACCATAATTGGGTCGTGCCATGGAGACGACCGATAATATATAAAGTAGATTAGAGCACCCCACGACCGACACCGTTGAAGGCGGCCACGTAGGCGGCCAATCAACCTGTCGCCGCTGATGTGAGTGAGGGGACGAATCCTAGTTGCGCAACTCTCTAACTACAGGCCTCAATGAGTTAATAGTAGTGTAGCAGGGACTAGACTTTGACAGTACTCAAGCTCATCATAAAACATATATCACATGAACATACACCATAAATTCCATATCATACCCATCCTTTCAAAGTATCATTTCATAAACGAAATTTTTTTTATTTATCATGCTGTTAGATATATATAAATGTAGTAGGTGATTTGTATACTTTATGTTACTTTGTACTTAGAATGTAAAGTCATAAGTATGGAAGGGGACATAGTGTAAATTGTATAGAAGTATATAAACCCCCTCTATAATGTAAGTTGTAACCTTTTGACACAATATACAATCCAATCTTTAACTGAATCTCTCTCTACTCTCTCTCTACTCTCTCACTAGAAACCGCCATTGATAAACTTCAAATACACACTAAAAGTTCGAATTCTATTCTCTACAATTGGTATCAGAGCACAATCAGAGTTGCTGAACGATCCACAAGCTTATTACAAGCTTAATTTGTGCTTAATTTCAGAATTTGAGCATTTTTCTGAAAGGTCCATTTGCAGAGCTCACTATTTCAGTGATTACTGCAAATCAAGTGTGTTTCTGTTTGAATTTTGTTCACCGTTCGTTTTACATTCAGTTTATCTTCCTTCGCCATCAATTTCAGAAGCTAATTTCAAAAATTGAGTTACTTTTGATCGAGCTCTACAAATCGCATGTTTGTGAGGGTTTGAGTTCCAAGTGAAATTAGCATCTAATTTGTTTGAGGATATGTGCGCATTGATTTTCTGAAGATTTTGATATAAAAATTCGAGTTCTTATTCTCAAAAATGATGAAGTTATCGAAGATTTACTCTATTCTCTGCAAATAAGGGGTTGGTTGAACAAAGAAGATAACCTAAACCGACTATTTTGTCATATTGTATTTGCAGAAGTTGTTGGCTAAAGAGTGGTTCTTACTTGAACTATTTGCAGAGCAAATTGCTCGGCAAATACGTGTTTCAAATTTTAGCTAAGTACTGGAAGTTCACTTACACTATTTGCAGAACCTTTTGTTCGGCAAATAGTTATTTTCAAGAAAGTTGGTTGAGTGAAAAGTTCACTTGTTCTATTTGTAGAGCTTATTGCTCGGCAAATAAGTGTTTCGAGAATTTTTGGACAAGTGTTGAGGTTACTTGTACTATTTGCAGAGCTCGTTGCTCGGCATTTAGTTGTTTTGAGATTTCTTGATTTGGGACTGGTGCTAATTGCACTGTTTGCATAAGTCTAAGCTCGACAAACAAGTGTTTTTGATTGTGGTGACTAAGAACAAGTTCAATTTGTACTATTTGCAGAGATATTTGCTCGGCAAATAGTTGAATTTGTTTCTTCGACCAAGTGACTTGCTGAATTGAACTGTTTGCAGAGATATTTACTCGGCATTTAGTTGTTTTTGTGTTCTTGTGTCAGTTACACTATTTGCAGAGCATTTAGCTCGGCATTTAGTTGTTTTTGTGTTCTTGTGTCACTTACACCATTTGCAGAGCATTTAGCTCGGCATTTAGTTGTTTTTGTGTTCTTGTGTCACTTACACCATTTGCAGAGCATTTAGCTCGGCATTTAGTTGTTTTTAAGAATCTCAAATCAAAATTTTTCAAGAAAATTTCTCAAAACCATTTTTCATCGATATTCTTCGTCTGGGAAGGAAAATCAAAATTTTGCAAATTTTCAAATTTCTCACTTGTTCTATTTGCAGAGGTTTAAGCTCTGCATTTAGTTGAATTTGAAAATTTCTCAAATTTTTCAAATACTTTGAATTGATTGTAATGGCTTCAAGGGAAGCTTTGGCTCTTGGTTCTGAAGGAAGACCACCTGTCTTGTTCAGAGGATCTTATCCTCAATGGAAGAAGAGATTTTTGAACTGGATAGACAGGCAAAAGAATGGAAAACTGCTCAGGAAATCATACAAAGAAGGTCCTGAAATCCCAAAGAACCCAATAAATGGAGAAGTGTTACCAGAAGAGAGCTGGAACACAGATCAAAGAAACAGAGTTGAGGCAGATCAAAGTGCAATTGCCTTTCTTTATCAAGCACTTCCAGATGACATTTACTGCAATGTTGATTCCTACGAAACAGGAAAAGACATATGGGATGAGGTGGAAAAGCAAATGGAAGGGTCTGATGTATCAAACACCATCAGGTTGTCGACTGTTTTGAATATGTATGAAACATTCAAACAACAGAAGGGTGAACCACTGAATGAAGTATACATCAGATTCTGCAATGTCATCAATGAGCTGAGAAAGAATGATGTTAAAAGAACCAATATGGAACTAAACATCAAGTTCATCAAGAATTTGGAAGAAGAATGGCAAGTGTACGGAACCCAACTCAATCAACAATCAGATTTTGCAAAGCTCACCATTCACACACTGTTTGAGAAACTACAACTGAATGTGGAAGATGTGAAGAGGATTCAGAAGAAGAAAGAAGAGAGTATTCATACTGATCCATTGGCTTTGGTTGCAGAAAAGAAGAGTTCAAGAATGTCAAGACACAGCTTTATTGAAGTTCAAACTGACTCTGATTCAAGTGATATGAGTGATTCTGATCTGGATGAAAATCAAAAACAGATGTACAAAGAACTCGCTTATTTCACGAAGGCTTTCAAGAAGAAATTCTTCAAGAAGAAACCAACAAACAATCAACTTAGGACAACATCAGTGTCTTCTTATGCTAGAAATGCGGATGCTCCTAAGTATGATCAGAAGAAAGTTTTTGCTGGTGGGGAGAAGAAGTTTGAGAATCAGAAAAGGTTTGAGAAGAAGGTCATGGAAAAGAGATCTGATGACAGAAAGTGTTATAACTGTGGCTTGACTGGACATTTTGCAATCAACTGCACCAAACCTCGACAGAAGAACTCCGAATATTACAAGTACAAACTGTTGCTGGCAAGACAAGAGGAAAGCGGAATTGCTCTTCTTGCTGAGGATGACAAGTGGTTACATCTTTCTGACGAGGAGACAGATGAGCTGGCAGCAAATGTGTGCTTCATGACAAAAATCAAGAAGTTAAAGGAGTTGGAGGAAGATGATGAAACCTCTTCTGAAGTTGAGGATGAGGTAATTTCTTTTCCCAAATCTGTTCTTAAACATTACATGGACATGTCTGAAACTGCAAGGAAAGACTGCAGGGAATTGAGTAAAAGGAATTGTACATTAAAGAAAGAATTGGAGGACAAAGAAAAAGATTGTCAAATTAAAATTACTTCACTTCAAAAAGATGTTGAAAATTTGAAATCTGAAAAATCTGCAGTCTCTTTTACTCAAAACTCCAAACTGCATCTTGAGAAACAAGAACTTGAGACCAAAGTTCTTGAACTGAGCAAGACTGTCCGACAACTTCAAGTGGAAAAGACCAATGAGATGTTTCGAGCAAATGCATTAGCTGAGGACATTCAGTCTTTGAATGTGAAATTGACAGAATCAATCCCGGATTTGACAGAATTTGAAAACAAAATTTCTGACCTAAAATATGAATGTTGTATAAAAGATTCTCTTAAACAAAAACTTGATAAAGAAAATGATGAACTTAAATCTGAAATCAAGTCTTATCAAGAAAAGTTGTATAAGATCAATCGCTCATATCAACAAATCTTTTTGAATAGGCCAAGAAATTCAAAAAATTTATTCAATTCAGGGATAGGTTATGTCAATCCAAATCATTTGCTCGAAGCACAAGAAGAAGTCCCACTATTGTACAATGAATCTTATTTGAGATGTGGGCTGACAGACAAATTCGTGAGATCGACTGATAGTGATTATGAGGCTGAGGATTTTCTAGACAAAAAACCAAAAGTCTACTTTAACTATGAGTTAATGGATGAGTCATATGATTTCTTCGCTAACTCTACACAAAAGTCAATCAAAGAGAATCATGAGGCTGTAATACCTGAAATTCTTGAGTGTTTTGCTCCAAACCCTTTGGATAATCCTATTCCTATTCCAAGACCTGATAATTTGAGACTTTATGTTCCACAAATTGTTTTGGAAAAGTTAATAGAAGATTTGCAAAAGTCACTTGAGGAAAAGCAATCTTTGATAGAAAATCTGCAACCTCAAAATCACTATGTCAATGACTCACCCAAGAATCATGAAAATGATTGTGATCACCCCGATTGTCCTGTTTGTGAATTTATGGCCACTCCAACTCGACCAACCAAATCTGTGTGTAACAATGAGAAAACTTCACAAACTGCTTGCTCTATTTGTGAAATCATGAATACATCTGTGCAAACTGAGAGTCAAGTTGTGCATGTTTCTGTTCAAACTGACGGTGATTTAGATGATGTTCATGATATTGATGATTGTTTCTTCCCGATCACTTCTGAAATTGAGACCTTTACCAAGTTTTCAGAAGGAACTTTATCGTACTTGAATGACATTGATGCTTTCAAACAAAAGTTTGAGAAAGAAAGAGAACAAAGATTAAATGTGCTAAAAGAACTCAATGATTTAAAAGTTGAATTCGAATTTCAGAAAATAGCACTTCAATTTCACAAAGAAAAAGAAAAAGCATCAATTCCATTCAAGAGAAGTCCATGTCCAATGAAGAAAAGTGATGTCAGTGTGAAGTTGGAAACTGATGATATGTCAACATATTTGGAAGAAAATCATGATTTTGAACCTGAATTTGAAAAACTCTTTGTTCAAAAGGAGGAAAAACTTGATTTAAATCTAAAGAAGGTTCCAAAGTCACACTCTTCACAATCTTCATCCGATAAGTTCCAAAGACCAAAGACTACCCAACAACTAAAGTCAAACCCATTACCTAAGATTGACTCAAAACCAAAGACCAACCCATTAGCCAAGACTGAACCGAAGACCAACAAAATACCCAAGACTGTTTCAAAACTAAAGACCAACCAATTACCAAAGACCAATCCTCATTCAAAGACCAAACCATTACCAAAGTGTGTTTCAAAACCCAAGACCACTCAATCACCTAAGACGAGATCAAGTCCAAAACCAAAAAAGGGTCCCGTTGTCTCAAAGAAATCAAAGACTTCTAGGCAAACACAGATGTACAAGGTCAAATTTGAACCCAAAGCACAGAAAGAAGTCAAACCAAACAGTGGTCCGAAGACTGTTAAGCATGAAACTTTCTCGTTAGGTAACACACAACCTCAGCAGGTTAAGTATTCGAGTTTCCCTAGGTACTCTCAGAAGAATCCTACATGCACTTTCCACAGGGTTAGAGATACTGTTACAGGCATGACTAAATACAAAGACCAGTATGGATGGTTGTCACCTAATAACATTAAGAAATTGAACAAGACCAAAGAACCCATCAAGAAGAAACCTGTTAAGAACAAAATTGACAAATTGTTTGCTAACTCAAAACATGTTTGTGTTTCAGGTGACGTGTGCTTAGCTAGTAGCAGTAGATGGATCCCTAAGGATAGATTTTTTAATGCTTCTAGTAAAGTTCAGCTTGATGGAAAACCAGTCATAGTGTGGATTGTCCGTAGATCGAATACATTAGATAATGCTAATAAATCTAGGACTAGTTCCGCTTGAACCAAAACATGTGTTTAAACCTTTTCAATTTTATTTGTTTGCAATTAGTATTTGTATTTTAAACAATTGTGTGTGCTTGTGTGTTATTTGAATAAATTGTTTGTTTGCTTGTTATTATGCTTCATTTTTTATTTTTTTTGTACTTGCATGTTATCCACCTAACCTGCAAGGACCCAATCGAAAAGGGTACCTAAACCATATTCACTGTCCTTGCAGGAATTTCTAATTTGTGTTTGGTATGTCGACTCGGGATGTTCTCGCCATATGACTGGAACCAAATCAATTCTTTCGAACTTTGTTGAAAAGTTTATGGGAACTGTCAGATTCGGAAACGATCATATCGCTCCTATTCTTGGTTATGGAGACATTGTCAAAAATGGAGTCACTATAAAGAGAGTTTCATACGTTGAAGGACTTGGACACAATCTCTTTAGTGTTGGTCAATTTTGTGACAATGATCTTCAAGTTTTATTTAGGAGATATGAATGCAAAGTGCAGACTGAAGATGGTGTGGATATTCTTACTGGAACGAGAGACAATAATTTGTTCACAATTGATCTCAACAACATCCCATCCAATTCTTCAGACATTTGTCTGCTTTCAAAAGCAACTGCACAAAACTCTTGGTTATGGCATCGCCGTCTTTCTCATCTTAACTTTCAAACGATTAATACACTCGTGGATAAACAACTTGTTGAAAAGTTTATGGGAACTGTCAGATTCGGAAACGATCATATCGCTCCTATTCTTGGTTATGGAGACATTGTCAAAAATGGAGTCACTATAAAGAGAGTTTCATACGTTGAAGGACTTGGACACAATCTCTTTAGTGTTGGTCAATTTTGTGACAATGATCTTCAAGTTTTATTTAGGAGATATGAATGCAAAGTGCAGACTGAAGATGGTGTGGATATTCTTACTGGAACGAGAGACAATAATTTGTTCACAATTGATCTCAACAACATCCCATCCAATTCTTCAGACATTTGTCTGCTTTCAAAAGCAACTGCACAAAACTCTTGGTTATGGCATCGCCGTCTTTCTCATCTTAACTTTCAAACGATTAATACACTCGTGGATAAACAACTTGTTGAAGGTCTTCCGGACTACAAGTATGAAAGTGAACATGTTTGTCCAGCTTGTGCAATTGGCAAGATGAAGAAAGCTTCACACAAACCAAAGAAGCATCTAAGTACAGAAGGTCCTTTGCACCTTATTCACATGGATTTGTGTGACCCAATGAAGGTTCAAAGTATCCATGGGAAGCGATACATTCTAGTGATTGTTGATGATTATTCTCGTTATACTTGGGTATTCTTTCTTCAAGCAAAGAGTGAAACTCCGCAAGTGATTATTGATTTTATCAAGAAGACCCAAGTAAATCTCAAATCATCTGTTAGAATTGTTCGCTCAGACAATGGCACTGAATTCAAGAATTCAACATTTGATTCTTTCTTCAAGTTCATGGGTATTTCACACCAATTTTCTCCTGTCAGAATACCTCAACAAAATGGAGTAGTTGAACGTCAAAATCGAACTCTTGTTGAAGCAGCTAGAACAATGCTTGCCTATTCGAAGCTGCCACCGAATCTATGGGCTGAAGCTGTTGCTACTGCTTGTTTTACACAAAACAGATCCATTATAAACAAGAGGTTTGATAAAACTCCTTATGAGGTGATCAACAAAAGAAAGCCCAATGTGAACTTCTTGCACATTTTTGGATGTGTATGTTATGTTCTCAATGATCGAGATAATCTGGGCAAATTTGAACCAAAAGGCGATGAGGCATATTTCATCGGTTATTCAAGAGAATCGATTGCATATCGAGTATATAACCGGAGAACCAAGAGAATCGAAGAGAGTATGAATGTCAAATTTGATGAACTCTCAGGAATGGTTCTTGAACAACACAGTTCAAGACCCGAACTTCAAAGTCCACAAGCTTCCGCACCGAAAACTACATCAAATGTCAAATCATTCTCTACTCCAACACCACAAGATTTGGATATCTTGTTCGAAGAATTTTTCAAAGTTTCCAAAGAAGTTCCTGAATCTGAAGAACATCTTAATGAATCATCAAGTTCAAATTCGAAAGAAATGGATCCCAATGAGTCTTCACCAACACAATCATCAGATGAAAGTTCACCATCTGATTCTCCTCCACCTACCGATAATTTTGAGTTCCATACTCAACCTCATGTTATCTCTCAAGTGACAAATCCATCAACTAATCCAGAAGTTTATGATCAAGACAACTTTGTTGAACCAATTGCTACTTCACTTGAACAATTGACAGAACAACATACTCCTAATTTTATTGATTCTGAAGAATCTGGTGATCCAAGTGATCCAATTCCTCACACAACCAAATGGACTAGAGCTCATCCAATATCTCAAGTCATTGGTAATCCAACAACAGGAATTCAGACAAGATCTGCTTCCGCGAATGAATGTCTGTTTGTCAATTTCCTGAGCATTGTTGAACCAAAGACAGTGAATGAAGCTCTAAGCTGTCCAGATTGGGTGAAAGCTATGCAGGAGGAACTGAATCAATTTGAACGCCTTGAGGTATGGAAATTGGTTCCCAATCCTTACAAGAACAAGGAGCCAATTAAGACCAAATGGATCTTCAAGAACAAAAAGGATGAAAATGGAGTTGTTGTACGCAACAAAGCAAGATTGGTTGCAAAGGGATATTGTCAACAAGATGGAATTGATTATGATGAGACATTCGCACCAGTTGCACGAATTGAGGCTATTCGAATGTTCCTTGCCTATGATGCCTACAAGAACTTCACAGTCTACCAGATGGATGTTAAAACTGCCTTCTTGAATGGAATTCTCAAAGAAGAGGTGTACGTTGAACAACCAGAAGGTTTTGTAAGTTCAAAACATCCAGAATATGTTTACAGGTTAGACAAGGTACTATATGGTCTGAAACAAGCGCCTCGTGCATGGTATGATGCTCTATCTTCTTATCTTGTGAAATCTGGCTTTAGCAAAGGTTCGATTGACACTACCTTGTTTATCAAAAGACAAGGTAATGACATCATTCTAATCCAGATTTATGTTGACGACATAATTTTCGGGTCAACTAATCCTAAATACTGCAAGAATTTCTCTGCTTTAATGATCAAGAAATTTGAAATGAGCATGATGGGTGAATTAAACTTTTTCCTTGGTCTTCAAGTAAAACAGATGTCAAATGGAACTTTTATTTGTCAATCTAAGTACATTCTTGACATGTTGAAAAAGTTTGATATGATGGATTGTCAAACAATTGGCACACCCATGGAATCTAGAACAAAGATTAATGCTGACTTAAATGGAAAATCTTTTGATCAAAAGAAATATCGCAGTATGATAGGGTCACTCATGTATTTGACTGCTAGTCGCCCGGATATTATGTTCGCCACATGCATGTGTGCCAGGTACCAGGCCAATCCAAAGGAAAGTCATTTCCAGGCCGTTAAACGGATTTTCCGATACCTGAAAGGCACAGTGAACCTTGGTCTCTGGTATCCAAGGGATACCGGGTTTCAGTTAATTGCATATCCAGATGCTGACCATGCAGGTTGTAAGCTTGATCGAAAGAGCACTTCTGGGAGTGTACAGTTTATAGGGGATAGATTGGTCAGTTGGTCTTCAAAGAAACAGAACTGTGTATCCACATCTACTGCAGAAGCTGAATACGTTGCTGCAGCAAGTTGTTGTTCACAGGTTCTTTGGATGAAGACACAGTTGACTGATTATGGATTTCAATTCAACAGAATTCCCATATACTGTGATTCTAAGAGTGCAATTGCTATTTCTTGCAATCCTGTACAGCACACAAAGACCAAGCACATAGATGTTCGGTACCATTTTCTTAAAGATCATGTCGAGAAAGGTAACATCGAACTCTATTTTGTCCCAACAGACTACCAACTTGCTGATATTTTCACCAAACCTTTGGATGAAAACAGGTTCAATTTTCTGAAAACCAAGTTGGGAATGCTTGATTTACAAACTTAACTGCTTTCATGCCATGTTTTTCTATGTCCATTTTCTGTTTCAAACATTGATGTGTTTTAATTGTAATTACATGCAATGTTTGAGGGGGAGAAAAAGGGTAGAATGCATGATTTTAGGGGGAGTTTGTAAATTTAGTATAGTCTAATATGCTTAATTTGAGGGGGAGTGTGCAAATGCATGTGAATACTTATTTTGCTTATTTGTTAATTTTTTTTTAAATTTTGTTTTGTTGTATGTGTGTTTGTTTTAAAATTGAAAAACCAAAGACAAAATTAGAAAAATTTAAAAAGTCAAAAAGATTTTTTTTTGTTTGTTATTCTGTTTATGTGAAAGACCCAACAAGACCAGCCCAAGTTGTGTGTTTAGCCCAAAATGTGGTTTCAGCCCAAAAGTTGTTTGGATTCGGGTTGACACGCGGGTCACACCCACACCCATGACCCGAATTTGAATTTTAAAAGGAATATGGGCGGGCCAAATCATTTCCATTCGAATTCAAACCAGAAGTTTTACTTTATTTCTTTTTCTCTCATCATCAGTTTTAAAACGTGTCATTAGTCAATCAAATCAATCATCATTTGTGTAGTATTTAAAGTGGATTTGTGATTTTGTTCATCAGTGGGTTACCCATTTTAACTGTTCATCGATCATAATCTCCATTTCAAGGTAATATACTTAACTTCAATATTTGATACCAACTGTTTGATGAAATGCCGAGATAAACTGTTCATGTTCTAATTTTTGATCAAAGAAATATCGCAGTATGATAGGGTCACTCATGTATTTGACTGCTAGTCGCCCGGATATTATGTTCGCCACATGCATGTGTGCCAGGTACCAGGCCAATCCAAAGGAAAGTCATTTCCAGGCCGTTAAACGGATTTTCCGATACCTGAAAGGCACAGTGAACCTTGGTCTCTGGTATCCAAGGGATACCGGGTTTCAGTTAATTGCATATCCAGATGCTGACCATGCAGGTTGTAAGCTTGATCGAAAGAGCACTTCTGGGAGTGTACAGTTTATAGGGGATAGATTGGTCAGTTGGTCTTCAAAGAAACAGAACTGTGTATCCACATCTACTGCAGAAGCTGAATACGTTGCTGCAGCAAGTTGTTGTTCACAGGTTCTTTGGATGAAGACACAGTTGACTGATTATGGATTTCAATTCAACAGAATTCCCATATACTGTGATTCTAAGAGTGCAATTGCTATTTCTTGCAATCCTGTACAGCACACAAAGACCAAGCACATAGATGTTCGGTACCATTTTCTTAAAGATCATGTCGAGAAAGGTAACATCGAACTCTATTTTGTCCCAACAGACTACCAACTTGCTGATATTTTCACCAAACCTTTGGATGAAAACAGGTTCAATTTTCTGAAAACCAAGTTGGGAATGCTTGATTTACAAACTTAACTGCTTTCATGCCATGTTTTCTATGTCCATTTTCTGTTTCAAACATTGATGTGTTTTAATTGTTATTACATGCAATGTTTGAGGGGGAGAAAAAGGGTAGAATGCATGATTTTAGGGGGAGTTTGTAAATTTAGTATAGTCTAATATGCTTAATTTGAGGGGGAGTGTGCAAATGCATGTGAATACTTATTTTGCTTATTTGTTAATTTTTTTTTAAATTTTGTTTTGTTGTATGTGTGTTTGTTTTAAAATTGAAAAACCAAAGACAAAATTAGAAAAATTTAAAAAGTCAAAAAGATTTTTTTTTGTTTGTTAAATTGTTTTTATGTAGTTAAATTTTTTTTTGTTTTATTTTATTTTATTTTTTTTTTTAATTTTATTTATTTTCTTTAATTTTTTTGTTTCATTCTGTTTATGTGAAAGACCCAACAAGACCAGCCCAAGTTGTGTGTTTAGCCCAAAATGTGGTTTCAGCCCAAAAGTTGTTTGGATTCGGGTTGACACGCGGGTCACACCCACACCCATGACCCGAATTTGAATTTTAAAAGGAATATGGGCGGGCCAAATCATTTCCATTCGAATTCAAACCAGAAGTTTTACTTTATTTCTTTTTCTCTCATCATCAGTTTTAAAACGTGTCATTAGTCAATCAAATCAATCATCATTTGTGTAGTATTTAAAGTGGATTTGTGATTTTGTTCATCAGTGGGTTACCCATTTTAACTGTTCATCGATCATCATCTCCATTTCAAGGTAATATACTTAACTTCAATATTTGATACCAACTGTTTGATGAAATGCCGAGATAAAATGTTCATGTTCTATATGTTTTGTGATAATTTGTTGAGAATATGATGTTTAAGATGCATGATTAGGTATTATACTTGTTGTTTAAATGATTAGATGCCTTAATCTGCTTGAGTTTATGATTTTTCTGGGTTTGATTGTGCATGGGCTGGGTAAACTGATGTGTTTTTGATGAAAAGTACCATTTGCAGAGCATTTTGCTCGGCAAATGGGTCCTTTGTTCTTGATCATCTTCAAATCATCATAAAGTTTGATTAACATGTTCTTGGTAATCTCCACAAGTTTTTGAATCAAAAGTGCTATTTGCAGAGCTTATTGCTCGGCAAATGCTTGTTTTTATCAAACCAAAGTTGTTTTTCCACCAAGTCTTAACACAACAGAATGCAGAGCATTTTGCTCGGCATTCAAGCTCTTTGTATTCCAAAAGTTTTACAAGTTTTAAAAACAACTGTTTGCAGAGCAATTTGCTCGGCAAACAGTGCTTTTTGTACAAAACTTGTTCCAAGTCTTAGAACAACTGTTTGCAGAGCATTTTGCTCGGCAAACAGTACAAATTGGATTTTTAAATTGTCAAGACTTAAACCATCCATTTGCCGAGCTTGTGCTCGGCAAATTCATGAAAATTTAACTCTAAGTTTTCAAATGAACTGTTTGCAGAGCTTTTTGCTCGGCAAACAGTACAAAATGGAAATTTTTTTTTTTTTTTCACCAAGTTCTTAGTTCAACTGTTTGCAGAGCTTTTTGCTCGGCAAACAGTACAAAATGAAAAAATTTTCACCAAGTTCTTAATTCAACTGTTTGCAGAGCTTTTTGCTCGGCAAACAGCTCAAAATGAAAAAATTTTCAACAAGTTTTCAAATCAACTGTTTGCAGAGCTTTTAGCTCGGCAAACAGTACAAATTGAAAATTTTTCCATTGAAATTTTTCTTAATCAAATTGACAACATTTTTGTTGTTCAATATAAGGAAATTTCATACATTGAAAAGGAGTTGGACTGAACTGCTCATTTGCAGAGCTTTGAGCTCGGCATTTACATTTTTTCAACTCCAATAAACGATGACTTGATGCCAAAACCAATCTTTGAATTTCTGGGCATATTTTTAAAATGTGCTATTTGCAGAGGTTTTTGCCCTGCAAATAGTACAAATTAGAATATCAACATTTTTTTTCATTATTATTTGTGTTGTGTTTTTAAAATGTGTAAATGTATCTGTGTATTGTGTATAAATATAGTATTTCATAAGTGTTTAGAGTGAGAGGCAAGGTATCGAACGCCTTTGTGTACTACCTTGTTTTCTTATCTTTTAATACTTATGTGACTCTATATATTGTCATGTTTTGTATATATATTTGGATGAGATGCAAGGTATCGAACGCCTTTGTGTACTACTTTGTTCTCTCATCTTTAACATATATGCAAAACATTGTCTGTATAATAATTGTGTGTCTCAAAAGTTGGTATATTTTGTTATTTTTCTGTGTTTAACATGTATTTTCTGGTCAAAAACTTTGGTCAGTTTGTCTTAAACAGAAAAATAATAAAGTATCAAGATGGCAATGTTCAGAGAAGGAGATTCCATGAAAATGCAAGCCAACCAAGCATTACATATTCCTTTTGCTTGCAAATTTCCCATCATTCCAGAGATTCTCAGCTATCATCCACTAAATAATGCATTAACTGGAGGTGCAATTGTACCTGAGAAGTATGTCTTCGAGTTGTGGGAATCTATTGAATATGTGCGAGGAAGTAAAAGACACAACACAGCAGACTACTTCAAATTCTCACTAGAATCAGAAGTTGAAATCTTCAATTGTAGATTATCTCTGGATGAATTTAGAACAATTATTGGATTTCCTGTACTAGAAGAATACGAAGAACTCCCATCTGTAGAAGAAATGTTGGCCGGAGTTCATTCGTTGGGGTATGCAGGAGATTTGACAACAATGAGAGACTTCAGAAGAAGTAATTTAGCAACTCTCTGGCATACGATGTACAATATTCTTTCAACTTGCCTGATGCCATCACAGAAAGGTATTGATCTGATGACAAAAGATTCATTGGCAATCTACTATGCAGTCACTCACAACGTGCAGTGTGACTTTGCGGCAATTATATGGAAAAAGCTGATTCAAGTTGTTAAGGGGAAGAATAAACAAGACAGAAAGTACATTCCCTTCATCAGATTTTTCACTCTGGTTATCGAAGATACACTTGATAATTCAGAAGAGATTCCAAAGTTGGAAAATAGTTTCAAGTGTGTGATTGCCTTGTATAAATCCAACGTAAGAGGCACAAGTTGTGAAACAGTAAGACCTTTTCCGATTCCACCGTTTTTGATAAACCTTGTTCCTGCTCAGAGTCCTCACCTTAGGGCGTATCTTGAGTGGTTAGTCTCAGTAATGGGGTCTGAAAGCCAACAGACTCCTGCCCAAACTGAGCATAGGTCGCCAAGTGAGGGTCCTAGTTCGTCTAAAACAAAAAGAGGGGTTAGAGATGAAGGGGCCTCTGAGCAGAGGAAAAGAAAAACAAAAAGAATTATTTTTGAGCAAAATGTTGCTACACCTGAACCCATTTCATCACCTGTTTCGCAATCTACACCAACCGTTCACATTTCACAATCTTCACCTACACAATCTACACCTTTACCATCCGTTGTTTCACCGATACCACCAACTATGACACCACCTCATACATCACCGATTCTTGATCCAACACCGGTTGCATCAGCTTTACCAAATGAACCAACTCCACCACCAGGAAGACGACTTAAGATGGCTGCTAGAAGTGTTTTAAAGCAGAAATCAAAGAAGAAGAAACGAAAACATAAGTCGTCTAGATCTGCAAGCAAACAATTGAATCTACTTCTGCAGATGAAACTGAACAGCCTGGTGCCTCCGCGGAGTTTGATGTTGAACAAGCAACAGAGAATGTGAGCACTGGCGATGATGTTGTGCTGGAGGAACAAGGAAGGAATGAGGGAGGAGTTGAAAATACCGGAGAGGATGTGCGGTCAGGGTTAGGACAAGGGCATAAAGAAAACGTTGGCCCTCCGATAGTTCAAACCACAACGTCTAGCCGGGTTATTTACCCTAGGGTAGAAGTCGGGAACTACCCATTCTCGCTTGCACCGGATTCTCCTCGCCATTCTGACTCCTCACAACGGGAGTTAGTCTCAGAAATTCCCGGGGATAAGCCACGCTCACCACACTCTCCTCATTTGGAGGATGAGAGTGTTGAAATCAGAGAGGACCAGCCCCACCTCTCGCCTTCATTTGTTGCACAAGAGTCTAGATCCCCTAGGGACACTGAAGCACAAGCCCAGTTGAGTACTGGTGCCGGAACAAGCGGAGAGGGACCCACTTTGTGTGACCCTCAAGGACAGCTTGGAAATCCTGCCTTAGCTACCATCACGCCAGCTTTAGCTGCAGGTAACAGGTCTCAGACAGAAACTGGGGAGCAGTATGAATGCCGTAGTGACACTGCTGTTCCTCAGGATCAACCTGAGCCTGTATTAACGGGCATTCTCAGTGACCCGGGTGTTGTTAGTGGTGTTGCCCAACAACAAGTCCCGGACAGTGATTTATCACAGTCTAGGACACGACCTGATTCTGGTTGCAAAGCCACTGAATCTCCAACTGCTGGTGAGGGTATATCCCGAGGATCTGCAGGAAATCCTGAATCAGCATCGCTGAATTTAGGTCACACCACAAGTGTGCCAACAACCCCCGGGTTGGATACTCCACTTCCCACACAAACACAAAGAACACCAACACAAAATGAAAATCCATCAACATCAACAAATTTACCTACAAAAGACTCGGCGTGTGAAGTGTTATTGAATATTTTGAGGTCTGAAGGTGATTTGTTGACTGTTACGGAAAGAGGGGTGTTGAATGCGCTTGAGGTGCGAGAAAGGGAAATGGCAACAGAAAGGAGGGTTAAAGCTTTACAAGATCAAGTTGTAAGACAAAAAGCAGAATATAATGCACAGCTTGCTGCCTTTGAACTTAGATTGTTGGCATTAGAATCTTGCCGACCGGCCTCGGTTCCTTCTCGTCGGGATGATCCTGATTCTGATGATCACCCCGAGGGGGAGAACCAAGGAGAAGGTCAAGTCAATATAGATAATTCTTCGGCAAGAGTTGAAGGAAATGTTGGTGATGTAGTGATGGAAGAAAGGACAGAGGGTGAAAATGTTGAAAATGTTGAGAATGTTGAAAACGATTCTTTGAATGATGAAATTAAAAGAAGGTTAGTCGAAGTTTTTGGTGATAGTTTTGATGAAGAAAGTGATGATGAAGAAGTTGAAAATGTTGTTGATCATGAAGAAGAAGGTTATGTAATTGAAGAGGATTTGGTTGAATATGCTGAAGAAAATGCAGATATTGAGGCATTAAAGGATAATGTAACTTTTGATGAGCCAGAAATTATTGAGAATCCAACAAATGAAGAAGTTGTTGAAGAACCTGTGTTTGAAGAATTTGCAGATCTGGATTATATTGAAACAGGTTCATCAAGCAGAAAAGATGCTGGAGAATCTTCAACTCAGGGTTTCTCTACTCCTCAGCATTATTCATTTGAAGACTTTAATAGCTTTGATGATTTGAGAAAAACTCCTGAGGCTGCATCACAGAATTTCAAGAAATCAACATACAAACAAGTGTTGAAAGATGCCATTGTATCCGAGGAAGTACTTCCTGATTACTTTCCAACTGAATTAACTGATGAACAAAGGAGGTTCATTAATCGGGGATACTTCTTGAGGGATAAAGAAAGAATGGTTGCATTGGGTGTTAAGCCGAAGGAGGCAGCTAAAAAGTCTAGATTTTTGGAGGAAAGAGCATTCCCAATCTTCTGTGGAGTTACAAAAGTGACTAAAACCAAAAGACCTGAACTGGAATCAATGTACAAGTTTAAGAAAGCGAGACAAGTCGAAGAATATAAAGAACTTCTTAAACTCACCAAGCAATATAATCCCAAACTTCTTGAAGAACAGAGAAATCACAAGATTTTGGTGCTTGTCAGAGTCATTTTGGTGAAAAGGGTTTCTATCTCTGTCCCTTGCTTTCATGTGAAAAGAGATAACAATAAAATATACAGATTCACAGAAGCTCAGTTCAAGCTGCTGCCAGTGGATGACATTATTTTTCTCTACAACCATTTCTTGAATGCTATGCAGAGATACCAAGAAGATGTTGTTGCTTTTGAAGCTGTTAAACGATATATGTCAAGCTGCATCCAATATGCTTCATTGGAAGATTTTCAGATAGGGTTTGAAGTGGTGAAGAGAAAGAATGGTTGCATTGGGTGTTAAGCCGAAGGAGGCAGCTAAAAAGTCTAGATTTTTGGAGGAAAGAGCATTCCCAATCTTCTGTGGAGTTACAAAAGTGACTAAAACCAAAAGACCTGAACTGGAATCAATGTACAAGTTTAAGAAAGCGAGACAAGTCGAAGAATATAAAGAACTTCTTAAACTCACCAAGCAATATAATCCCAAACTTCTTGAAGAACAGAGAAATCACAAGATTTTGGTGCTTGTCAGAGTCATTTTGGTGAAAAGGGTTTCTATCTCTGTCCCTTGCTTTCATGTGAAAAGAGATAACAATAAAATATACAGATTCACAGAAGCTCAGTTCAAGCTGCTGCCAGTGGATGACATTATTTTTCTCTACAACCATTTCTTGAATGCTATGCAGAGATACCAAGAAGATGTTGTTGCTTTTGAAGCTGTTAAACGATATATGTCAAGCTGCATCCAATATGCTTCATTGGAAGATTTTCAGATAGGGTTTGAAGTGGTGAAGAGAAAGATAAATGTGCCGTATCCAGATCAAAGTCTATATACTGCAGATATTGAACAACTAAGTATTGGTCATATAATTGAAGAACCATCCTTCGGAGTTGTGTTTTTGAATAGCAGAAAGAAGAAGATTTTTATTCGTATGGATGAACTTGCTTCTTATTCTGATGGAACTTTGGATTTTTGTAAGAATGTATTGGTGTGCCTACAAGAAGACGAGGTAGATGAAAAGAAAATGGAAGTGTTTGATAAAGCAATCTCGAAGATTAACCAAAGACTCGAGTACAGAGACAGCATTAGAATGATGAGAGAAGCAAAGAATGCTCAGAAGTCTAAGTACGTCATACGTCAAAGAGGAGGTTGTTGGATCAAGTACAAGCCTAGTCATCTTCCAGGACCACAGAACATTCCTCCAATAAACTTTGAAGCAAATATGAATGTTCCAGCTAACAGACCCGAAGGAGACAACTGGTTCTGGCATCCAAACAAAGGTAGACCGAATACAAGAGCTTAGAGAAAGACAAGATTGGATATTTTTGACAAATCACTACTAAGGGGGAGATTGTTAGATATATATAAATGTAGTAGGTGATTTGTATACTTTATGTTACTTTGTACTTAGAATGTAAAGTCGTAAGTATGGAAGGGGACATAGTGTAAATTGTATAGAAGTATATAAACCCCCTCTATAATGTAAGTTGTAACCTTTTGACACAATATACAATCCAATCTTTAACTGAATCTCTCTCTACTCTCTCTCTACTCTCTCACTAGAAACCGCCATTGATAAACTTCAAATACACACTAAAAGCTCGAATTCTATTCTCTACACATGCTTTTCACCCCGAAAGTAAAAAACATAAAAGAGTTTGAAAGGGGGCTATGACTCACCTTGATATGCCGCATATTATATTCACTTATCCAAAATGGGTACTTCCCATCAATCGCTTCTTCATACATCCGTCACGTTTCTCAATCACATTTCAAAGCCAAGACTATCCCTACGATAGGACTAATACACGTAAGTTCCTATCTTAAGTCATCACTTAGAAATGCCACTTTCATTATGTTGCTATCAATTATGGGATCCAAGTATATTGCTAACATTCGCATCGTTTTGGTTGTAGAGATTGATGGTGTAAAAGGTTACTTTCATTACATGCGTAGTTATAAGTTGTTATATTTTCGGTAACTTGGCTTCATTTGTGGTTTCACTTGATATATTAGGTTATCATATAGAAATGCCATATTAGGTTATATTATCCTTATTCATCATTTGATGTGTAACCGATTTTAGCACGAATTAGCATTTGTGATATCAATATATAGTTTGGTTAACATAATTACTTATGTCTATCTCACTTAATTATCTTTGTTTTATTTTGATTACACTTATCTTCAACTCGCATATTTCTCGATTTGTCTTATGATTACTTGGTTCATGAAATTCGTTTAAGTGTTATGGGCCATTATCAATTGGGCCTAAATGAGATGGGTTTTATAAGTGACTTGGGCTTAACCTTATTTGGGTTATGTGCTTAATGGGTCATATTGCTTATTGGGCTATATGGTTTATTGGGCCAAGTGGGCCTACTGATTTATGTTCCTTATGGGTTCACTAATTGGGCCGGGCTAGCCCATTACACAAATTATTAGTTCACTTCAGAATTTTCTGTTTTTAATTCACATTTTTATGAATTGTTGGCTACTATTTTGGGGTCAAGGCGAATTATTTGGACCTTAATGATTTTTACACAGCGACTTATATGTATCTAGCATTTTTGTGAATTTTTGGTGAATTTTTAGATAAGGTTTACTATGCATAAAAATTTCGTAAACTAATGTGGTCAAAAAGGCTACTATTTGGCGACTTGAAATGTTTTATAAAAGTTCTTAATGATATGCCTTTCAGAAAAATCCCACAAATTTATTTTAAGTTATGGACACATTGAACTCACTTTTCATAAAGTTAGTCCTCCTGGAACCTTATGGATTAGGAGATAAAATTTGTTAAAGTTGATAAAATATTCAGACAAAAATGCAGTTTTGGCCAGTTTTAGTAGAAAAATCATATCTTTTGTTCTGTTTAATATTTTTGAGTGATTCCAGTTGGTGGTTAAACTTAACTCGTTCTTCTACAACCTTTATTTTGAAAGTTTTTCTTGAAACGGTCCGAAAATGCTCAGTTTATCCGTCCCAAGACAGAAAACTGATTCTGTCAGAATGTATTTTGATTAAAACAACCAACCAATGGCCTTTCTTGCTTAATTAACACCTTAATTCATCACTACAAGATTAATACTTTATTTTGTAGTTCTTTAACATCAATATTACTGATTATAACAAGTTCAAAATCATCAACCATCCATCTCGAATCCCCAAATCAAAATCAATCAAAACTAGTGCAAATCTAAGCATGCATGTTAAGATCTATCACTTTCAAGCTAAATCAACTTATTATCTTCTATGTGTGTGACTTTTTAATGATTATTTCTTATTATTCCATCATTTAAATATGCATGCATGAGTAGATCTATGTGTATTTAGTGATAAATGAATGATAAAGAAAGTGACAATCCAAAGAGTTCAAGTTATCAACCTTTGAAGATCAAAGCAAGAAGATCAAGAGTGTTGTTGCCTTGTTGGGTCTTGTTCTTGATGGCTGCCCAAGATTTGTTTATTGGCTGTAACAAGCTTGAAAAAGAAGGGAAAATAAGCCACAAGATGAAAGAAAAGATGATGAACAAACAAAGGAACATGTTGGGTACCCTTTGATGATCAAGAATCAAAAGAAAAGAAATAGATTGAAGTTGTTTTGCCCCTTTTTCTGCTGCTGTCCGACCAGCCACTTTGGGGGCTGATTTCGTGCCCTTGTTGCCTCCAAATCGACTCCATGCTCCCATCATACATGATACTAGTTGTTGGATGATTAATGGAACTTATTATTACATTAGATTAGTTAGATTTGAGCTCCTTGTTGGCTTGTTTAAACCGAAAAAGATGAAGAAAGTGTGCAGAAAATTAGAGAGAGTTGGAGAGAGTTTTGAGAGCACACTTGATGTGTGTGTGTTGGGTTATGTGAGAAAATTCTGAAAATGAGAGAGGGAGGGGGAGAGAGCACGTGAATAAGGGCAAGAGAAAGAGTAGGGGGCTTGGTAATTGGTGGAAGGAAGTGGTGGATAGGTGGCTATTGGTTAACTAGTGTGGTGTGTGAGGGAAAGGGGGTGTTTGGCCGTGAGAGAGGGAGAAAGAGTGGGTTGGGAGGATGCTCATTGGTCAAGTTAAGTGGTAGGGGGTCATGGATTGGCTAGGTGAAAGTGTGTATGCAAATGATATTCAAAATCATGTCTAGGTTCATAAAATGGATAGCTTTTGTATAAATTGTATGGAGATGGATAGATTATGTAAGTATATGTGTCTTGTTATAAATATAATAGTTGTAAGAATTTTATGTAAGGGTATATATATATATGTATGTATGTTTATATATTTGTGTTCTAATTTGTTACTTAACTCTTTGTTTATAAGTTTCTATTTATATTAGACATAAATATACTTATTATTATTTTTCAAGCACTTTTATGTGCATAATGATCTATCAATATATTATTGAGATAGTCATTTTATTTTCATGACCATATATATTTTAATTGGCTTGATTAATTACATTGTTGGACATTTGTAAGATTGGTTGATTTTGTCACAAGTTGTGAGTCTTACCTTATTATTTATATAGTTTGACTTCTTGAAATGAAGTTTTTGGTTCATTGACATTTCATCAAGTTCAATTAGAACTAATTTATAGCTTAAGATTGTCTTGAATTATTATAGTTATTGTTTATGGCATTTCTAAGGAAATTGACTTCCTTTGGCATTCTATTGAACTAGAGGGCAAATATCACCATGCCTTAAACGTCTAAAAGGTCAATTCTCTTAATAAACCTCTAGGGATAGATTCCTAGATAATTATAAGTAAGTTATCCTAGTCGGAAACTGAGGGTTGTTACATCATTACCTCCTTAACAAGAACTTCGTCCTCGAAGTTTGATCGTTCACACGGTAGTAAAAAAGAATAGATTGAAGATATGATAGCTTCACAGGGACGCATAAAATGTGAGAGTTCACTAGGTTTCATCATGACCTTTTTAGTTACTTACAATCCTCTGATATCCGTAGTTGGGGCATCCGGTGCCCTAACGTTTATCGTGATTAGAAACTTCGAAAAAAGAAAAAGGTTACGAATGTCGCTCGCTTCTTGAGACAACTTGAGATTAATCGTATGAAATCGTCGTGGGCTGTCCATCTTGCCTAGATCAATGCTAAATGATGGGATGATGATAAGAATATCAATACGGAGGTGTAAAATGAGCAAACGGTTCGTAACGTGAGTTATAACAAAAATAGTAAAAAGCGTTGGGAATATCGATTGATGGAGGCTACTCAATCCCATCGGTCACTTTGTGTACTTTCCTTTATCGTTTACTTTCCCAATTAAAGAATCGTTTCAATAGCCTCTCGCCCCTTTCATCTTTTTCAACTTACGTTCGACATGTTTGTCGCAACTTGAAAATTTTGACTTCGTTTGTGACCAATCACTTGTTAAGGGGATTACCCCCTTAACAAAAGGGATACTAACCGGGGTGCCGAGTTGCACTAAAAATGCAAAGGTACCCCTTCGTAGTACCTCATTTTAGGGTTTCCAATGTCGTCTTTGTTGCATTATGGCGTGCAAGAGAGTCATGAATTGTATGATGATAGTTCTATCTTGTTCCTCATACTCACCTTTGTTCTTTCAATTTCACCCTCACTTTCCATAGTCGCCTCTTCCATTATTACGCTAAGTCACATCGTTACCAATTTCTCTTGCTTTTGCCGATGTTGGCTTTCAAATCGTTTTATGGCGCCTTTGATTCTTCCTTCTCAATGTAGAAGTATTACCCTTTATAGCATATTTCCGGCTAAATCCTTTTTAACATTGCACATATAACCTCTTCCATTTCTCTACTATTCCTATGCATTCCTCGCGATAGAGTTTACACAATCCTTATGCTCACAAGTGATCACATCATGTCCTCACCGTCTTGGCAAGACTAACACTTCAAACCCTTATTAGTATGGATCCCTTCTCAGGGATAATCCTTCTTAGGTCCTTTCAGACCTCTACAAAATTTCCAATTACATTGCTTTATGAAGCCTCATATCTATTTTTAGCTTTCTAAGCTAGCTTCTTTTCAAGTACACCAGCCTAATGTTCTTGGGAATTGTAATGTAACATAATTTAGGTGGAGCTTCACACCTCGTCCTATTCTCAACCATTTAGTTCTCTCCATTTTTCTTTTGTGTTCTTATGGATCACCATACTCCTTACCATTTTCGCCACTCGGATCCATCTCTTACTAGAGTAATTGTCATCTTGGTTGACACACGCGCAGTCGATAGTCCGTGGAGTTTATCTCAGGGGTACTCATCTTTTGTCCCGGCTTGTCACATAAGCGAATTATCATACTTTCATTCAAACGTTCCATGACTAGCTCTTTCCAGAGTTTGTAGTTGTTTGGGACTTAGGTCAGCGATCAACTTCCTTGATCGTTGCGGCAGTATGTGCCTTGAATTCTAGCGTCGTATTTCTTATTTGCTTTCACTACTAACTTAGCGATTTCATGTTGTTTTCCTTCTTCACTTTTCTTGGGCGCACTACTTCGTGGGTCGATGGTCTTTGACGGTTTACCATGTGTTGCAAAATTTTTCGCACTTGGGTTCATCTTATTTTAGCTTACCTCCCTGCGACCGTTGACCTTGAGGTGATAACCTTTACAATGAACCGTGCTTCTAAACTCGGGTGTTGAGTGTATACCGCTTTCTCTTCGCTTAGTTGTAATGTTCTACTAATAGCTTGTCTTTCGTTAGCGGTTCCCCAATTAATGCTTAGAGAATAACGCGTGGAGCGCCATAAAAATGAATACCTCCAGAGCTACATCTCATAGATATCGTCAATACCTTCACTTTATCGTTTGTGTAACACCCCAACATGGCGGAATCATGGGGTATCACTTAGAAAAGCACAACACGACATGAAAATTATGTAGAGTCAAACTATATGCATTCATAGGATTGAAACAATCCACAAACTCACTCAAATGTATATAATAATCAACATCTATCAAAGATACACACTCAATCAATATTAAATGGAAATGTTTAAATGATAGTAGTTGATCCTAAGCATAACCCGTTAAAGGGAAATAAGGATCACGGATCCAGAAAGTCCAAGGCAAGTCCAATCCTAGCAATGCAAGCACAATATCATCCAATTTGTCTCTGATTAACTTGATTACCTGAAAAGTGTACTAAAGAGCGTCAACATAAAGTTGGTGAGTTCGTAGGGACAAGTAACAAGGAATAACCGTATCGGATAACAACCGTTAACAATAAGCGAGGATTAGGATACCTAATCATGTCCAAAGAAAACCCTAAAAGGTTTCACATTAGCACAGTTCAATACAATCAATGTTTCAATATCAATATCATTATACAATACACCATTAAACGTTAACCAATACGCCTAACATGATTTATCATTAACATGATAATCAAAGCGACAATCATCATTAATCAATACGCCTAACATGATATATCATTTACATGATAATCAAAGCGACAATCATCATTAATCAATACGCCTAACATGATATATCATTTACATGATAATCAAAGCGACAATCATCATTAACCAATACGCCTAACATGATATATCATTTACATGATAATCAAAGCGACATTAAACCACAAGTAATCATATCAACAATCAACAAATAAAGTATTAACATCTCGGTCCATATCATAACAAGTGAATCAACCAACAAATACTGTAACATCCGTGAGTTTTGACCCTTTGACTTTATATGTAATATGACTAACAATATAAGTTAATGAAGTATTTGAGTCGTTTTATGAATTAAATGACAATGTGTTATATTTGGGTCGATAGTATGTTTTGATTGGTGTTTAAACGTCTAACGATTGTGATTTGACTTGAGAAGAGAAACGGGTCGGCCCGTGGGTAGTCCACGACCCACCAGCCACATTTGACCCAATTCTCTCCTTATCTTTTTCTCCCCCCTTTCATTTCTTATCTATCTATCTTTCTCATTTCTCTCAAGTAAAAAGGGCAAGCAAAACCATTTCATCCCTTCATCTCTCTAGCATCGATTGGTGTTTTGAAACTGATATAACACTGGAATCATAGTCTTCTATACCTCATTATCGTCATATCGAAGAATCAAAGGTTGAAGTTCTTGCATTTTAACGCTTTTGACCTAATTTCGAGTTTGAGCTCGAGAAGGAAGTTTGGTAAGTCTAATTCATCCCATTTACTTCTATTTAGGTTATTTTACACATTTCTAGTCATCTCGTACATTTACAAGTCTTAAATCGGGTCGTAATTAAATTAGGGTTCATTTAGGGTTTTGGGTTGGGTGAATGATTTGGAGGTGTTCTTGATGTTTTGGAATGGAGATTTGTAATGGGTTATGTGTATTTATGTTTAATGTCACTTAGCTAAGCTTCAAAATGAGTTTCAAGCTCCTACAAATCGTTTTGGTATGCCTTGGGTCGAGTTTAGGGGGTTTTTGGTTCGTTTTCTGCACTTAGGAGCTGCTGGTGCTGGTGCTGGGAATTGTCCCACTGCGGCGCAGTGGAGGGGCCTAGTCCCACTGCGGCGCAGTGGAGAACCACTGCCCTTTTGCTTCATTTTGGCCCACTGCGGCGCAGTGGCATGGCTTTGCCTCACTGCGGCGCAGTGGATTTATTCTGGACATTTCGCGCGCGTCAGTTTTCAAACGTTAATAACTTTTGATCCGTAGGTCCAAATAAGTCGTATGACCTATCGTTAGAATCGTAAGAGAGTCTAGTTTCTCGTAGTAACCTTCATTTTTGTATGAATCCTCGTACATTTCTAAAAAAGTCGAGTCAAAGTGTTATGTTTCACACTCGGTAATGTTAAGAAAGTAATTGTGGGTTTGTGACTCAACTTAAACCTAAGGAACCAACTTGTTTATGATTATAAAGTTGATATTATGATATATGGCATGCTTTGGTAGGTTGTGAGCGCGTGGGGCCCAATACTCGCTATTAATCTTTTATTAACTCGACTTAAGCTTCTTGCCGATCAAGGTGAGTTTCGTATCTCCCTACTCGCTTGAGATTCGGGCTGAAAAGTGTAAACTTGCGTGTTTACTTACGTTGTTGATTGATCGATTGATTTGGTTTGAATGTTGGATTGTTGAGACGGTTATCACGTTTGAATGACTTGGTTCATGTTTTGTTAAGTATTTCATTTATATTAGGATAGACGTACATACATGGAAGTCGGTTATGCCTTCAATGGGTTTTAGATGTGGTGGGAAGGTTGCGGGTGACCCTATATATAAGCATCTGGGACTCGAAGAAAGTAGAATCCTCTTAAGTGTAGGCACGTATAGTTGGTTTGATTTGTGATTATTGGTTCATGATTGACGATTATTGGTTATTGGTTCATGACAGACGATTTGTGATTGATGCATTTACGAATGATTGTAAGCATGCATACGTTAACATCCTAGTGTATAGATGTATACACTTGTCCAGTGAGATGTTGGAGACATGACATCCGGGTATATAGACATATATACGCCGATGATTTTGAGATGCCACCTTGTTCATTGTGATGACAGGCGAGTATCATTGCATAGGTGACCTGAGTTCACGCATAGGATAGGCATGTTGGCTTATTCAGGCATTCAGCACTTACATTGATTCATATATCGTTTGTGCATTCGTATTATACACTTACTTGTCTTGTGAAATCTTGTTGTTGGACGTTATTGTGTTACTCAGAGGCTCGTTGTAAGTCATGTCTAGCCTCTACTCGTACATTGTGATTATTGACGCTGGTTCTTTATAGACCATTACTACGAACTCACCAACCTTGTGTTGACTATGCTTAGTACACTTTTCAGGTAATCAGGTTATCCCCGGACGTGGAGTTTAGTTGCTTGCTTGCTGTTAAACCTGGGCCTTGGACTTTATGAATCAAGGATTCATCGACCTTTTCTTTCTTGCATTATACTTAGGATCGATTTGCCATCTTTGGGATGTCCTTTTGTAAACTTTGATGGTTATTTGCTCCTTATGTATTTTGGTACTTGTTTCGTATTGTAATGGATTCACTGAATCTTTAATTGCATTTAGTTCTTGTTCTATTGTAATTCCACCTTGCGCTATATGATTTCCGTGATATTTCGAGCCTCGGCTTGGGGTGTTACAGAATGGTGGCCCATGCGTGGTCGTAGAGAATTAGGCGGTTTGACCTAGACTACGACTTAAGTTAAACTCTTCATATAGCATGCATGATTAGGAAATTCGTGTGCAATGTGAATTATGTGAATCCCCGTGTGAGTTCGTAGTTAAGACCACTTGTGTGATAGCTTGAATTCAATGTGATGAATGTGATTAATATGGTTTGTTGCTATTGGTTGGAGCTAATTTGATGATTAGGGCTAAATGAAGTGATGCCATTAACTTAGTATAATATTGTGGCAACCCTAAAAGAACCCGATCAACTCTTTTATGGTTACCCAACATTATAGCAAGTTCATGACATCGTATTATATTAACAAGTTAAGTCTCACAATTCACACCCGAATATCAAAGTTTACCTTCAAGTAATACACAATTTCCAAATCAAGTCCTTCTAAATCATTGCATGAATATAGTTATCTCCACGGGGAATAATCTAAGGCTTCACCAATCGTACAATTTACAATTAACAATACAATCACGAACCATTCGACGCAATATAAATGGGTCAAGTCATAACAAGGTGGGTAAAGTATAGTCCGGATCTTAACTTCAACATTCGACACATTAAAAGTGTTTGTATACAGGGTGTACCATCGGCTAACCCTCCACACCGTTAATATATTGAATGGATGTCAAGACTCGGTTCCGATATGTTCTCTAAGTGTTGGCCGGGTATGTATACAGGGTGTACCAGCGGCTAACCCTCCACGTAACCAACACTCATTAAGCATACCGGGTTAACTACTATACTTTATCCACGAGGCGCAATCTACGAGATCATTTTGCTCGGGGGACAAATAATAAATACTTCCAAGATTCCACATATCAATGTTTATCACAATAATTCCACAATTCACGGTGTATCCCGACACTATCATATACGTCCATCAAGTTGTGGCAATGACTTAACTTTAAATGGGTAATGCATTTGATGTGAATCAAAAGTTTATGTATGAAGACTCATGCAAATCTTCATAACATAATGTTTAACAAAATTTATTTTTTATAGTCTTTGTAACACAAGAGAGCTCAGTAGCTCCATTTGAACGCACAAAGAAGTGCAAGGGCAAAGGTTTGCGAAGGACGCAATTAAAAACCCGCCTTTTTTGGAGGCTAGCGCACTCAGACTTATACCTCTCTTAGAGTTTGTTCAAATGGGTGAGCCGGTGTATCTCAAGGTTGTAAGATTTCAATTTTTATTAAAGAAATCTCCATTTCGATAGTTCTTAGTCAACTTTATTCTTTTCTATGAGTAACCTACGAACTCAGTTTAAACCATTTTTATGCATCATACAGTTCATGTGGGTGCAATGGCTATAGACTAGGTCAATCCACCTAGCTCTCTACAACCACGTCTCTGATACCATTCTGTAACACCCCAACATGGCGGAACCATGGGGTATCACTTAGAAAAGCACAGCACGACATGGAAAATATGTAGAGTCAAACTATATGCATTCACAGGATTGAAACAATCCACAAACTCACTCAAATGTGTATAATAATCAACATCTATCAAAGATACACACTCACTCAATATTAAATGGAAATGTTTAAATGATAGTAGTTGATCCTAAGCATAACCCGTTAAAGGGAAATAAGGATCACGGATCCAGAAAGTCCAAGGCAAGTCCAATCCTAGCAATGCAAGCACAATATCATCCAATTTTTCTCTGATTAACTTGATTACCTGAAAAGTGTACTAAAGAGCATCAACATAAAGTTGGTGAGTTCGTAGGGACAAGTAACAAGGAATAACCGTATCGGATAACAACCGTTAACAATAAGCGAGGATTAGGATACCTAATCATGTCCAAAGAAAACCCTAAAAGGTTTCACATTAGCACAGTTCAATATAATCAACGTTTCAATATCAATATCATTATACAATACACCATTAAACGTTAACCAATACGCCTAACATGATTTATCATTAACATGATAATCAAAGCGACAATCATCATTAATCAATACGCCTAACATGATATATCATTTACATGATAATCAAAGCGACAATCATCATTAATCAATACGCCTAACATGATATATCATTTACATGATAATCAAAGCGACAATCATCATTAATCAATACGCCTAACATGATATATCATTTACATGATAATCAAAGCGACATTAAACCACAAGTAATCATATCAACAATCAACAAATAAACAATTAACATCTCGGTCCATATCATAACAAGTGAATCAACCAAGAAATACTATGCACATACACTTCTTATAATTCTACTTTAAAGGAATCATTGATGCTTATATATAGGGTCACCCGCAGCCTTCCCACCACATCTACTATTCTTAAAAAGTATAATTATCTTCCATGTATGTACAACTATCTAAAGCACAACAAGTATTCATAACGAAGTCAAAGTTAACCAAGCAACAAGTCAATACATTAAACAAACAATCAATCAACAAGCATGTACACTTTTCAGCCCGAATCTCATTTGAGTAGAGAGGGTTTACGAAACTCACCTGGAAGTAAAGCAATTCCAAGTACTAGTACAAGTACTTTACTATGCTCAAAATGTACTCCCGGGTACCTAGAACAAGTATAAGATCAACTTATAAGCTACCACAAAGCCTAAGTGCAAAATAGGGAAATTTCAGCATGTTCCCAGCTTTGCGCCATCTACTAGACAACGACTTTGGGAAGTCAATAAGACTAGATACAACAAAACTCAGTTCTAGACATTTGTTGGGTACTCAATGGCCTTTTCAAAAATGTAAGGTTTGGCTCTTGAAGAGCTTTAATGAAAGAGTTATGATTTTTACAAAAACAAACCTGTAGCCTCGTCAGAAATCAGACCAGTTCTGAGAATCGTCATTTTTGGCACTCTTCTGAGCAAAACCAGAAGAAACTTCGTTATTATCAAATTTTACTGACACTTGGACCTTTCCAAAAATATAAGATTTGTCTCCTAATTCGTCCAGATGAATCTTCTATGATGTTTGCAAGATGACTGAAAATTTCAGTCCTATAGATTCCTTAAATTCAACTTGAAACTTCAAGTGATGAACCCAAGACTTTATGGACTTGATTGTTTTGTGTTATGAATGTGAAAGAGAGAGAAAAGAGCAGAGATGGATGATAGAATGATCATCAAATGCTTGCTTATATAGCCCAAGAGTTGCAACTAAGTGCCAAGAACACACACCTTGGCCATGAGGTGTTCATCATGTGTTTACAACTCATCCTTGAGTGTAATGGCTGAAACTTTGGCCTTAAAACAAACTAGAATTCAGTAGGAACATGTTCATTGCATGAGTACAAGCTATAATCCAAGTCTTGGTTAGTTTGTGTGGGGTTTATGTCAAGAACACAAGCTTGACTTGACTAATTGACTTTGGTTGACTCTAAACTTTGATTCTTGATTATTATTTGTGTAATTAAGTGTAGTAACTAGTTTATATAAGTATAATTACTTTTATCTATGTGGTTATAAATCAATTACATGTATATATATATTTATTAGTTATCTAATTCAAGTACACAATTGCATATTTATTTTACTAGTATGTACAATATATCTAGCTAGTTAATTGATTTCGAAATTAATATAACAAACAAAATATTCATGAGCGTACAACTTTTATAAATTATTATAAATCCATAATATGGATAAATCATTTCATATAATATAAAGGTTGTGTCGGTTTTTGTCCTATTAATGGAATTATCAATTAGCCACCGACACTGTTCCACCGACACTGTTTCACCGACACTGTTCCACCGACACTGTTTCACCGACACTGTTCCACCGACACTGTTGGAACCGTACATTATACTTAAGGTTTCGTATATACGTTTTTCCTGTTACCACAGTTACTCAATTATCATCTATCATATAATTTCCATAACATGTACTGGGCCAATTTCATAGTCTGCTAATATGGCCCTAATTTCTAGAAGTTCAAATATGACATTATAATTGGCCCAATTTACAGATAAATGTACACAATTATGTCCAAATTTCCGTTTATTGAAATAGTTAATCAAATTACATGCACAGTCAAACGGTAAAAATCATGAATGTTACATTCTTCCCCCGTTAAAGAATTTCGTCCCGAAATTCAACAAACACTAATTACTAAACAAGTGTGGGTATTTAGACTTCATGTGGTCCTCGCGTTCCCAAGTAAACTCGGGTCCACGTCTAGCTTGCCATCTCACTTTGACAATCGTATATCGGGTATTCTTTAGTTTTCTAGTTTGTCGATCTAGAATTTTTATTGGTTCTTCCACAAACTTCAACGTTTTATCAACACGGATTTCTTTGAGGGGTACGTGAAGTGTTGGATCGGTCAAACACTTCCTAAGATTACAAACATGGAAAACATTATGAACTCCACTCAAATTTTGAGGAAGTTCTAATCGATAAGCTACCAGACCAATACGCTCCAAGATCTTGAATGGGCCAATGTACCGTGGCCCCAACTTGCCATGTTTCACAAAACGAACCACACCTTTACACGGGGATACTTTCAATAAAACATAATCACCAATTTCAAATTCGAGGGGTCGTCGTCTAACATTAGCATATTTCAATTGTCGTTCTCGGGCCACTCTTAACTTTTCTTTGATTTGTGAGATCACTTTCGTCGTTTCAATAACAATTTCGGGCCCAATGAGTTGGCTTTCACCAATTTCTGCCCAAGCTAGCGGTGACCTACAATCTCTCCCATATAATGCTCTAAATGGGGCCATTCCAATGCTAGCATGATAGCTATTATTGTAGGAGAATTCAACCAAAGGAAGATGCACATCCCAATTACCACCAAAATCAATAGCACAAGCTCTTAACATGTCTTCCAATGTTTGGATCGTTCTTTCACTTTGACCATCAGTTTGTGGGTGGAACGCCTTACTCATGCCGAGACGAGTACCCATAGATTTCTGGAACGCCTTCCAAAATTTTGAAGTAAATCGGGCATCCCGATCGGATATCACGGAAATCGGCACTCCATGCTTGGATATCACCTCTTTGATGTACAAACGTGCCATGGTGTCAAATTTATCGTCCTCCCGGATGGCTAAGAAGTGAGCCGACTTAGTCAACCGGTTAATTATTACCCAAATAGTGTCCCGGCCACTACTCGTCCTAGGTAACTTCGTGATGAAGTCCATAGCAATTTCTTCCCATTTCCACACCGGTGTTACTGGTGGACTAGTAAACCCGGTGGTTTCTTGTGGTCGGCTTTCACTTGCAAACAAGTGAGGCATTCACTAACATATTTTGCAATGTCTTTCTTCATTCCCGGCCACCAATACAAATCTCTCAATCCAAAGTACATTTTATCAGAACCCGGGTGAACCGAGTAGGCTGACTTATGAGCTTCATCCATCAATTTCAACCGCCATCCTCCAAGAACGGGAATCCACAATCGATCAACGAAATACAAGCCATTGTCATTCTTTCTATCAAATTGTTCTTCTAGACCGTTTAAGGTTTCATTGATGAAGTTTTCCGGTCTAGTTGCCAATTCTTGTGCTTCAATAATGGAGTCACGAACACTCCTTAACACGGTAAAGCTCATGGCTTTATCTCTTCTTGGTTTTATACATTCTTTTCGACTTAAGGCATCGGCTACCACATTTGCTTTACCCGGGTGATACCGGATAACAAAATCATAATCACTTAACAGTTCAAGCCATCTTCTTTGCCTCATGTTCAGATCGCTTTGATTGAAGATATGTTGAAGGCTTTTGTGATCGGTATAGATCACGCTCTTGGTGCCATACAAGTAATGCCTCCAACATTTCAAAGCAAATACCACTGCTCCCAATTCTAAGTCATGAGTCGGATAATTCTTCTCATGCACCTTCAATTGTCTGGATGCATATGCTATCACCTTATCCCGTTGCATTAAGACACAACCCAATCCTTGCCCGGACGCATCACAATATACAACAAAATCATCGGCTCCATTGGGCAAGCTCAAGATGGGTGCATCACACAATTTGTCTTTCAACAATTGGAATGCTTGTTCTTGCTTTTCACCCCAATAAAACCTTCTTTCCCGTTGAGTCAACAGAGTCAAAGGTTGGGCGATTTTTGAAAAGCCTTCAATAAATCGTCTATAGTAACCCGCCAAACCAAGAAATTGGCGAATTTCGGTCGGTGTTTCGGGTCGTCTCCAATTCTTTACTGCTTCAACTTTACTTGGGTCCACATGAATTCCTTTTTTGCTCACTACGTGACCAAGAAAGTGGACCTCTTCAAGCCAAAATTCACATTTGGAGAACTTGGCATAAAGCTTTTCTTTCCGGAGTAACTATAAGACTTGTTTCAAATGTTCCAAATGATCTTCTTTTGTCTTAGAATAGATAAGAATGTCATCGATGAAAACAATGACAAATTGGTCCAAGTAGGGTTGACACACTCGGTTCATCAAATCCATGAACACAGCTGGTGCATTAGTCAATCCAAAAGGCATCACCGTAAATTCAAAATGTCCATATCTCGTTCGAAAGGCGGTTTTTGGAATGTCGTCTTCATGAACCCTCAATTGATGATAACCCGACCCCAAATCAATTTTGGAAAAGAAACGAGCACCTTGGAGTTGGTCGAATAAATCGTCAATCCTAGGAAGAGGATAACGATTCTTTACCGTTAGTTTGTTCAATTCTCTATAATCGATACACATTCGGAATGTGCCATCTTTCTTTTTAACGAACAAAACCGGTGCGCCCCAAGGCGATTGACTAGGGCGAATGAAACCCTTGTCTTGAAGCTCTTTGAGTTGGGCGGCCAACTCTTGTAATTCGGTCATGGCTAAGCGATAAGGTGCTTTGGCCACGGGAGAAGCGTTAGGAATAAGTTCAATACGGAAGTCAAGTTCACGAGATGGAGGTAAACCCGGGAGGTCATCTGGGAATACGTCCGCAAAATCTTTAACTACGGGCACGGTCTTCAATTCGACCTTAGTAATGTTTACATTATATACTTTCCCTTCCCATGACTCGATTGCCTCACCTTGAACCACTAATTCTTCTCCATTTTCTAAAGGTATTCTCACCACCCTACTACCACAATCTATTACCGCGTTCATAGTCGACAACCAGTCCATACCCACGATTATGTCAAAACTACCGATATCAAAAGGCATTAAGTCTATGTAAAACGGGTAGTCACATAATTCTAACACACAATCACGAACAACTTGACTAATTCTAGACAATCCACCATTTACCATTTCAAGTTCAAAGTAATAAGACAATGGGCTAAGACTTGCATCGATCAACAGAATGAAATCATTGGAAATGAGGCTATAATCGGCCCCGGAATCAAATAACACGGTAGCATATTGGTGATTGAGAAGAAAAGTACCTGCTACCACGTTTGGATCAACACTAGCCTCGGCCGCATTCACGGCAAAAGCTCTTCCACGGGGAACGAGTTGTTGTTAAGGAGCTTGCTGTTGTTGACCTTGATTTCCTCGGTTTTGATTTGGACCGGCAATTTGCAATTGATTCGGATGCACGGTCACTTGAACTTGTTGGCCGATGAGATTTGGGCATCGGTTACGATAGTGGTCTTGGCTACCACATTCATAACAACTGCCCCGGGCCATTTGGGGGTATCTAGCATTTAGTGGAGCAACATTTAATGGAGCAGTTCGACGGGTAGGACAAAATCTTAAGGTGTAACCTTGATTGTTACAAATAAAGCAAGCATCACATCTCACATTAGTTCGATGATGACGGTTACACCTAGGGCATAAAGGACTTATTCCAGTATAACCACCCTTTTGCGGCTCAACTCTCGGTTCAACCACCGCATATACCTTTCCACCACGACCATGGCGCTTATTATTGCGCCTATCATCTTTCTTGGTGCCACTCGACTCGGGCGTATCTTTTCTCTTGTTATCACTTTTGGCTATTTCACCACCCTTCACCAGCTCCATGGTGACACTAGCGGTTCGGTTAATGGCTTCATTGATTGTCAATGGCATAGTGGGATGAGACACAAGTACCCTCACTTTGTGGGGTAAGCCAACCACATACTTTTCTACCTTCCGGGCCTCAGGTCTCACAATATGAGGAATGAGTCTAGAAAGTTGTCCTAAGCGGCGAGTGTACCCCACATGATCGGCTCCCTTCATGGTGAGCTTAATAAATTCTTCTTCCAAATTTCTCATTTCATATGGTGGGCAATACTTGGAGATGATCATCTCTTTGAAATTTTCCCAAGGTATGGAATTTGCGAGGTCAATCCCCAAAGTATCCTTTTCTACATTCCACCATTCTAGAGGATCACCTGCTAACATACCGGTGGCGTGAGAAACTCTTTGATCCTGAGTACAACCACTTCTAGGGATCACAGATTCAATCTTCTCTAGCCACTCTAAACAACCGGTGGCTCCACTTTCACCCTTCCATTCCGGAGCTCCACAAGCCTTGAAATCTTTGAAAATACAACCTTGGCAGTAAGCATTGTTGTTTCTTGGTTGAACAAAAACATTTTCCCCGTTCCCATCACCATTCACATTCATATTTTCATTTTCATTTTCATTTTCATTTTCATTTTCATTTTCATTTTCATTTTCATTTTCATTTTCATTTTCATTTTCATTTTCATTTTCATTTTCATTTTCATTTTCATTTTCATTTTCATTTTCATTTTCATTTTCATTTTCATTTTCATTTTCATTTTCATTTTCATTTTCATTTTCATTTTCATTTTCATTTTCATTTTCATTTTCATTTTCATTTTCATTTTCATTTTCATTTTCATTTTCATTTTCATTTTCATTTTCATTTTCATTTTCATTTTCATTTTCATTTTCATTTTCATTTTCATTTTCATTTTCATTTTCATTTTCATTTTCATTTTCATTTTCATTTTCATTTTCATTTTCATTTTCATTTTCATTTTCATTTTCATTTTCATTTTCATTTTCATTTTCATTTTCATTTTCATTTTCATTTTCATTTTCATTTTCATTTTCATTTTCATTTTCATTTTCATTTTCATTTTCATTTTCATTTTCATTTTCATTTTCATTTTCATTTTCATTTTCATTTTCATTTTCATTTTCATTTTCATTTTCATTTTCATTTTCATTTTCATTTTCATTTTCATTTTCATTTTCATTTTCATTTTCATTTTCATTTTCATTTTCATTTTCATTTTCATTTTCATTTTCATTTTCATTTTCATTTTCATTTTCATTTTCATTTTCATTTTCATTTTCATTTTCATTTTCATTTTCATTTTCATTTTCATTTTCATTTTCATTTTCATTTTCATTTTCATTTTCATTTTCATTTTCATTTTCATTTTCATTTTCATTTTCATTTTCATTTTCATTTTCATTTTCATTTTCATTTTCATTTTCATTTTCATTTTCATTTTCATTTTCATTTTCATTTTCATTTTCATTTTCATTTTCATTTTCATTTTCATTTTCATTTTCATTTTCATTTTCATTTTCATTTTCATTTTCATTTTCATTTTCATTTTCATTTTCATTTTCATTTTCATTTTCATTTTCATTTTCATTTTCATTTTCATTTTCATTTTCATTTTCATTTTCATTTTCATTTTCATTTTCATTTTCATTTTCATTTTCATTTTCATTTTCATTTTCATTTTCATTTTCATTTTCATTTTCATTTTCATTTTCATTTTCATTTTCATTTTCATTTTCATTTTCATTTTCATTTTCATTTTCATTTTCATTTTCATTTTCATTTTCATTTTCATTTTCATTTTCATTTTCATTTTCATTTTCATTTTCATTTTCATTTTCATTTTCATTTTCATTTTCATTTTCATTTTCATTTTCATTTTCATTTTCATTTTCATTTTCATTTTCATTTTCATTTTCATTTTCATTTTCATTTTCATTTTCATTTTCATTTTCATTTTCATTTTCATTTTCATTTTCATTTTCATTTTCATTTTCATTTTCATTTTCATTTTCATTTTCATTTTCATTTTCATTTTCTGCTCATTTTGACGCCTATAGTTAGTGTTAGCTCTTCTCGTTCTAACCATCTTTCCTGAACACACGTATTATATTAACAAGTTAAGTCTCACAATTCACACCCGAATATCAAAGTTTACCTTCAAGTAATACACAATTTCCAAATCAAGTCCTTCTAAATCATTGCATGAATATAGTTATCTCCATGGGGAATAATCTAAGGCTTCACCAATCGTACAATTTACAATTAACAATACAATCACGAACCATTCGACGCAATATAAATGGGTCAAGTCATAACAAGGTGGGTAAAGTATAGTCCGGATCTTAACTTCAACATTCGACACATTAAAATTGTTTGTATACAGGGTGTACCATCGGCTAACCCTCCACCTAACCAACACTCATTAAGCATATCGGGTTAACTACTATACTTTATCCACGAGGCGCAATCCACGAGATCATTTTGCTGGGGGGACAAATAATAAATACTTCCAAGATTCCACATATCAATGTTTATCACAATAATTCCACAATTCACGGTGTATCCCGACACTATCATATACGTCCATCAAGTTGTGGCAATGACTTAACTTTAAATGGGTAATGCATTTGATGTGAATCAAAAGTTTATGTATGAAGACTCATGCAAATCTTCATAACATAATGTTTAACAAAATTTATTTTTTATAGTCTTTGTAACACAAGAGAGCTCGGTAGCTCCATTTGAACGCACAAAGAAGCGCAAGGGCAAAGGTTTGCGAAGGACGCAATTAAAAACCCGCCCTTTTTGGAGGCTAGCGCACTCAGACTTATACCTCTCTTAGAGTTTGTTCAAATGGGTGAGCCGGTGTATCTCAAGGTTGTAAGATTTCAATTTTTATTAAAGAAATCTCCATTTCGATAGTTCTTAGTCAACTTTATTCTTTTCTATGAGTAACCTACGAACTCAGTTTAAACCATTTTTATGCATCATACAGTTCACGTTGCACACAAAATTTCCTACCATGCATGCTAATATGAAATGTGGGTGCAATGGCTATAGACTAGGTCAATCCACCTAGCTCTCTACAACTACGTCTCTGATACCATTCTGTAACACCCCAACATGGCGGAATCATGGGGTATCACTTAGAAAAGCACAGCACGACATGGAAATTATGTAGAGTCAAACTATATGAATTCATAGGATTGAAAAAATCCACCAACTCACTCAAATGTATATAATAATCAACATCTATCAAAGATACATACTCAATCAATATTAAATGGAAATGTTTAAATGATAGTAGTTGATCCTAAGCATAACCCGTTAAAGGGAAATAAGGATCACGGATCCAGAAAGTCCAAGGCAAGTCCAATCCTAGCAATGCAAGCACAATATCATCCAATTTGTCTCTGATTAACTTGATTACCTAAAAAGTGTACTAAAGAGCGTCAACATAAAGTTGGTGAGTTCGTAGGGACAAGTAACAAGGAATAACCGTATCGGATAACAACCGTTAACAATAAGCGAGGATTAGGATACCTAATCATGTCCAAAGAAAACCCTAAAAGGTTTCACATTAGCACAGTTCAATACAATCAACGTTTCAATATCAATATCATTATACAATAAACCATTAAACGTTAACCAATACGCCTAACATGATTTATCATTAACATGATAATCAAAGCGACAATCATCATTAATCAATACGCCTAACATGATATATCATTTACATGATAATCAAAGCGACAATCATCATTAACCAATACGCCTAACATGATATATCATTTACATGATAATCAAAGCGACAATCATCATTAACCAATACGCCTAACATGATATATCATTTACATGATAATCAAAGCGACATTAAACCACAAGTAATCATATCAACAATCAACAAATAAACAATTAACATCTCGGTCCATATCATAACAAGTGAATCAACCAACAAATACTATGCACATACACTTCTTATAATTCTACTTTAAAGGAATCATTGATGCTTATATATAGGGTCACCCGCAGCCTTCCCACCACATCTACTATTCATAAAAAGTATAATTATCTTCCATGTATGTACAACTATCTAAAGCACAACAAGTATTCATAACGAAGTCAAAGTTAACCAAGCAACAAGTCAATACATTAAACAAACAATCAATCAACAAGCATGTACACTTTTCAGCCCGAATCTCATTTGAGTAGGGAGGGTTTACGAAACTCACATGGAAGTAAAGCAATTCCAAGTACTAGTACAAGTACTTTACTATGCTCAAAATGTACTCCCGGGTACCTAGAACAAGTATAAGATCAACTTATAAGCTACCACAAAGCCTAAGTGCAAAATAGGGAAATTTCAGCATGTTCCCAGCTTTGCGCCATCTACTAGACAACGACTTTGAGAAGTCAATAAGACTAGATACAACAAAACTCAGTTCTAGACATTTGTTGGGCACTCAATGACATTTTCAAAAATGTAAGGTTTGGCTCTTGAAGAGCTTTAATGAAAGAGTTATGATTTTTACAAAAACAAACCTGTAGCCTCGTCAGAAATCAGACCAGTTCTGAGAATCGTCATTTTTGGCACTCTTCTGAGCAAAACCAGAAGAAACTTCGTTATTATCAAATTTTACTGACACTTGGACCTTTCCAAAAATATAAGATTTGTCTCCTAATTCGTCCAGATGAATCTTCTATGATGTTTGCAAGATGACTGAAAATTTCAGTCCTATAGAGTCCTTAAATTCAACTTGAAACTTCAGGTGATGAACCCAAAACTTTATGGACTTGATTGTTTTGTGTTATGAATGTGAAAGAGAGAGAAAAGAGCAGAGATGGATGATAGAATGATCATCAAATGCTTGCTTATATAGCCCAAGAGTTGCAACTAAGTGCCAAGAACACACACCTTGGCCATGAGGTGTTCATCATGTGTTTACAACTCATCCTTGAGTGTAATGGCTGAAACTTTGGCCTTAAAACAAACTAGAATTCAGTAGGAACATGTTCATTGCATGAGTACAAGCTATAATCCAAGTCTTGGTTAGTTTGTGTGGGGTTTATGTCTAGAACACAAGCTTGACTTGACTAATTGACTTTGGTTGACTCTAAACTTTGATTCTTGATTATTATTTGTGTAATTAAGTGTAGTAACTAGTTTATATAAGTATAATTACTTTTATCTATGTGGTTATAAATCAATTACATGTATATATATATTTATTAGTTATCTAATTCAAGTACACAATTGCATATTTATTTTACTAGTATGTACAATATATCTAGCTAATTAATTGATTTCGAAATTAATATAACAAACAAAATATTCATGAGCGTACAACTTTTATAAATTATTATAAATCCATAATATGGATAAATCATTTCATATAATATAAAGGTTGTGTCGGTTTTTGTCCTATTAATGGAATTATCATTTAGCCACCGACACTGTTCCACCGACACTGTTGGAACCGTACATTATATTTAAGGTTTCGTATATACGTTTTTCCTGTTACCACAGTTATTCAATTATCATCTATCATATAATTTCCATAACATGTACTGGGCCAATTTCATAGTCTGCTAATATGGCCCTAATTCTAGAAGTTCAAATATGACATTATAATTGGCCCAATTTATAGATAAATGTACACAATTATGTCCAAATTTCCGTTTATTGAAATAGTTAATCAAATTACATGTACAGTCAAACGGTAAAAATCATGAATGTTACAGTTTGGGTTAGATCGCCTTCCTTTACTTTACTTTCTACTTCACATCACCTTCAATGATGCTAGTGAATAGCTCTTATTGAAAGATAGAGTAAAACCTTGCATTTCATACTCCTTGTTCAAGTATCTTTCTTGTTGCGATTACCCCCTTAACATTTTTCTTGTAGAAAAATGTAAGGGATTTCATGCTTCTCGTATCATCTCACTTTCTCCTCTAAGCAAGCTCATTAGACACCTTCTTACTAGGTTCCTTGAATCACCTTGCTTTCTTACGTTCTTTGGCAGTCTGCAATCCGCCAAATCTTCTTATCATTCTCGTCGACCTTCAATTCGCTAGATTTCCTAATCCTACTTGTAACTACTCTTGTCCTCTAGAGTAGTCCCAAATCATTTTTCATTTATCTTCAAATCGCGGGGGTCACATAATTCTTATATTATCTTATCTCCTTAATTGCATCTTCGCTCCAACGGTAACTCTGGAATTTCTTCTAATTGCCGCCGAGAATTCATTTTACATGGATAGAAGGACCTTCAATTCCTTTACTTATTTGAGGCCTCGGTTCAATTGCCTCTACACTCGCTCACATGTAGACCATATCCAAGGCATCGCTTTCATTGGGTATACTAGTCTATAGTGTCTTCTATACTATACTTCTCTAACTCGCTAGTTTTCTGAACTTCCTTGCATCGAGTGGGTCCTTCTCTTAACGTCGTTGCGAGTGGGTGGTGTTAGTTATTTGGTCTCACCACTTTCAGGTGTTGCGTCGAGTCATCCATGAATTAAGGGAATCGTGAATCTTTGGAAAAGAAGAAGAACCATGCCTTCATCGTGTTTGGCCCTCGAGATTGTCGAAATTCATTTGGCTAGCTTCAATGTGGAAGTGGGGAGTAAGAGTTCATAGCGAGAATAAGACGACAACCCAGATTAATATCTTTAGGTGAGTTAAACGGAATGCTTCAATGTCGCTTGTGAAAATTTTGCTTCCTCGTACTTTGATTGACACAATATATCTTCCACGGCCTACGTTATGTACATGACCCAATAGCATCTTCTATGCTATATATTTATCCCAAGCATTTCGCTTATGGACAACTGATGTCTAAACGTCATTCGCATCCCTTGATGTCGCAGCGAGAGCGGAGTACTACTTACTTGATTTCGTCATTGCCGAGTGTGGCGTGAGTGAGTTGTATGTTGTTAGGTTACTAACTTTTGAAGAGAAGCGGTGGTGATCATTACTTTGAATCATTAAGAATATCAAGGATATAGAATTTGGTTTCGAATGAATGAAATAGGAAATATAAAACAAAAGATTCATTAAGGCTCGAATTAGACTCCTTGCGCGAGTTAAAGAAATCACTTCTATGTGTTACGTTGCCCATTGGACTCGAACTTTCAATGACGTCAATATACGCCGCACCGACTTAAGTAATATAGATAGATGTTCGCGTATACGGGTTAGAATAGAAATATCGCACCAAATTTCGGAGATTCAATCCCTAGAATGTGTCGTCTAGAATGTGTATCGTAATGTGTTCTACCAGCGTCGTCGAATCGCAATTTGGCTGTAATACCACTCGCCCTTCACAAGTCTCCAATGTCATCCGACGTTTCCATATGTTTTGCACTATCCCAGATCGAATACAAAGGTTATGCGTAGTATCCAAGAGGATAGAGTTGTGTCATATCTTGAGACTACCATTCTTAGAGTATATCGTTGAACATTCGTGAGAAGATGCTCCATCAGCGATATCACGTTGTCGTATGTAAATAATGAATAGCGTTGTCATAAGAAATAGGATGTGGGATAATTTAAAAAGAGTACGAGTGAAAGAATATCGGAGGGGTACTTAATGGCAACTTTCATACTTAGAAAATTCTAATTTATAATGAATTTCCCAAGGGTAATCACTAGTTCCCAAACGGTCAAATCTCAACACGCAATGTCTAACTTAATAGTAAAGACTAACCACATTAGCGTCATATCATGGAAATACTAGTCCTTAATAGTCAAATCTTAGAGCATAATAATTATTATCTCAATAACAAGGCACGACTATATAAGCATTACATCATCTACATGCTAGTCCTCAAATAGCTCACCCTTAGGACGCAATAATTATCTCAATAGCAAACATGACTACATAGTCATCACTATATTCGCGCGCAAATTCTTAAATAGTTCAATCTTACGGGTGAAAGCTTTCATATCTCTATTGTCCATAAAATTTCCAATCAACTCGTCATGCTCATATTCTCTTTTAAATCAATCATAAATAATCAACCTCTTTACACAATAATTTAAACAAGTCATATCTTAGAGTGATTTCATGCCTCCTAGTAATCACATTATTTTAAAGTGCATATGCTACTTAAAGTGCAACATTATGAATCGTAAAGCTTTTATGCACGCATTTCTCACAAAGTTTTCACATTACACATTCCAAACTTTCATATTGCACATTACAAGCTTTCACATTGCACATTACAACTTTCACATTGCACATTACAACTTTCACATTGCACATTTCAACTTTCACTTTGCACCTTATAAACTGTCACATTGCAATCAAATCATGTTCAAATTCACATGTTATAGCATATAACAGTATGCATCAACGAATATCTTTCAATCTTAGGTTCATTTCTACTCTAATGTGCATATGGGGGAATCCTACTAGACTAGCAAATCTTGAATCATTATATATGCTTAGGTGAATGTCTAAATGCAACACGTATGCTCATAAAAACGGATTTAATAAAGATCTTTTTGAAACGGAATCCTTTTGAACATAAGTCCAAGTGGTCGTTTGAGTTTTACATGGTTCTCTCATAATTAAACGTAGATTCATGACTTTACGTTTAATTATGGTCCTACCATGTAAAGCTCAAACTAACCCGCTTAACCTTATGCTCGACTCGACTATAAAAATCGTTTTGAAAAGCGGCTATAGTTTTGAAATTCCCGGAGGAACTCCAATGTTCTCTATAACCTTAGGCTCTGATGCCATTTTCTGTAACACCCCAACTAAGGCGGAACAATGAGATGTACAGAAAGTCGAGCATTCAAAACAAAGGATTATAAATAACATTCACCATAGCTTTATTTGATAAAAAAATTTTACAATGCTCAAGCATGTGGACCAATCCCCAAGTACAATACGTCTACCGCACTTGGATATTAAGTCCACGAAACAAATAACAAGCACATGAAATAGTATACTACAATGATCAAGGCGGATTCCATTGCCCATCACAAGGTTTGATCTTTGACTCCGAAGTGCAATGCAAATAATCATGAAGCATATAAATCCTCAAAGCTTAAGCTTATTTCCTGAAAAGCATGAAGAAAAGTGTCAACTACGAAAACGTAGTTGGTGAGTGCATAGGTTTTTATATAAACCTTGGTACATATCCATTTTAATACTTAGAAAACATATTACTATTACATTTCGAAATACCCAACCCATATGACTGACAAAATTCTCATATCATATTATCAAGCTTTCCAAATACCAAAATGTCATTTCAAGACTTGGGAAAATCCATGGTAACTTATAAAGTCCTCATTTGTCAAAATCATCGTGAGGGAAAAATATATCAATAAATTAATCATATATCACATCAAACCATTCGGTCATCAAGATTTCAATAATCGCCAAGTTCAACAACTTTCAAGATTTCCATATAAGGTCCGATACCCAAACCGTATGTTCATTCCATAATAACATGTCCCAAAATAATCATTTATAACTTTTATATTCAACATATCCGATGAGTTTAACTTGAGCCACTACTAAGACCCTTTCACGTCCAAACCAACATAATATCCCATTGTATAACAATAATAGCACATGCTGTCAATCATGTGTGTTAACCATAATTGGGTCGTGCCATGGAGACGACCGATAATATATAAAGTAGATTAGAGCACCCCACGACCGACACCGTTGAAGGCGGCCACGTAGGCGGCCAATCAACCTGTCGCCGCTGATGTGAGTGAGGGGACGAATCCTAGTTGCGCAACTCTCTAACTACAGGCCTCAATGAGTTAATAGTAGTGTAGCAGGGACTAGACTTTGACAGTACTCAAGCTCATCATATAACATATATCACATAAACATACACCATAAATTCCATATCATACGCATCCTTTCAAAGTATCATTTCATAAACGAAAACAATTTTATTTATCATGTTTTTCACCCCGAAAGTAAAACACATAAAAGAGTTTGAAAGGGGGTTATGACTCACCTTGATATGCCACATATTATATTCACTTAACCAAAATGGGTACTTCCCATCAATCGCTTCTTCATACATCCGTCACGTTTCTCAATCACATTTCAAAGCCAAGACTATCCCTACGATAGGACTAATACACGTAAGTTCCTATCTTAAGTCATCACTTAGAAATGCCACTTTCATTATGTTGCTATCAATTGTGGGATCCAAGTATATTGCTAACATTCGCATCGTTTTGGTTGTAGAGATTGATGGTGTAAAAGGTTACTTTCATTACATGCGTAGTTATAAGTTGTTATATTTTCGGTAACTTGGCTTCATTTGTGGTTTCACTTGATATATTAGGTTATCATATAGAAATGCCATATTAGGTTATATTATCCTTATTCATCATTTGATGTGTAACCGATTTTAGCATGAATTAGCATTTGTGATATCAATATATAGTTTGGTTAACATAATTACTTATGTCTATCTCACTTAATTATCTTTGTTTTATTTTGATTACACTTATCTTCAACTCGCATATTTCTCGATTTGTCTTATGATTACTTGGTTCATGAAATTCGTTTAAGTGTTATGGGCCATTATCAATTGGGCCTAAATGTGATGGGTTTTATAAGTGACTTGGGCTTAATTTAGTTATTGGGCTTAACCTTATTTGGGTTATGTGCTTAATGGGTCATATTGCTTATTGGGCTATATGGTTTATTGGGCCAAGTGGGCCTACTGATTTATGTTCCTTATGGGTTCACTAATTAGGCCGGGCTAGCCCATTAACTCCTTAGTTCATTACATAGCCCATTACACAAATTATTAGTTCACTTCAGAATTTTCTGTTTTTAATTCACATTTTTATGAATTGTTGGCTACTATTTTGGGATCAAGGCGAATTATTTGGACCTTAATGATTTTTACACAGCGACTTATATGTATCTAGCATTTTTGTGAATTTTTGGTGAATTTTTAGATAAGGTTTACTATGCATAAAAATTTCGTAAACTAATGTGGTCAAAAAGGCTACTGTTTGGCGACTTGAAATGTTTTATAAAAGTTCTTAATGATATGCCTTTCAGAAAAATCCCACAAATTTATTTTAAGTTATGGACACATTGAACTCACTTTTCATAAAGTTTGTCCTCCTGGAACCTTATGGATTAGGAGATAAAATTTGTTAAAGTTGATAAAATATTCAGACAAAAATGCAGTTTTGGCCAGTTTTAGTAGAAAAATCATATCTTTTGTTCTGTTTAATATTTTTGAGTGATTCTAGTTGGTGGTTAAACTTAACTCGTTCGTCTACAACCTTTATTTTGAAAGTTTTTCTTGAAACGGTCCGAAAATGCTCAGTTTATCCGTCCCAAGACAGAAAACTGATTCTGTCAGAATGTATTTTGATTAAAACAACCAACCAATGGCCTTTCTTGCTTAATTAACACCTTAATTCATCACTACAAGATTAATACTTTATTTTGTAGTTCTTTAACATCAATATTACTGATTATAACAAGTTCAAAATCATCAACCATCCATCTCGAATCCCCAAATCAAAATCAATCAAAACTAGTGCAAATCTAAGCATGCATGTTAAGATCTATCACTTTCAAGCTAAATCAACTTATTATCTTCTATGTGTGTGACTTTTTAATGATTATTTCTTATTATTCCATCATTTAAATATGCATGCATGAGTAGATCTATGTGTATTTAGTGATAAAATGAATGATAAAGAAAGTGACAATCCAAAGAGTTCAAGTTATCAACCTTTGAAGATCAAAGCAAGAAGATCAAGAGTGTTGTTGCCTTGTTGGGTCTTGTTCTTGATGGCTGCCCAAGATTTGTTTATTGGCTGTAACAAGCTTGAAAAAGAAGGGAAAATAAGCCACAAGATGAAAGAAAATATGATGAACAATCAAAGGAACATGTTGGGTACCTTTTGATGATTAAGAATCAAAAGAAAAGAAGTAGATTGAAGTTGTTTTGCCCCTTTTTCTGCTGCTGTCCGACCAGCCACTTTGGGGGCTGATTTCGTGCCCTTGTTGCCTCCAAATCGACTCCATGCTCCCATCATACATGATACTAGTTGTTGGATGATTAATGGAACTTATTATTACATTAGATTAGTTAGATTTGAGCTCCTTGTTGGCTTGTTTAAACCGAAAAAGATGAAGAAAGTGTGCAGAAAATTAGAGAGAGTTGGAGAGAGTTTTGAGAGCACACTTGATGTGTGTGTGTTGGGTTATGTGAGAAAATTCTGAAAATGAGAGAGGGAGGGGGAGAGAGCACGTGAATAAGGGCAAGAGAAAGAGTAGGGGGCTTGGTAATTGGTGGAAGGAAGTGGTGGATAGGTGGCTATTGGTTAACTAGTGTGGTGTGTGAGGGAAAGGGGGTGTTTGGCCGTGAGAGAGGGAGAAAGAGTGGGTTGGGAGGATGCTCATTGGTCAAGTTAAGTGGTAGGGGGTCATGGATTGGCTAGGTGAAAGTGTGTATGCAAATGATATTCAAAATCATGTCTAGGTTCATAAAATGGATAGCTTTTGTATAAATTGTATGGATATGGATAGATTATGTAAGTATATGTGTCTTGTTATAAGAATTTTATGTAAGGGTATATATATATATGTATGTATGTTTATATATTTGTGTTCTAATTTGTTACTTAACTCTTTGTTTATAAGCTTCTATTTATATTAGACATAAATATACTTATTATTATTTTTCAAGCACTTTTATGTGCATAATGATCTATCAATATATTATTGAGATAGTCATTTTATTTTCATGACCATATATATTTTAATTGGCTTGATTAATTACATTGTTGGACATTTGTAAGATTGGTTGATTTTGTCACAAGTTGTGAGTCTTACCTTATTATTTATATAGTTTGACTTCTTGAAATGAAGTTTTTGGTTCATTGACATTTCATCAAGTTCAATTAGAACTAATTTATAGCTTAAGATTGTCTTGAATTATTATAGTTATTGTTTATGGCATTTCTAAGGAAATTGACTTCCTTTGGCATTCTATTGAACTAGAGGGCAAATATCACCATGCCTTAAACGTCTAAAAGGTCAATTCTCTTAATAAACCTCTAGGGATAGATTCCTAGATAATTATAAGTAAGTTATCCTAGTCGGAAACTGAGGGTTGTTACAGGCAGGGCAGGTGTTCATGCACATATGGCAGGTGCTTTCATGTCTTCTGTCTATTTTAATTCTAATGTGCAATTTGATAAAAGTCCTAGTAAGGATGATTGGATAAATGATTCTGGTGCAAACCAGCATATGTGTTGTTCTGATAAAAACTTGATAAATGCTGTTGATGTCACCTCTCTTAATATGACTGTAAATCATCCAAATGGTACTTCTGCTTTAATAAGAAAAATAGGAGATATAAGATTGACAGATAAGATTACTATTTATGATGTGTTATACATACCTGATTACTGTGTGAATTTGTTTTCTGTGCACAAGGCAAATAAAGATAGTAAACTGTTCATAGGTTTTACTGAAAGTATGTGTTATATTCAGGATTTGAGAACAATGAGAAACCTGGGGACTGGTAGAGTTAATGGAGGTTTATACCTGCTTAATGTAAGTAAACAGTTTGGTAATAGTAATAATGTTTTTGTTGATGTTAAATGCAATGTATCTTCTGAATTGTGGCATTCTAGGTTAGGACATCCTGCTCTTATTGTTTTGAAAGTTTTGAAAGAAAAATTAAAAGTTGATAATGTAATTGATACACCTTGTGATATTTGTCATAAGGCTAAACAAACAAGAGAACTCTTTCCTTTAAGTGATCATAAGTCTTTAAGTGTTGGTGATTTAATTCATCTTGATGTTTGGGGTCCTTATAAAAGGGTTAGTAAATAAGGATTTAAATATTTTCTAACTATTGTTGATGATTTTTCAAGGGCTGTTTGGGTGTTTATGCTTAAAAACAAGACTGAAGTATTTGATAATGTGTCTTATTTTACAAATCTTGTTAAAACTCAATTTGGTAAAGTAATTAAAGTTTTTAGGTCTGATAATGGGACTGAATTTGTAAATGCTAGATTAACTAGTTTGTTTAAGTCTTATGGAATATTACATCAAACTACTTGTGCCTATACCCCACAGCAGAATGGGGTTGCTGAGAGAAAGCACAGGCATCTCTTAAATGTTGCCAGAACTCTTCTTTTTCAGGGAGGGATTCCCTTGTATATGTGGCCTGAATGTGTTATGACTGCTGTATACTTAATTAATAGGACACCTTCTTCTGTGCTTAAAGGAAAAACTCCTTATGAACTTGTGTTTGGTTTTGAACCAAAATTATCTCATTTAAGAAATTTTGGGTGTTTATGTTATGCTACTATTCTTAACAATGAAGATAAATTTTCTAAAAGAGCTGAAAAATGTGTTTTGATTGGTTATTCAAATTTAAAAAAGGGATACAAACTGTTCAGTCTTGAAGATAAAAATATTTTCTACTCTAGAGATGTTAAATTTTATGAACATGTGTTTCCTTTTAAACTGAATGTTAAAGATAATAATGATGATCATACTTTTTTTGACAGGGTTGATGATATTGTTGGTTCCACTGATTCCAATGATGACATCAATCTTAATAATACAGAAGGTGAAGGTAGTGCAACCAATGATACTGGTAGCAGTGATGCTGCCAGAGATTTGGGAGGTACAGGAACACCTAATGATAACACTAATGAAGTGTTGAATGAGGGGGAAATAATTGATAATGCTGAGGGAGGGTTCTTAGGTGATCCTGAGATTCCTAATGAACCTCTGAATGTGGACAACAATCATCAACCATCTCAACTTAGAAGGTCTGATAGGCAGTCTAATTTACCAAGGAATTTGAATGATTATGTGTTAGATGGTAAGGTGAAATATGGTATTGAAAGAGTTGTGAACTACTCAAATTTAAAACCTGATGTTTATTGTTTTCTTTATAACATAAATAAACAAAAGGAACCATCTACTTACAAAGAGGCTGCTAAGGATTCTAGATGGGTTGAGGCTATGAACTTAGAAATGGAAGCACTTCATAGAAATGAAACTTGGATTGTAACTGATCTTCCTCCTAATAGAGAACCTATAGGATGTAAGTGGGTATATAAAATAAAGTATAAATCAACTGGAGAGGTAGAAAGATTTAAAGCTAGACTTGTAGCTAAAGGATATAATCAAAAGGAAGGTGTAGATTATGAGGAGACTTTCTCTCCTGTTGTTTAAATGGTTACAGTAAGATGCTTGATAAGTATTGCTGTGCATAATGGTTGGTCTTTATTTCAACTTGACATTAACAATGCTTTTTTGTATGGTGAATTAAAAGAGGAAGTATACATGACCTTACCTCCTGGTTATTATTCTAAAGATGATACTAGGGTTTGTAAACTTGTTAAGTCATTATATGGACTTAACCAAGCTCCTAGACAATGGAACCATAAGCTTACATGCTCTTTGATTGAATATGGTTTTGTACAAAGTAAGTGTGATTATTCTTTGTTCATTAAAAGTGATTCAAAACTGTTTGTTGCTTTATTAGTGTATGTTGATGACATTGTTGTTACTGGTAATGATGAAAGTGAAGTGGGCAAAGTAAAACATTTTTTAAGATCAAAGTTTTTAATCAAAGATTTAGGAAAACTAAAATATTTTTTGGGAATTGAAGTTCTTGACACTGACAAAGGCATTTGTTTATCTCAAAGGAAATACTGTATAGATTTGTTGTTTGAATATGGTTTATTAGGTGCTAAACCTATGAATACACCAATGGATATGAATCTTATCATTACTGATAGAGATTCTGTTGATTATCCAGTTTTGGATAACATTACCCTATACCAAAAACTTATAGGGAAGTTGATTTACCTTACTTTGACAAGGCCTGATATAAGTTATGCTGTTCATTGTTTAAGTCAGTATATGCATAAACCAAAAGCTTCTCATTTGAAGCTTGCTTTCAGAATTCTTAGATACCTAAAGAAGGCTCCAGGTAAGGGTATTCATGTCATCAAAGGTCAGTCTCTTAGTCTCAATGCCTATGTAGATTCTGATTGGGGTAAATGTATTACTTCAAGAAGGTCTGTTACAGGTTTTTGTGTCTTCTTAGGAGAGTCTTTGATTTCATGGAAAAGTAAAAAGCAGCCAAAAGTGTCCAGGTCTTCTTCAGAGGCTGAATATAGGGCAATGGCCACTGTAAGTTGTGAAATAGTTTGGAATTTAAGCATTCTTAATGATCTTAAAGTGAAAGATTTGCTTCCTGTCAATTTGTTTTGTGATAATAAATCTGCAGTATTGATTGCCACAAACCCAGTTTTACATGAAAGAACCAAAGATATTGAAATTGATATTCACATTGTGAGAGAAAAGGTTGTTTCTGGGTTGTTAAATTTGGTTAAAGTTGATTCTGATGATCAGGCTGCTGACATTTTTACTAAAAGCTTGTGTTTTGCAAAACATGAGTTGTTGTTAAGTAAACTAAATCTAATTGATTTATTTCAAAAATGAGTTGTTACCAAAGTTTATATTAAGGGAGGGTGTTAAAAATAAGTATAATATAAACTTTGGGTTATTATTGTTATATCTTCTAACTTTGGGGTTAAGTCTTTCTACAGGTTTGCTATTCTTGGAACTCAAGGGACTTATTCTGGATATAATGAAAGATGGAGGTTGCTTCGGTAAATGCTGCTTGCTGGGAGTATAAATAGAACAATTAGGGATAACCCTAATTATTCTGGATGCTGCTTATATTTTGTATCTATATTTTTCTCTCGATTATATATCATTCGATTCTACTTGTAATTGATTGATTCGTCTTGATCAATCATTCCACTGATCATCTTGATCATATTCATCTTGTAATAATAACACTTTGTGGTCGGTATATACAGCCGACTGATTAATTTCTTAATCGAATAACAAATAATAATAATAATAATTGTTGTTCTTCGATTTCGTTCACTTTCTCCAAATTCTTTAGAAATTGCATGGAATCTTGATCATCATCTAGGATGATCTTGACTTGGTTCCATGCAAGGGCGGATCTTCTTAAGGACCCGCGGGGGCCTGGGCCCCTTCCGTTTTTTTTTCTCCGTAGTGCTATTTTATCCGTATTTCGTTCAAAAAATAATTTTTTAGTGCTATTTTTCTATTCCCGTGACTCCCGGCCCCCTCCGTAATTTTCCTCAAGATCCGCCACTGGTTCCATGCAACTTCAACTCCTCCAACTTCATCGAATCCTTTGAATACCGTCTTGAATGGACGTCTCCCTAGTACTTCGTTATACCTAACGTAACGATTTTTAAGATGACATCTTTCTACGACGTCATCGTCTTCTTCAAACTCTTGTTTTAGTTTCAGATTCATGGTCTCACGCATCAAAGCCATCACTTCAGAATCCATTAACACCATGATGAATCGATACAAATAATATATTGAAAAGATTTCGAAAAAGTAATAAAAGAATGTAGAAAGAACGTACTTACGAAAGAATATTAAGAACTTTAGGGTTATAATAATGTGATTGATCGAATTGCTTTTTGCTTGCTTAATTTTGAGTAGTTATGATGTACGAATTGAAACCCCAATTCTTGCCCGAATATATAGGAGTACGTACTCTAGGACAGGTCATATTGTAAGTTATTATTACGTGCTCTTCACTACATATTAAAAAGAGTCTGTAACAAACTAAACTCCTCTCTATAAACGGTATAAAATTAGTTAATACTTCTACTTATTTTTATTATTTAATTAATTATTTATTTTAGTTATTTTGTATTTTTAAGAGCCAAAATGGAATGGTTCAACTTACTTAAAACAGGGAATCCATTATATATCTCAACGTGGTAAGTTTACAACGGTGGTTATTACAATTTGATATATCTAATCTTCTTTTTATTATTATATAACTAAAAAAGGATATGTAAATGATGATGTGTTTATTATTATTACGTGACAAGTAAGCTTATTGGTTAGGTGGACTTATCTCATATATTTGTGTTAAACTCTTGCCATGTAAATGAAAAATCAAATCATGATAATATTTAAATCTCATACCTATTATTTTTAAATCATGATAACTAGTAAAGTTCACGTCCCGCGTTGCGGGACCTCAATTGTCTTATTTAAACGGTTACATTATCTAGTGTATTTACGTTAAACCTTCAACTGGTTAATAAATCATTTCATTGATATGTTTTGTTATAAAGTGTGCAAGAAACCAAAAAATAACGCGTGGTAGAAGACCCGAACATGATGCAATGTAAGAAAATCTTCAATATATTAGTTGAGAACTTAAGTTAGATGCGATTTTACAAAACGCGAATAGTGGTACGTGTTGTTGGAACAAAAAGGTTGAATGACCCAAAAAGGAAAAAATATATGAAAAAAATCAAGAAGTAGCCCATAGTAGAAAACTCGTACAATATACGGTGTGGCAAATTCCGAAAGGTGGTACGGGGTGTGACGTGGACAAATTGTAACTCGTTACTCGTCCCAAGTTTTTTAAAAGTGTGCAAGGTAGTGGTACGTATATGGTCTTGCAAGTAATCTCTAGTAGAAAACCAAAACGGGATGAGATCTTGGAAAATCCTCAATATATTAGTTGAGAGTTCAAGCGAGATAAATGTAAAAAAATGCGAGTAGTGGTACGTATATGGTCTGGCCACAAAACGGTTGAATGACTTAAAAGAAAAATGTGTGAAAAAAACCAATAAGTAACCCGTAATAAAAAATCTAAACGGGATGCGATATGGCAAAAACCAAATAGTGGAACGGGGTGTAACATGGGGCGAATCGTAACCCGCCACGCAGGCAGGTTACTATTCACAACCCTTATCTTTAATATTAGTATTTAATATATTAGTTGAGAATTCAAGCGAGATAAATGTAACAAAATGCGAGTAGTGGTACGTATATTTGTGGCCACAGAACTGTTGAATGACTTAAAAGGAAAAATGTTTGAAAAAAACCAATAAATAACCCGTAATAAAAAATCCAAACGGAATGCGATATGGCAAAAACCAAATAATGGAACGGGGTGTAACACGGGGCGAATCGTATTACATTAATTAATTATTACTCCGTATTATATCATGTGCTTATTTGTTCAATATTTTTCTGTATAAAAAATCTAAACGGGATGCGATATGGCAAAAACCAAATAGTGGAACGGGGTGTAACATGGGGCGAATCGTAACCCGCCACGCAGGCAGGTTACTATTCACAACCCTTATCTTTAATATTAGTATTTAATATATTAGTTGAGAATTCAAGCGAGATAAATGTAACAAAATGCGAGTAGTGGTACGTATATTTGTGGCCACAGAACTGTTGAATGACTTAAAAGGAAAAATGTTTGAAAAAAACCAATAAATAACCCGTAATAAAAAATCCAAACGGAATGCGATATGGCAAAAACCAAATAGTGGAACGGGGTGTAACATGGGGCGAATCGTAACCCGCCACGCAGGCAGGTTACTATTCACAACCCTTATCTTTAATATTAGTATTTAATATATTAGTTGAGAATTCAAGCGAGATAAATGTAACAAAATGCGAGTAGTGGTACGTATATTTGTGGCCACAGAACTGTTGAATGACTTAAAAGGAAAAATGTTTGAAAAAAACCAATAAATAACCCGTAATAAAAAATCCAAACGGAATGCGATATGGCAAAAACCAATAAATAACCCGTAATAAAAAATCCAAACGGAATGCGATATGGCAAAAACAAAATAATGGAACGGGGTGTAACACGGGGCGAATCGTATTACATTAATTAATTATTACTCCGTATTATATCATGTGCTTATTTGTTCAATATTTTTCTGTATAAAAAATCTAAACGGGATGCGATATGGCAAAAACCAAATAGTGGAACGGGGTGTAACATGGGGCGAATCGTAACCCGCCACGCAGGCAGGTTACTATTCACAACCCTTATCTTTAATATTAGTATTTAATATATTAGTTGAGAATTCAAGCGAGATAAATGTAACAAAATGCGAGTAGTGGTACGTATATTTGTGGCCACAGAACTGTTGAATGACTTAAAAGGAAAAATGTTTGAAAAAAACCAATAAATAACCCGTAATAAAAAATCCAAACGGAATGCGATATGGCAAAAACCAAATAATGGAACGGGGTGTAACACGGGGCGAATCGTAACCCGCCACACAGGCGGGTTACTATTCACAACCTTTTTCTTTAATATAATGTAATGTAATATATTAGTTGAAAATATTTAAATTAGTTCATAAATGAGAGATATACTTTGTGTCAATGGGGTTGGAAATATTTTGGAGATATTTTGGGTAAATTTTGGATGTGAATTAAGAATGTGTTGAAAGTTAAAAGATATTTTGAGTTTTTTACAGATAAAAAATTTAAAAGTGAAAGTAAATTTGCGTTATACAAAGGAGGTAATATAGTAATTTTAAGGGTTAGAGATGTATATTATAAATAATTTTATTAACAATAATATATTAGTTGAAAATATTTAAATTAGTTCATAAATGAGAGATATACTTTGTGTCAATGGGGTTGGAAATATTTTGGAGATATTTTGGGTAAATTTTGGATGTGAATTAAGAATGTGTTGAAAGTTAAAAGATATTTTGAGTTTTTTACAGATAAAAAATTTAAAAGTGAAAGTAAATTTGCGTTATACAAAGGAGGTAATATAGTAATTTTAAGGGTTAGAGATGTATATTATAAATAATTTTATTAACAATAATATATTAGTTGAAAATATTTAAATTAGTTCATAAATGAGAGATATACTTTGTGTCAATGGGGTTGGAAATATTTTGGAGATATTTTGGGTAAATTTTGGATGTGAATTAAGAATGTGTTGAAAGTTAAAAGATATTTTGAGTTTTTTACAGATAAAAAATTTAAAAGTGAAAGTAAATTTGCGTTATACAAAGGAGGTAATATAGTAATTTTAAGGGTTAGAGATGTATATTATAAATAATTTTATTAACAATAATATATTAGTTGAAAATATTTAAATTAGTTCATAAATGAGAGATATACTTTGTGTCAATGGGGTTGGAAATATTTTGGAGATATTTTGGGTAAATTTTGGATGTGAATTAAGAATGTGTTGAAAGTTAAAAGATATTTTGAGTTTTTTACAGATAAAAAATTTAAAAGTGAAAGTAAATTTGCGTTATACAAAGGAGGTAATATAGTAATTTTAAGGGTTAGAGATGTATATTATAAATAATTTTATTAACAATAATATATTAGTTGAAAATATTTAAATTAGTTCATAAATGAGAGATATACTTTGTGTCAATGGGGTTGGAAATATTTTGGAGATATTTTGGGTAAATTTTGGATGTGAATTAAGAATGTGTTGAAAGTTAAAAGATATTTTGAGTTTTTTACAGATAAAAAATTTAAAAGTGAAAGTAAATTTGCGTTATACAAAGGAGGTAATATAGTAATTTTAAGGGTTAGAGATGTATATTATAAATAATTTTATTAACAATAATATATTAGTTGAGAATTCAAGCGAGATAAATGTAACAAAATGCGAGTAGTGGTACGTATATTTGTGGCCACAGAACTGTTGAATGACTTAAAAGGAAAAATGTTTGAAAAAAACCAATAAATAACCCGTAATAAAAAATCCAAACGGAATGCGATATGGCAAAAACCAAATAATGGAACGGGGTGTAACACGGGGCGAATCGTAACGCCACACAGGCGGGTTACTATTCACACCCTTTCTTTAATATTAGTATTTAATATATTAGTTGAAAATATTTAAATTAGTTCATAAATGAGAGATATACTTTGTGTCAATGGGGTTGGAAATATTTTGGAGATATTTTGGGTAAATTTTGGATGTGAATTAAGAATGTGTTGAAAGTTAAAAGATATTTTGAGTTTTTTACAGATAAAAAATTTAAAAGTGAAAGTAAATTTGCGTTATACAAAGGAGGTAATATAGTAATTTTAAGGGTTAGAGATGTATATTATAAATAATTTTATTAACAATAATATATTAGTTGAAAATATTTAAATTAGTTCATAAATGAGAGATATACTTTGTGTCAATGGGGTTGGAAATATTTTGGAGATATTTTGGGTAAATTTTGGATGTGAATTAAGAATGTGTTGAAAGTTAAAAGATATTTTGAGTTTTTTACAGATAAAAAATTTAAAAGTGAAAGTAAATTTGCGTTATACAAAGGAGGTAATATAGTAATTTTAAGGGTTAGAGATGTATATTATAAATAATTTTATTAACAATAATATATTAGTTGAAAATATTTAAATTAGTTCATAAATGAGAGATATACTTTGTGTCAATGGGGTTGGAAATATTTTGGAGATATTTTGGGTAAATTTTGGATGTGAATTAAGAATGTGTTGAAAGTTAAAAGATATTTTGAGTTTTTTACAGATAAAAAATTTAAAAGTGAAAGTAAATTTGCGTTATACAAAGGAGGTAATATAGTAATTTTAAGGGTTAGAGATGTATATTATAAATAATTTTATTAACAATAATATATTAGTTGAAAATATTTAAATTAGTTCATAAATGAGAGATATACTTTGTGTCAATGGGGTTGGAAATATTTTGGAGATATTTTGGGTAAATTTTGGATGTGAATTAAGAATGTGTTGAAAGTTAAAAGATATTTTGAGTTTTTTACAGATAAAAAATTTAAAAGTGAAAGTAAATTTGCGTTATACAAAGGAGGTAATATAGTAATTTTAAGGGTTAGAGATGTATATTATAAATAATTTTATTAACAATAATATATTAGTTAACAACTAGTAAAGTTTACGTCCCGTGTTGCGGGACCTCAATTGTCTTATTTAAACGGTTACATTATCTAGTGTATTTACGTTAAACCTTCAACTGGTTAATAAATCATTTCATTGATATGTTTTGTTATAAAGTGTGCAAGAAACCAAAAAATAACGCGTGGTAGAAGACCCGAACATGATGCAATGTAAGAAAATCTTCAATATATTTGTAACACCCCAAGCCAAGGCTCAGAATATCACGGAAATCATATAGCACCAGGTGGAATTACAATAGAACAAACTAAATGGAATTAAAGATTTAGTGAATCCAGAAACAACATAAAACAAGTATCAAAATACAACAGGAGCGATTAGTCACCAAAGTTACAACATAACATCCAAAATGGGTGCATACATCTATGCACCAGGATGTCGGCAATCCCCTGCCGAGGGTTCATCAACAATGTATGCAATGCTTACAATCAAATGTAAATGCATAATTCATAAACCATCAACCAATATACGATAACCTGTGCCAACAGTCAATAATCGTCAAACATAATCCATCAATCAATAATCGCAACAGTGCACACTTGTCAACAGGGGACAAGGCCGCATTTCAATATACATAAGTCAAGTCCCCATACAGTGGGACTTATGCACAACATATGCATCAATCAAAATTAATCACTAATCACAATCTTAACCAACTATACGTACATATACCTCAGAGGATTCTACTTTCTTCGAGTCCCAGATGCTTATATATAGGGTCACCCGCAGCCTTCCCACCACATCTAAAACCCAATGAAGGCATAACCGACTTCCATGTATGTACGTCTATCCTAATATAAATGTAATTCTCAACTAAAACATAACCCAAGTCAATCAAACGAAACGAACCGTCACATCAATCCAACAATCCAGTCAAACAATCAACAAATCAATGAATGCAAATAAACACGCCAGGTTTACACTTTTCAGCCCGAATCTCAAGCGAGTAGGGAGATACGAAACTCACCTTGATTGGCTAAGAAAGTTAAGATTGATATAAGGTTAAGTTATCACCGTACAATGTTCACTTCACGTCCAACACCTAAATATTGATCATATACATTCGCATCAACACACATAAACGCATATACGAAATTATTGAAAATACGGCAAAACCCTAATTAGGGTTTCAAAGTGTTTCTCGACGTTAAATGACCTCTACGACTCTTAATCAATGGTATATAAGATAAAAAGTGAATTAGATTAAGTCTCGGCGCGTAAAACGGTCTAGAAGGTCAAACTAGGTCAAACAAGGAACATTTCAGAAAACAACTGCCGTAACTTACGGCCAACAGGGGCGTAGGTTACGGTAGTCAGAACTCAACAGGCGTAAGGTACGGTGGCAAGGGGCGTAAGCTACGCTGGGCAAAGTTTGTCTGGGCGTAAGGTACGGTCAAGGGGCGTAGGTTACGCCCCATACTGGGCAGCAACAACACCAGCAGCTTCAAGTGCAGAAAAACGACCCCAAAACCCCCAAATTCGACCCAAACCACACCAAAACGATTTGTAACCCATTTTGAAGCATAATCAAACATTATTAACCATAAATACACATAACCCAACCCACAAATTCGACCAAAACATCACAATCACTTCCAAATCATCCAAACCCTAAATTAACCCTAATTTAGTTTTAAGCCGATTTATGACTTGCAAAGGTTCAAGATGACTAGAAATGCATGAATAAACATAAGTAGGAGTAAATGGGATGAATTTGACTTACCAAAGTTTCTCCTTGAGCTTAGAACCCGAAATTAGGTCAAATGGATAAAAAGGCAAGAACTTGACTTTGATTCTTCAATATGGCTATAATGTGGTATAGATGGTGATGATTCTAGTGTTATAATCGACCCACTACTAGTTTGATGCAAGAAAATGTGAAGAGATTGAAAATGGGTTTTGGTCTTGCTTTTGAGAGAAAGAGAGGAAGAGATGAGAGATAGATAGATAGAATGAGAAAGAGAAGGAAGGAAAGGATAAGGGGGGGGGGAATGGGTCATTGGGGCTGGTGGGTCATGGACTACCCACGGGCCGACCCGTTTCTCCCACAAGCCATAAAACAATCGATTACCCTACTAAACGCCAAACAACAAATTAACGACTCGACTAACATACCACTTAGTCATAAAATCATAAATGGGCCCAAATTACTTCATTCAATAAGATTGTTAGTCAAATTACACATAAAGTCAACGGGTCAAAATTCACGGGTGTTACATTATTCCCCCGTTAAAAGAATTTCGTCCCGAAATTCAACAAAACCCTAATTATCAAATAAATGCGGATACTTCGACTTCATGTGATCTTCTCTCTCCCAAGTGAACTCGGCTCCACGCCTAGCACTCCATCTAACCTTGACGACTGTGTAGCGTTTCTTCTTGAGTTTCTTTTCTTGACGGTCCAAGATCTCTACCAGTTCTTCAACAAAGTTTAGTCTCGAATCAACCCTAATTTCGTCCATAGGCACATGATGTGTAGGATCCGCCAAACACTTGCGCAAATTACAAATATGAAACACATCATGCACACCGCTAAGCTCTTGAGGCAACTCTAGTCGATAAGCAACCTTCCCAACCCGTTCAAGAATCTTGAAAGGACTAACATACCTTGGTGCAAGTTTTCCCCGCTTCACGAATCGTACGACGCCTTTCCAAGGTGACACTTTCAAAAGTACAAATTCACCAACTTCAAACTCCAACGGTCTTCGTCTCACATCGGCATACTTCTTTTGACGTTCGCGGGCCAATTGCAACTTCTCCTTAATTTGAGATATTACCTTTGTCGTTTCAATCACAATTTCTGGCCCGATGAGTTGACTCTCTCCAATTTCCGCCCAAGCTAAAGGAGAACGGCATACCCTACCATACAAGGCCTTAAAGGGTGCCATTTGAATGGTAGCATGGTAACTATTGTTGTATGAAAACTCAACTAGCGGCAAATGGTCTTCCCAACTTCCACCAAAATCAATTGCACACGCCCTCAACATATCTTCAAGTGTTTGAATGGTTCTCTCGGTTTGCCCATCCGTTTGAGGGTGAAATGCCGTGCTCATGTCAAGTCGGGTACCCATGGCTTTTTGAAAGGCTTCCCAAAATTTTGATTTGAAACGGGCATCCCTATCCGAAATGATAGAAATCGGCACTCCATGCTTAGATATTACTTCCTTGATGTACAAACGAGCCAAAGTGTCAAACTTATCGGTTTCACGAATGGCTAAAAAGTGAGCCGACTTCGTTAACCGATCTACTATCACCCAAATCGTGTCACGGCCGCTTCTAGTCTTCGGTAGTTCAGTAATGAAGTCCATTGAAATATGCTCCCACTTCCATTCGGGCATCACCGGTTGTACCAACAATCCGGGTGGCTTCTTGTGATCGGCCTTAACTTGTAAGCAAGTAAGGCACTCACTCACATACTTAGCCACATCACGCTTCATGCCCGGCTACCAATACAATTCCTTCAAGTCAAAATACATCTTATCCGACCCGGGATGGACCGAATAAGGCGATAGGTGAGCTTCATTCATAATAAGCGTTCTTAAGTTACCGAAGATAGGAATCCAAAGTCTTTCAACCATGTATAGCCCATTATCATTCTTTCGGTCAAATAGTTGTTCCATGCCATCTAGGTTTTCGTTTCCAAAGTTTTCCGGTAGGGTGGCTTGAATTTGGGCTTCAATAATCCGATCACGAATATTTGGCCCTACCGTGAGGCTCATAGCTCTAGCCCGTCTTGGTTTCACTCTCTCCTTTCGGCTCAAGGCATCGGCTACTACATTTGCCTTGCCCGGGTGATAACGGATGTCACAATCATAGTCACTAAAAAGTTCTAACCAACGCCTTTGCCTCATATTCAATTCACTTTGGGTAAATATGTGTTGAAGACTTTTATGATCGGTATAAATCACACATTTGGTGCCGTAGAGGTAATGTCTCCAACACTTCAAGGCAAACACAACCGCTCCCAATTCCAAATCATGTGTCGGGTAATTCTTCTCATGTACCTTCAATTGACGAGAGGCATAAGCAATGACTTTACCCCTTTGCATAAGAACACAACCCAACCCTTGTCCCGAGGCATCGCAATAAACAACAAAATCTTCGATACCGTCCGGTAGCGTCAAAATAGGAGCATCACATAACATATCCTTAAGTGTTTGGAAGGCTTTCTCTTGTCTTTCGCCCCATTCAAAGTTTCTATCTTTTTGAGTCAAAAGGGTGAGTGGTTGTGCAATACGGGAGAAGTTTTCAATAAACCTTCTATAGTAACCCGCCAATCCAAGGAATTAGCGGATCTCGGATGGCGTTTCGGGTCTTCTCCAATTCTTGACCGCTTCAATCTTGCTTGGGTCCACATGAATACCATCCTTGATCACTACGTGACCAAGGAAGTGGACCTCTTCCAACCAAAACTCGCACTTGGAGAATTTGGCATACAACTTCTCCTTCCTTAGTAATTCAAGCACCTCACGCAAGTGCTCAACATGCTCCTCCTTTGTCTTTGAGTATACAAGTATGTCATCAATGAATACAATGACAGACTTGTCTAAGTATGGTTGACACACCCGGTTCATCAAGTCCATGAACACCGCCGGTGCATTAGTCAACCCAAAAGGCATCACGGTGAATTCAAAATGGCCATACCTTGTGTGAAAAGCCGTTTTGGGGATGTCATCTTCATGTACCCGGAGTTGATGATAACCCGAGCGAAGATCGATTTTTGAAAAGTGCTTAGCACCTTGAAGTTGATCAAATAAGTCATCAATTCTTGGGAGAGGATACCGGTTCTTACTGTGAGCTTGTTTAATTCTCGGTAGTCGATATACATTCTGAAGGACCCATCTTTCTTTTTGACAAAGAGAACAGGAGCGCCCCAAGGAGATTGACTAGGGCGAATGAAACCCTTCTCTTGGAGTTCCTTGAGTTGAGCTTGTAATTCTTGCATTTCGGTTAAAGCTAGTCTATATGGGGCTTTTGCCACGGGCGCGGCTTCGGGAATAAGATTAATTCGAAAATCAAGTTCACGGGTTGGAGGTAAACCCGGTAAGTCATCCGGAAAAACATCGGGAAAATCACAAACGATAGGAACGGTCTTCAATTCTATCTTTGAGATGGTAGCACTAAAGACCTTAGAATTTGAGGAATCGGAGATTTCGCCTTGGACCCTAAGAATTTTACCGTTAGCCAAAGGTATCTTAACAACTCTCTCGCCACAATCAATCGTTGCATTAACCGCCGCTAACCAATCCATACCCACTATAATATCAAAACTACCAATGTCAAGAGGCATAAGGTCAATGAAGAAGTCGACATCTTCTAAAGTCAAGACACAGTCGCGAAGTATTTGACTAATTCTAGTTAGTGACCCATTTACCATTTCAATGTCAAGCACATAGTTTAGAGCACAAGGATGCACATCAATCAAAGGCACAAAGTTAGAAGACACGAGGCTATAATCGGCCCCGGAATCAAATAGGACGGTTGCATAGAGACCATTAAGGAGAAAAGTACCTGCTACAACGTTGGGATCGTTGCGGGCTTGATTTACATTTGCCGCAAAGGCTCGGCCTCGTGGTTGCACTTGGTGGCCTTGTTGTCCCCGGTTTTGATTAGGCCCGACCATTTGGAGTTGATTGGGGTGAACGGCTACTTGCACTTGTTGTCCCACCCATCGAGGACAATTATTACGGTAGTAATCACGGCTACCACATTCAAAACACTCTCCCCTTCTTTGGTTACCTTGAGGAGGAACGGACCGAATAGGAGCCGCATTCATTGGGCCCGCTCTTGGAGCCCTACAATCCTTGGATGCGTGCCCAACTTGGTGGCAATTATAGCATGCCCCACATGGAGTGGTGGCGGGATGGTGCCTGTTGCACCTCCCACAGAAAGGATGAGGCCCGGTATAAGCCCTCCTAGCCGGTTCCACCGCCGCCATTATTCTACCCCTATTTGCATTCTTGGGGTCAAACCTCCCCATTTTCCTTACCCCGCTCGACTCCCCCACTTCCTTCCTCTTGGTTGATGAGGATTTACTCAAAACACCACATCTCAACAAATCTTCGGTCACACTCCCGGCTTGGTTGACCGCATTAGCCAAGGAAGTAGGCATGTTTGAGTTAACATAAGATCGGACTTGAGGATTCAAGCCCAATACAAACTTCTGGATGGCCTGTAACTCGGTACCCACCAAGTGAGGAATGAGGGTGGACAACTCTTGAAATCGTCTCACATAACCCTTGTAATCAGCTCCCTCCATGTTGAGGTTTGCAAATTCTATGGTCAAGTTTTGTAGTTCATATGGAGGACAAAACTTGGCTTTTACTTTGTCTTTAAAGTCAATCCACTCCAAATTTTGGGTCCGCCCCAACGTTATCTCCTGGTTCCACCAACTCAAGGCGTCATGCCTAAACATGCCGGATGCATAGGAAATCCGGTCATCATAGGCGCAATGACTCCTTTCAATCACCGCCTCTATCGCCTCAAACCACCTTATACATTCCGTGGGACCCCCTTTCCCATCAAACTCCGGTGCCCCACAACTTTTAAAATCCTTAAAGATACACCCTTGGCGGTATCCACCATATTGGTTATTCAAGGGCATTCCGATACCAACCCCCACTGGTCCATCTTCTTCATATTCTTCGGCTTGAGGTTGATCATTTTCATTATCTACGTTTTCCGGGACTTCATTGTTTTGAGCCACATTATTTTGTCCAAGACTTGCCGTGACTTGAGCAATGATGGTTGGCATAATGCCGGCAACCGTTTGAGCGATTACCTCAGCCAAGTTTGGCTCAGGAGCTCCACCACGACCCCTACCACGGCCCCTACCACGGCCTCTACCACGGCCTCTACCACGGCCTCTACCTCCCTGTACCTCCGGTTGAGCTTCCGGTTGAGGTTCTTCCTCTTCAACCCTATAGTTTGTTCGGACTCTCCTTGGTCTTTCCATTTCTATAAAACAAGTGACACGTTGACCCGAGAGTTAGTCTCAAATGCTCACATGTTAGTCACACAAGTAGTCAATGCTCACATATCGATACCACATACTCATTACATAATATTACGCTAAGGCAACAGTGTTAGAATCATAAGGGATTTTTACATATCATAACATCACGTTGAATTTACTACAATACCTTATCATTAATTTACGTAATCATGTTCATTTCATCATGCAATCAAACAACTAACACGAATGATTCAAAGTATAATCCGAATTCGATATGCTCTCTAGTTGTTGACCGGGTATGTATACAAGGTGTACCAACGGCTAACCTTCCACCTAATCAACTTCCATTAAGCATATCGGTTCCTTATTATACTTTAAGCTACACGTGGCAATCCACGATGTCATGAACTTGCTATAGTACCGGGTAACCATAAAAGAGTTGATCGGGTTCTTTTAGGGTTGCCACAATATTATACTAAGTTAATGGCATCCCTTCATTTTGCCCTAATTCATCAAATTAGTTCCAACAAATAACAACAACAAATCATAATAACCACATTCATCACATTGAATTCAAGCAATCACACAAGTGGTCTTAGCTACGAACTCACGCGGGGATTCACATAATTCACATTGCACACGAATTTCCTAACCATGCATGCTATATGAAGAGTTTTAACTTAAGCCGTAGTCTAGGTCAAACCGCCTAATTCTCTACGACCTGCATGGGCCACCATTCTGTAACACCCCAAGCCAAGGCTCAGAATATCACGGAAATCATATAGCAGCAGGTGGAATTACAATAGAACAAACTAAATGCAATTAAAGATTTAGTGAATCCAAAAACAACATAAAACAAGTATCAAAATACAACAGGAGCGATTAGTCACCAAAGTTACAACATAACATCCAAAGATGGCAAACGATCCTAAGTATAATGCAAAAAGGAAGGCCAATGAATCCTTGATCCATGAAGTCCATAGTCCGGGTTTACAGCAAGCAAAACAACTAAACTCCGCGTCCTGGGAGGATCTGATTACCTGAAAAGTGTACTAAGCATAGTCAACACAAGGTTGGTGAGTTCGTAGAAGTGGTTCGTAAAGAACCACCATCAATAATCACAATATAAGAATAGAGGCTAGACATGACTTACAGCGAGCCTCTAAGTAACATAATATCGCCCAACAACAAGATTACACAAGGCAAGTAAATGTGTAATGAGGATGCACAAATGATATGCAAATCAATGTATGTGCCAAATGCATGAATAAGCCAACATGCCTATCCTATGCGTGAACTCAGGTCACCAATGCAACGATACCCTTCTGTCATCACAATGAACAAGGCTGTATCTCAAAATCATCGAGCTATATATGTCTATATACTCGGAGTCAAGACTACATCCAAAATGGGTGCATACATCTATGCACCAGGATGTCGGCAATCCCCTGCCGAGGGTTCATCAACAATGTATGCAATGCTTACAATCAAATGTAAATGCATAATTCATAAACCATCAACCAATATACGATAACCTGTGCCAACAGTCAATAATCGTCAAACATAATCCATCAATCAATAATCACAATATAAGAATAGAGGCTAGACATGACTTACAGCGAGCCTCTAAGTAACATAATATCGCCCAACAACAAGATTACACAAGGCAAGTAAATGTGTAATGAGGATGCACAAATGATATGCAAATCAATGTATGTGCCAAATGCATGAATAAGCCAACATGCCTATCCTATGCGTGAACTCAGGTCACCAATGCAACGATACCCTTCTGTCATCACAATGAATAAGGCTGTATCTCAAAATCATCGAGCTATATATGTCTATATACTCGGAGTCAAGACTACATCCAAAATGGGTGCATACATCTATGCACCAGGATGTCGGCAATCCCCTGCCGAGGGTTCATCAACAATGTATGCAATGCTTACAATCAAATGTAAATGCATAATTCATAAACCATCAACCAATATACGATAACCTGTGCCAACAGTCAATAATCGTCAAACATAATCCATCAATCAATAATCGCAACAGTGCACACTTGTCAACAGGGAACAAGGCCGCATTTCAATATACATAAGTCAAGTCCCCATACAGTGGGACTTATGCACAACATATGCATCAATCAAAATTAATCACTAATCACAATCTTAACCAACTATACGTACATATACCTCAGAGGATTCTACTTTCTTCGAGTCCCAGATGCTTATATATAGGGTCACCCGCAGCCTTCCCACCACATCTAAAACCCAATGAAGGCATAACCGACTTCCATGTATGTACGTCTATCCTAATATAAATGTAATTCTCAACTAAAACATAACCCAAGTCAATCAAACGAAACGAACCGTCACATCAATCCAACAATCCAGTCAAACAATCAACAAATCAATGAATGCAAATAAACACGCCAGGTTTACACTTTTCAGCCCGAATCTCAAGCGAGTAGGGAGATACGAAACTCACCTTGATTGGCTAAGAAAGTTAAGATTGATATAAGGTTAAGTTATCGCCGTACAATGTTCACTTCACGTCCAACACCTAAATATTGATCATATACATTCGCATCAACACACATAAACGCATATACGAAATTATTGAAAATACGGCAAAACCCTAATTAGGGTTTCAAAGTGTTTCTCGACGTTAAATGACCTCTACGACTCTTAATCAATGGTATATAAGATAAAAAGTGAATTAGATTAAGTCTCGGCGCGTAAAACGGTCTAGAAGGTCAAACTAGGTCAAATAAGGAACATTTCAGAAAACAACTGCCGTAACTTACGGCCAACAGGGGCGTAGGTTACGGTAGTCAGAACTCAACAGGCGTAAGGTACGGTGGCAAGGGGCGTAAGCTACGCTGGGCAAAGTTTGTCTGGGCGTAAGGTACGGTGGCAAGGGGCGTAAGCTACGCTGGGCAAAGTTTGTCTGGGCGTAAGGTACGGTCAATATGGGCGTAACCTACGGTCCTCTAGAAAGTGCATTTTTGGCGTAAAAGTTGGCGTAGACAGTGAGGTCTTGGCGTAAGGTCCAAAATCGAAGATGGGGATAAGCGTAAGCTACGGCCCAAATGGGCGTAGCCTACGCCCAAGGAAATACAACTAGCATAACCTACGGCCCCAAGGGGCGTAGGTTACGCCCCATACTGGGCAGCAACAACACCAGCAGCTTCAAGTGCAGAAAAACGACCCCAAAACCCCCAAATTCGACCCAAACCACACCAAAACGATTTGTAACCCATTTTGAAGCATAATCAAACATTATTAACCATAAATACACATAACCCAACCCACAAATTCGACCAAAACATCACAATCACTTCCAAATCATCCAAACCCTAAATTAACCCTAATTTAACCCTAATTTAGTTCTAAGCCGATTTATGACTTGCAAAGGTTCAAGATGACTAGAAATGCATGAATAAACATAAGTAGGAGTAAATGGGATGAATTTGACTTACCAAAGTTTCTCCTTGAGCTTAGAACCCGAAATTAGGTCAAATGGATAAAAAGGCAAGAACTTGACTTTGATTCTTCAATATGGCTATAATGTGGTATAGATGGTGATGATTCTAGTGTTATAATCGACCCACTACTAGTTTGATGCAAGAAAATGTGAAGAGATTGAAAATGGGTTTTGGTCTTGCTTTTGAGAGAAAGAGAGGAAGAGATGAGAGATAGATAGATAGAATGAGAAAGAGAAGGAAGGAAAGGATAAGGGGGGGGGGGAATGGGTCATTGGGGCTGGTGGGTCATGGACTACCCACGGGCCGACCCGTTTCTCCCACAAGCCATAAAACAATCGATTACCCTACTAAACGCCAAACAACATATTAACGACTCGACTAACATACCACTTAGTCATAAAATCATAAATGGGCCCAAATTACTTCATTCAATAAGTTTGTTAGTCAAATTACACAAAAGTCAACGGTCAAAATTCACGGGTGTTACAAAATGCGAGTAGTGGTACGTATTAATATATTAGTATTCACCACCCTTATCTTTAATATTAGTATTTAATATATTAGTTGAGAATTCAAGCGAGATAAATGTAACAAAATGCGAGTAGTGGTACGTATATTTGTGGCCACAGAACTGTTGAATGACTTAAAAGGAAAAATGTTTGAAAAAAACCAATAAATAACCCGTAATAAAAAATCCAAACGGAATGCGATATGGCAAAAACCAAATAATGGAACGGGGTGTAACACGGGGCGAATCGTATTACATTAATTAATTATTACTCCGTATTATATCATGTGCTTATTTGTTCAATATTTTTCTGTATAAAAAATCTAAACGGGATGCGATATGGCAAAAACCAAATAGTGGAACGGGGTGTAACATGGGGCGAATCGTAACCCGCCACGCAGGCAGGTTACTATTCACAACCCTTATCTTTAATATTAGTATTTAATATATTAGTTGAGAATTCAAGCGAGATAAATGTAACAAAATGCGAGTAGTGGTACGTTTAATATATTAGTTGAGAATTCAAGCGAGATAAATGTAACAAAATGCGAGTAGTGGTACGTATATTTGTGGCCACAGAACTGTTGAATGACTTAAAAGGAAAAATGTTTGAAAAAAACCAATAAATAACCCGTAATAAAAAATCCAAACGGAATGCGATATGGCAAAAACCAAATAATGGAACGGGGTGTAACATGGGGCGAATCGTAACCCGCCACGCAGGCAGGTTACTATTCACAACCCTTATCTTTAATATTAGTATTTAATATATTAGTATTCACGATTACTTAATATTAGTATTAATATATTAGTATTCACCACCCTTATCTTTAATATTAGTATTTAATATATTAGTTGAGAATTCAAGCGAGATAAATGTAACAAAATGCGAGTAGTGGTACGTATATTTGTGGCCACAGAACTGTTGAATGACTTAAAAGGAAAAATGTTTGAAAAAAACCAATAAATAACCCGTAATAAAAAATCCAAACGGAATGCGATATGGCAAAAACCAAATAATGGAACGGGGTGTAACACGGGGCGAATCGTATTACATTAATTAATTATTACTCCGTATTATATCATGTGCTTATTTGTTCAATATTTTTCTGTATAAAAAATCTAAACGGGATGCGATATGGCAAAAACCAAATAGTGGAACGGGGTGTAACATGGGGCGAATCGTAACCCGCCACGCAGGCAGGTTACTATTCACACCCTTATCTTTAATATAATATGTAATGTAATGTAATGTAATGTAATATATTAGTTGAAAATATTTAAATTAGTTCATAAATGAGAGATATACTTTGTGTCAATGGGGTTGGAAATATTTTGGAGATATTTTGGGTAAATTTTGGATGTGAATTAAGAATGTGTTGAAAGTTAAAAAGATATTTTGAGTTTTTTACAGATAAAAAATTTAAAAGTGAAAGTAAATTTGCGTTATACAAAGGAGGTAATATAGTAATTTTAAGGGTTAGAGATGTATATTATAAATAATTTTATTAGAATAATATATTAGTTGAGAATTCAAGCGAGATAAATGTAACAAAATGCGAGTAGTGGTACGTATATTTGTGGCCACAGAACTGTTGAATGACTTAAAAGGAAAAATGTTTGAAAAAAACCAATAAATAACCCGTAATAAAAAATCCAAACGGAATGCGATATGGCAAAAACCAAATAATGGAACGGGGTGTAACACGGGGCGAATCGTATTACATTAATTAATTATTACTCCGTATTATATCATGTGCTTATTTGTTCAATATTTTTCTGTATAAAAAATCTAAACGGGATGCGATATGGCAAAAACCAAATAGTGGAACGGGGTGTAACACGGGGCGAATCGTATTACATTAATTAATTATTACTCCGTATTATATCATGTGCTTATTTGTTCAATATTTTTCTGTATAAAAAATCTAAACGGGATGCGATATGGCAAAAACCAAATAGTGGAACGGGGTGTAACATGGGGCGAATCGTAACCCGCCACGCAGGCAGGTTACTATTCACAACCCTTATCTTTAATATTAGTATTTAATATATTAGTTGAGAACTTAAGTTAGATGCGATTTTACAAAACGCGAATAGTGGTACGTGTTGTTGGAACAAAAAGGTTGAATGACCCAAAAAGGAAAAAATATATGAAAAAAATCAAGAAGTAGCCCATAGTAGAAAACCCGTACAATATACGGTGTGGCAAATTCCGAAAGGTGGTACGGGGTGTGACGTGGACAAATTGTAACTCGTTACTCGTCCCAAGTTTTTTAAAAGTGTGCAAGGTAGTGGTACGTATATGGTCTTGCAAGTAATCTCTAGTAGAAAACCAAAACGGGATGAGATCTTGGAAAATCCTCAATATATTAGTTGAGAATTCAAGCGAGATAAATGTAACAAAATGCGAGTAGTGGTACGTATATTTGTGGCCACAGAACTGTTGAATGACTTAAAAGGAAAAATGTTGAAAAAAACCAATAAGTAACCCGTAATAAAAAATCTAAACGGGATGCGATATGGCAAAAACCAAATAGTGGAACGGGGTGTAACATGGGGCGAATCGTAACCCGCCACGCAGGCAGGTTACTATTCACAACCCTTATCTTTAATATTAGTATTTAATATATTAGTTGAGAATTCAAGCGAGATAAATGTAACAAAATGCGAGTAGTGGTACGTATATTTGTGGCCACAGAACTGTTGAATGACTTAAAAGGAAAAATGTTTGAAAAAAACCAATAAATAACCCGTAATAAAAAATCCAAACGGAATGCGATATGGCAAAAACCAAATAATGGAACGGGGTGTAACACGGGGCGAATCGTATTACATTAATTAATTATTACTCCGTATTATATCATGTGCTTATTTGTTCAATATTTTTCTGTATAAAAAATCTAAACGGGATGCGATATTAATTAATTATTAATTAATAAAATGTTAATTAATTAATTAATTAATTAATTAATTAATTAATTAATTAATTAATTAATTAATTAATTAATTAATTAATTAATTAATTAATTAATTAATTAATTAATTAATTAATTAATTAATTAATTAATTAATTAATTAATTAATTAATTAATTAATTAATTAATTAATTAATTAATTAATTAATTAATTAATTAATTAATTAATTAATTAATTAATTAATTAATTAATTAATTAATTAATTAATTAATTAATTAATTAATTAATTAATTAATTAATTAATTAATTAATTAATTAATTAATTAATTAATTAATTAATTAATTAATTAATTAATTAATTAATTAATTAATTAATTAATTAATTAATTAATTAATTAATTAATTAATTAATTAATTAATTAATTAATTAATTAATTAATTAATTAATTAATTAATTAATTAATTAATTAATTAATTAATTAATTAATTAATTAATTAATTAATTAATTAATTAATTAATTAATTAATTAATTAATTAATTAATTAATTAATTAATTAATTAATTAATTAATTAATTAATTAATTAATTAATTAATTAATTAATTAATTAATTAATTAATTAATTAATTAATTAATTAATTAATTAATTAATTAATTAATTAATTAATTAATTAATTAATTAATTAATTAATTAATTAATTAATTAATTAATTAATTAATTAATTAATTAATTAATTAATTAATTAATTAATTAATTAATTAATTAATTAATTAATTAATTAATTAATTAATTAATTAATTAATTAATTAATTAATTAATTAATTAATTAATTAATTAATTAATTAATTAATTAATTAATTAATTAATTAATTAATTAATTAATTAATTAATTAATTAATTAATTAATTAATTAATTAATTAATTAATTAATTAATTAATTAATTAATTAATTAATTAATTAATTAGTTACCTGCACCACTAGTAATATATTAATTAATGTAATGTAATATGTAATGTAATGTAATGTAATGTAATATATTAGTTGAAAATATTTAAATTAGTTCATAAATGAGAGATATACTTTGTGTCAATGGGGTTGGAAATATTTTGGAGATATTTTGGGTAAATTTTGGATGTGAATTAAGAATGTGTTGAAAGTTAAAAGATATTTTGAGTTTTTTACAGATAAAAAATTTAAAAGTGAAAGTAAATTTGCGTTATACAAAGGAGGTAATATAGTAATTTTAAGGGTTAGAGATGTATATTATAAATAATTTTATTAACAATAATATATTAGTTAACAACTAGTAAAGTTTACGTCCCGTGTTGCGGGACCTCAATTGTCTTATTTAAACGGTTACATTATCTAGTGTATTTACGTTAAACCTTCAACTGGTTAATAAATCATTTCATTGATATGTTTTGTTATAAAGTGTGCAAGAAACCAAAAAATAACGCGTGGTAGAAGACCCGAACATGATGCAATGTAAGAAAATCTTCAATATATTAGTTGAAAACTTAAGTTAGATGCGATTTTACAAAACGCGAATAGTGGTACGTGTTGTTGGAACAAAAAGGTTGAATGACCCAAAAAGGAAAAATGTTTGAAAAAAACCAATAAATAACCCGTAATAAAAAATCCAAACGGAATGCGATATGGCAAAAACCAAATAATGGAACGGGGTGTAACACGGGGCGAATCGTAGCACGCACACAGGCGGGTTACTATTCACACCCTTTTCCTTTAATATAGTATGTAATGTAATTAATGTAGTATTTAATATATTAGTTGAGAATTCAAGCGAGATAAATGTAACAAAATGCGAGTAGTGGTACGTATATGGTCTTGCAAGTAATCTCTAGTAGAAAACCAAAACGGGATGAGATCTTGGAAAATCCTCAATATATTAGTTGAGAGTTCAAGCGAGATAAATGTAAAAAAATGCGAGTAGTGGTACGTATATGGTCTGGCCAAGTAACCTATAGAAAATCTAAACGGGATGCGATATGGCAAAAACCAAATAGTGGAACGGGGTGTAACATGGGGCGAATCGTAACCCGCCACGCAGGCAGGTTACTATTCACAACCCTTATCTTTAATATTAGTATTTAATATATTAGTTGAGAATTCAAGCGAGATAAATGTAAAAAAACCAAATAGTGGAACGGGGTGTAACATGGGGCGAATCGTAACCCGCCACGCAGGCAGGTTACTATTCACAACCCTTATCTTTAATATTAGTATTTAATATATTAGTTGAGAATTCAAGCGAGATAAATGTAACAAAATGCGAGTAGTGGTACGTATATTTGTGGCCACAGAACTGTTGAATGACTTAAAAGGAAAAATGTTTGAAAAAAACCAATAAATAACCCGTAATAAAAAATCCAAACGGAATGCGATATGGCAAAAACCAAATAATGGAACGGGGTGTAACACGGGGCGAATCGTAACGCCACACAGGCGGGTTACTATTCACACCCTTTTCCTTTAATATAGTATGTAATGTAATGTAATGTAATTAATGTAATTAATTTATTTAATTAATTTATTTAATTATTAATTTATTTATTATTAATTATTTAATTTATTAATTAATTAATTTAATTAATTTAATTTAATTAATTAATTAATTTAATTTAATTTAATTAATTTAATTAATTTAATTTAATTAATTAATTAATTTAATTAATTAATTTAATTTAATTTAATTTAATTAATTAATTAATTTAATTTAATTAATTAATTAATTAATTAATTTAATTAATTAATTAATTAATTAATTAATTAATTAATTAATTAATTAATTAATTTAATTAATTAATTTAATTAATTAATTAATTAATTAATTAATTTAATTAATTTATTAATTAATTTAATTAATTAATTAATTTAATTAATTTAATTATTTAATTATTAATTTAATTATCTTTAATATTAGTATTTAATATATTAGTTGAGAATTCAAGCGAGATAAATGTAACAAAATGCGAGTAGTGGTACGTATATTTGTGGCCACAGAACTGTTGAATGACTTAAAAGGAAAAATGTTTGAAAAAAACCAATAAATAACCCGTAATAAAAAATCCAAACGGAATGCGATATGACAAAAACCAAATAATGGAACGGGGTGTAACACGGGGCGAATCGTAAACCGCCACACAGGCGGGTTACTATTCACACCCTTTTCCTTTAATATAGTATGTAATGTAATTAATGTAATTAATGTAATTAATTAATTAATTAATTAATTTAATTAATTAATTTAATTAATTAATTAATTAATTAATTTATTTAATTAATTTATTAATTTAATAATTAATTAATTAATTAATTTAATTAATTAATTAATTTAATTAATTTAATTAATTAATTTAATTTAATTAATTTAATTAATTAATTTAATTAATTAATTTAATTAATTTAATTAATTTAATTAATTTAATTAATTAATTTAATTAATAATTTAATTAATTTAATTTAATTAATTAATTAATTAATTAATTAATTAATTTAATTAATTTAATTAATTAATTAATTAATTAATTAATTAATTAATTAATTTAACTTGGTAGTTTATAATTGATTTAATTATTTAATTTAATATTAATTATTTAATTAATTAATTTAATTAATTAATTTAATTTAATTAATTTAATTAATTATTTAATTTATTAATTTAATTTATTTAATTAATTATTTAATATTAATTAATTTAATTAATATATTAATTAATTTAATTAATTAATTAATTAATAATTAATTATTTAATTTATTTAATTTAATTTAATTAATTTAATTTAAATTTCGTGCTGTGATATCAACGAAATTATATCACACCCTTATCATTAAGCTATTTTAAAATTTAATTTAATTTAATTTATTTAATTTAATTAATTTAATTAATTTAATTAATTAATTTAATTAATTAATTAATTTAATAATTAATTAATTTAATTAATTAATTTAATTAATTAATTAATTAATTTAATTTAATTTAATTTATTTAAATTTAATTAATTACATTAATTCAATTAATTAATTAATTTAATTAATTAATTTAATTAATTAATTAATTTAATTAATTAATTAATTAATTAATTAATTTAATTAATTAATTTAATTAATTTAATTAATAATTTAATTAATTAATTTAATTAATTAATTAATTTAATTAATTAATTTAATTAATTAATTAATTAATTTAATTAATTAATTTAATTAATTAATTAATTAATTAATTAATTAATTTAATTAATTAATTAATTAATTTAATTAATTAATTAATTTAATTTAATTTAATTTAATTAATTAATTTAGTTATTTTGGATTTACCTTAAATTTTTTAATCACATCAAAATCGGAAATTGTAAGCATAGAGGATAACCACAAATAGCCTTGTGATTTCGGATTGTAAACTCTATTTTTTGAAGTCTTTATGTTATTAACTTATTATAAGCAATATAAGTAATAAAAGTTGAAGAATTGAGAAAGAAAAAGAGACAACTTTATTAATGAGAAAAACGATCAACCAGATAGGGTTATAATGTGTTATGTATCTATTAGCTTAAAGTTAGAATTTAATTCTAAGTCTAATAATGAAATTGAATCTATATATACAATTAAAAAGCTAATTTAATAAAATTGATAAATCAAGGATTACGCCACGTGTCGTTTCAAAAACATTTCAATCCTGTTTTAGTTTATTGGTAGATACTGACAATTGTATTTTAAACTTTTTATTATTAATTGATGTCAACGTTTTAAATTCCAAGATTTTTATGTGATGGGTATTTTGTTGTTTTCATTCTCAAAGATTTGGGTTGAGTTTTAGAAAATAGGGGATCGTCACAACTAACATGAACATTCTGGTAAAATGCGATTGAAATACAAACGTAAAGCAAAAGCCCTTTCAACATTTTCATATTTTATTAACCCACCCTATTTTTTATATCACATAACTCATTGTTCAATTCATTCCTTTTATTTTGTTATATTCTTTATCTCATCACTTTTTATCATTCATTATTTCACAAATTCACAGTTTTAAATACCAAGATTTTTATGTGAGGGGTATTTTGTTGTTTTCATGCTCGAAGATTTGGGTTAAGTTTTAAAAAATAAGGGATCGTCACAACTAACATGAACTTTCTGGTAAAAGTGCGATTGAAATACAAACTTAAAGCAAAAGACCTTTCAACATTTTCATATTTTACTTGGAAAATATGTTCAAAACCCCCCTATATTTATTTCACATAACACATTTTTCAAATTATTCCTTTTATTTTGTTATATTTTTCTATCTCATCATTTTCTTTTTCTCACTCTGTATCTATATATAAATAAGAGATGATAAATTTGAGTTTATGTAGCATTATATATTAGTTAGTTGAAAAATAAGATTTTTGCGTGGATGTTATTTTATCCTATAATTTTGGATTTTTTTCTTTTTTATTGTAACATTATTTGATTTAATATATGTCATGTGTGTTGTCATGTTGTAACTATATATTAACTATTAGTTATTTTTTGGAAAATAAAATTTCAACCGTTTATTTAAATAAGAGAGGATAATTATGCTCTTAGTTGACATACAAAGTTAACTGTCACATTGAATTTTTGATTATTTGTCATTTCATCACAATACTTAGTCCAAGTCACAAGTTAATTAGTCAAATATTTTGTCAATCAATATCAATATAAAATCTTTAAAAAATCTTATTTGATGTAAACTTATTTTCACATTGCAGAGAAATCAATTTGATTTTTTCACATCAATATATCAATCCTTTGTTTAAATATGGGGTGTCGAGAAAAACACAGCATGACATGGAGATAATGTAGAGACAAAACTATATGCAACAAAGGATTGGACAATCCATTCATAAAAACAAGTTAAATACAAGTTCCGGGTACCAAAACAAGCATAAGGAGCACAACGCCATCAAAAGTTTACAAAAGATAGTCTCAAAAGATGGGTAATGATCGTAAGCACAACCCATACACGAGAGCAATGGATCACGGATCCAATAAAGTCCAAGTCCAATCCTAGCAATAACATGAAATCAACCGGCACGTCTTGGTTCTACATGTTCACCTAAAAAGTGTACTAAATCAAGTCAACACATGGTGGTGAGTTCGTAGGTTTAAGAATCAAAATAAGTATCAAGTTCCAAAAGTGCCGATAACAAGTCATACGATAATATAAGATCCAATCGAAGCACATACCATAAACTTCATAATATAGGGCACAAAGAATCCCCATAAGATCACATAAACACACAACCAAGTTAAACAACAAGATCACAATCCATAATCACCATAATGAACGTTCATCAAGCTCACAAGTCCCGTAGGACACACAATTTGGCGAAGTGTATACATATTCAAGCTCACAAGTCCTCACGGGACACCAAATTGTGAGAATAGTTCAAGTATCTTTATTCCAACTCAATAATCACAAATAGCATCATGTTTAACTTTCAAACAATACATTATTTCTCATATCATGCATCACCATGTTAATCGACATAAGCACAAAAAAGAAGAGGAGAGAAGGTAAAAAGAAAAGAATGGGAGAATATTGGGGAAAGGAGAGGGAGGGTAGGGATAAATGAAAGGCGCCAAGGAGAAAAAACAGATGATAACAAAAGGACAAAAGGGGAGGTGAGAAAGGAGTATAGACGTTGGGACGAATGAGACGATAAGGACTAAAGAGCAACACAACAAAGAGAAAGGATGCGCAGGAGGCAAGGGGGGGAGGGGGGGCAAGAGAGAGAAGTAAGCAGTAATAAGGGAACCACAAAATGTGAGAAGTAAGAAAAAAGGCGGAAAAAGGAAATGGGACGGAGGGGGGGGGGATAGGTTAGAAGGGACCGTATGGCTAAACACCCAGGGCCTGATGATGCTAGTCACAACTGAGCTGTATTCAAGTGTAGATCCAATTTGGAGAGATTAGTTAGAGATATAATAGGGGGATAATTCAAGCCGAACATTCTCTGGGCCCTATGTGGAATTTTTAACGTAGTATAAATGGCCGGAGAGTTGCTATAAGAGGCATAAAATGGTTCTAAAGAATACAAGTGGATACCATGTTCGCGAGACGTTCACTGGGAAAATGCGAAAACAGATTACGTTCGTCTAGTGACGGTATATTGCCCACGAGGCGTGGGTGGCAAAGCGGGGAGGGAATGGGAAGGGCCGCTAAAAATATTGTTACTTATTTTTTATAATAACCCTTAAAAGTCAATGGAATCCTCGAGTTTAGGTAAGCTCTCCAGCGTCGAACCATTGCGCAGTATACAAAAAGTCCCAAATGTGCGAATAGTTCAAGTGTCTTTATTCCAACTCAATAATCACAAATAGCATCATGTTTAACTTTCAAACAATACATTATTTCTCATATCATGCATCACCATGTTAATCGACATAAGTTTTACTAAAACGAGTACACTTTTCACCCCAAAGTTCCACAAAGAAAAGGGGCTACGAAACTCACCCGTTGCGATCAAACAAGAGTTACTGCCTCCAAGAATGAGTGAGGAAGTCCAAGGGGTTTCAACGATCCCAACCTACTTGACAAGTATCAAATCAACATTTAATACTCTAAACAACAAAGTCTAGCTAGTTTAAGTCATGCCCAAACCCCACAAACGCTTTACGGCTTTCCCGAATAAGATCAAGAATGCTTTAGACCGAAATTTTTGAAATTGGGTTTGGATTCAGACCAAAGAGTTTGGATTCAGAACAAAAGGGAACCACAAAATGTGAGAAGTAAGAAAAAAGGCGGAAAAAGGAAATGGGACGGAGGGGGGGGGGGGGGGGGGGGGGGGGGGGGGGGGGGGGGGGGGGGGGGGGGGGGGGGGGGGGGGGGGGGGGGGGGGGGGGGGGGGGGGGGGGGGGGGGGGGGGGGGGGGGGGGGGGGGGGGGGGGGGGGGGGGGGGGGGGGGGGGGGGGGGGGGGGGGGGGGGGGGGGGGGGGGGGGGGGGGGGGGGGGGGGGGGGGGGGGGGGGGGGGGGGGGGGGGGGGGGGGGGGGGGGGGGGGGGGGGGGGGGGGGGGGGGGGGGGGGGGGGGGGGGGGGGGGGGGGGGGGGGGGGGGGGGGGGGGGGGGGGGGGGGGGGGGGGGGGGGGGGGGGGGGGGGGGGGGGGGGGGGGGGGGGGGGGGGGGGGGGGGGGGGGGGGGGGGGGGGGGGGGGGGGGGGGGGGGGGGGGGGGGGGGGGGGGGGGGGGGGGGGGGGGGGGGGGGGGGGGGGGGGGGGGGGGGGGGGGGGGGGGGGGGGGGGGGGGGGGGGGGGGGGGGGGGGGGGGGGGGGGGGGGGGGGGGGGGGGGGGGGGGGGGGGGGGGGGGGGGGGGGGGGGGGGGGGGGGGGGGGGGGGGGGGGGGGGGGGGGGGGGGGGGGGGGGGGGGGGGGGGGGGGGGGGGGGGGGGGGGGGGGGGGGGGGGGGGGGGGGGGGGGGGGGGGGGGGGGGGGGGGGGGGGGGGGGGGGGGGGGGGGGGGGGGGGGGGGGGGGGGGGGGGGGGGGGGGGGGGGGGGGGGGGGGGGGGGGGGGGGGGGGGGGGGGGGGGGGGGGGGGGGGGGGGGGGGGGGGGGGGGGGGGGGGGGGGGGGGGGGGGGGGGGGGGGGGGGGGGGGGGGGGGGGGGGGGGGGGGGGGGGGGGGGGGGGGGGGGGGGGGGGGGGGGGGGGGGGGGGGGGGGGGGGGGGGGGGGGGGGGGGGGGGGGGGGGGGGGGGGGGGGGGGGGGGGGGGGGGGGGGGGGGGGGGGGGGGGGGGGGGGGGGGGGGGGGGGGGGGGGGGGGGGGGGGGGGGGGGGGGGGGGGGGGGGGGGGGGGGGGGGGGGGGGGGGGGGGGGGGGGGGGGGGGGGGGGGGGGGGGGGGGGGGGGGGGGGGGGGGGGGGGGGGGGGGGGGGGGGGGGGGGGGGGGGGGGGGGGGGGGGGGGGGGGGGGGGGGGGGGGGGGGGGGGGGGGGGGGGGGGGGGGGGGGGGGGGGGGGGGGGGGGGGGGGGGGGGGGGGGGGGGGGGGGGGGGGGGGGGGGGGGGGGGGGGGGGGGGGGGGGGGGGGGGGGGGGGGGGGGGGGGGGGGGGGGGGGGGGGGGGGGGGGGGGGGGGGGGGGGGGGGGGGGGGGGGGGGGGGGGGGGGGGGGGGGGGGGGGGGGGGGGGGGGGGGGGGGGGGGGGGGGGGGGGGGGGGGGGGGGGGGGGGGGGGGGGGGGGGGGGGGGGGGGGGGGGGGGGGGGGGGGGGGGGGGGGGGGGGGGGGGGGGGGGGGGGGGGGGGGGGGGGGGGGGGGGGGGGGGGGGGGGGGGGGGGGGGGGGGGGGGGGGGGGGGGGGGGGGGGGGGGGGGGGGGGGGGGGGGGGGGGGGGGGGGGGGGGGGGGGGGGGGGGGGGGGGGGGGGGGGGGGGGGGGGGGGGGGGGGGGGGGGGGGGGGGGGGGGGGGGGGGGGGGGGGGGGGGGGGGGGGGGGGGGGGGGGGGGGGGGGGGGGGGGGGGGGGGGGGGGGGGGGGGGGGGGGGGGGGGGGGGGGGGGGGGGGGGGGGGGGGGGGGGGGGGGGGGGGGGGGGGGGGGGGGGGGGGGGGGGGGGGGGGGGGGGGGGGGGGGGGGGGGGGGGGGGGGGGGGGGGGGGGGGGGGGGGGGGGGGGGGGGGGGGGGGGGGGGGGGGGGGGACATTTTTGAAATTGGGTTTGGATTCAGACCAAAAGGATGAATTATTAAGAAAGTAGACTCTCTCACAATTCCAACGATAGCTCATACGTTAAAAACGGACTAACGGTTTGAAAGTTATGGACGTTCGAAAAACTGACGCGAAAACAGACCAGACTCGCGACGCGAGAAGGAGTCCTCACGGCGCGAGTAGCACAAGGCTCTCGCGACGCAAATCCCCTCACTCACGACGTGAGAAAACTCCTAACCTCAAAAACTTGCAAACGTTCAAATCTCGCGGCGCGAGGAAGAAGCATCACGGCGCGAGGAGTTGCAGATTTGCCAAAGACTCATCGCTTTTGACACCAAATCGACCCAAACTCAAACCAAACTCATTTTTGAACATCCAAGGATCATTTTGAAGCTAGAAAACATGTTACAAACTTGTTTTTGACAAAACCCAACACCAAAACTCTTCCATAACATAAATCCAACACAAATCCAACCCTAAAACTCAAACCAAAACCCTAGGTTACTAAAATCCAATTTTTGACAACCCAAGAGTCCCAATATGTTTAGATTCAACCAAGAAACATGTTCAACAATACATAATGATGATTTTGAGCTAAGAATCACTTACCAAAACAACCCGATGCTTCAAATCCGAAGATGGAGGCTTTATAGCAAATTTCTTGAAGTTTAAAGATAGGGAAATGATATTTAACTAATTTCTAACACTTTGATGTTATTAAATGCCTTAGATCCGAAATTAAATGAAGTGAGATGAATTTGTGTGTGTTTGGTGTGTGTTCTTGAGAGATAGAGAGAAAAGAGAGAGAGTGTGCGTGTGTGTGTGTAAGAGGATAAGGAAGGAATGAATGGGAGGTGGGAAGGGTTTACACCCCTACCCACAACTCTTACACTATACCAAAAGCTAGTTACCAAATGATACCCCGTCCAAACACGTAAATGTTAAATAACACCGAAAGCACTAAAGATCACACAATCGAATTCGGCTTTTATTAATCACATAAGTTCCAAAGCATCGACATTCCATTTAATTTCACAATTAATCACATAATCAAACAAATTAAATAAAGTCAACAAGAGTCAATTATCACGGGTGTTACATCATTCCCCCGTTAAAGGAATTTCGTCCCTGAAATTCAATCTATACTAGGCTCACTAAATAAATGAGGGTACTTAGCACGCATAGAATCCTCTCGTTCCCAAGTAAACTCGGGACCACGCCTTGCTTGCCATCTAACCTTCACGATTGTATACCTCGTATTCTTGAGCTTCTTAGTATCACGAGCCAAGATCTCAATCGGCTCCTCAAAAAATTTCAACTTGTCAACAACCCGGATTTCTTCCAAAGGCACATGCAATGCCGGGTCCGCCAAACACTTCCTCAAATTTGACACAAGAAATACGTTATGAACGCCGCTTAGCTCTTGAGGGAGTTCCAATTGATAAGCTACTAAACCGACACATTCCAAGATCTTGAATGGGCCAATGTACCTTGGACCCAACTTCCCACGTTTCACAAAATGGACCACACCTTTCCATGGAGACACTTTCAAACGCACAAAATCACAAACCTCAAATTCCAAAGGCCTACGCCTAACATTGGCATAGTTCTTTTAACGTTCACGCGCCACTTTCAATTTCTCATGAATTTGAGAGATCACCTTTGTCGTTTCAACAACAATCTCGGGCCCGATGAGCTGGCTTTCACCAATCTCCGCCCATGCCAACGGTGACCTACACTTCCTACCATACAAAGCTCTAAAGGTCGTCATTTGAATACTCACATGGTAGCTATTATTATAAGAAAATTCTACCAATGGGATATGCACATCCTAATTGCCACCAAACTCTATGGCACAAGATCTTAACATATCCTCAAGGGTTTGAATCGTCCTTTCACTTTGACCATCGGTTTGAGGATGAAAAGCCGTACTCATATCAAGTTGAGTACCCATGGCCTTTTGAAACGCCTTCCAAAACTTAGAAGTAAACCGGGTGTCTCTATCGGATATGATGGAGATTGGCACTCCATGCTTGGACACTACCTCTTTGATATACAAACGGGCCATAGTGTCAAATTTGTCGTTCTCCCGGATGGCTAAGAAATGAGCCGACTTAGTCAACCGATCGACAATCACCCAAATAGTGTCATGGCCACTACTTGTCCTTGGTAACTTCGTGATGAAGTCCATAGCAATTCTTTCCCACTTCCACTCCGGTGTTACCGGTTGAACTAGTAAACCGGGTGGTTTCTTGTGATCGGCCTTCACTTGCAAACAAGTAAGGCACTCACTAACGTATTTGGCTATATCCTTCTTCATACCGGGCCACCAATATAAGTCTCTCATGTCAAAATACATCTTGTCGGATCCGGGATGAACCGAATAAACCGACTTATGAGCTTCATTCATAATTTCTCCCGAAGCCCACCAAGTTTTGGAATCCATAATCGCTCCACAAAATACAAACCGTTATCATCTTTTCGGTCAAATTGTTCTTCCAAGCCATGAAGTTCTTCATTAATAAAGTTCACCGGCAAGGTTGCAATCCCTTGAGCTTCAATAATAGAATCCCTGATACTTCGTTGCAAGGTAAGACTCATAGCCCTATACCGTCTTGGCTTCACACGTTCCTTCCTACTCAAAGCATCCGCAACAACATTCGCCTTACCGGGATGGTAGCGAATTTCACAATCATAATCACTAAATAACTCCAACCATCTCCGTTGCCTCATATTATGTTCACTTTGATCAAAAATATGTTTAAGACTTTTGTGATCGGTATAGATCACACTTTTGGTGCCATAAAGATAATGTCTCCAACACTTCAAAGCAAAAACCACCGCTCCCAATTCTAAGTCGTGAGTCGGGTAATTCCTCTCATGAATCTTCAATTGCCTAGATGCATAGGCAATGACCTTTCCCTTTTGCATCAAAACACAACCCAACCCTTGACTGGAAGCATCACAATAAACCACAAAATCATCCGGTCCTTCCGGTAAGCTCAAAATCGGTGCATTGCACAACTTGTCCTTGAGCACTTGGAAAGCTTGCTCTTGTTTCTCACCCCATTCAAATCTCCTATCTTTTTAAGTCAATTGAGTGAGAGGTAAAGCAATTCTCGAAAAGTTCTCAATAAATCTTCTATAGTAACCCGCCAAACCAAGAAATTGACGAATCTCGGTTGGCGTTTCGGGTCTCCTCCATTCTTTCACCGCTTCTACCTTGCTTGGATCAACATGAATACCGTCCTTGCTCACCACGTGTCCAAGGAAATGGACTTCTTCAAGCCAAAACTCACACTTAGAGAACTTGGCATAAAGTTTCTCGGCTCTAAGCAATTCAAGAATACTCCTCAAATGACTTGAGTGTTCTTCCTTCGTCTTGGAATAAATAAGAATGTCATCAATAAAGACGATAACAAACTTATCCAAAAAGGGCCTACAAACACGATTCATCAAGTCCATAAACACCGCCGGTGCATTGGTCAACCCAAAAGGCATAACCGTGAACTCAAAATGCCCATATCTAGTTCTAAACGCCGTCTTCGGGATATCTTCTTCATGAACCCGCAATTGGTGATAACCCGACCGCAAATCAATCTTGGAAAAGTATCTTGCGCCTTGCAATTGGTCAAAAAGGTCGTCAATTCTTGGAAGAGGATATCGGTTTTTCACCGTGAGTTTATTCAACTCCCGGTAATCGATACACATACGGAATGAGCCATCTTTCTTCTTTACAAATAAAATAGGGGCTCCCCATGGAGATTGACTCGGACGGATGAACCCTTTCTCTTGAAGTTCACGGAGTTGAGTTTCTAGTTCTTGCATCTCGGTTAAGGCTAACCGATATGGAGCTTTTGCAATAGGTCTAGCATTTGGAACTAGATCAATGCGAAAATCGAGTTGACGAGACGGGGGTAATCCCGGTAGATCATCGGGAAAAACATCCGGAAAATCACACACCACCGGTACGGTCTTCAAATCTATCTTCTTGTCGATCACACTAAAAGCTCTACCCTTCAAAGAATCCGCTTGTTCACCTTGTACCCTCAAAATCTCCCCATTATACAAAGGAATTCAGACCATTCTATCACCACACTCAATCACCACATTAACCGCCGACATCCAATCCATACCCACAATTACATCGAAACTACCAATATCGAACGACATAAGGTCAATAAGAAAGGGATAGCCTTCTAATTCTAGCT
>CM067174.1:55128382-55194927 GCA_034093135.1 Erigeron breviscapus | reverse complement strand
ATTAGCGACGGAGAAGCGAGAGACTTAAGAATAAAGGCTAAAATAAACATTCATATATCAATAAACAATCATCACGTATTCTTAATCCTACACTCTCACTCAATCCCAAACCCGTCCTAAAGCATTTCATCTCAAAGGCTAAGCATACCTACTTAAGCCTACTTGTCCTCTATCGGTTTAAGTCCAATTCCTATGGCAAACCTATAGTCATTGGTTCACTTAAACCATTTCTCTGATACCACCATGTAACACCCGTCGTTTAAAAATATGGATTTCCAAAATCTTTCGCCTAACGGCGTCAAAGAAAGCAGAAGTAAAGTTTTAAAAGTCCAAACCAACATAATCTGTTTGGTTCATTTATTATTTGGTGTTACTAGCAATGTCATCAAAATAAGTTCAAATGTAAACCCATCGGTTGCCCAACATTAAACAACCGACATCAACATAAATACAAGTCATAAATATCCAAACATAAAGCAAATGTCTAAAGCGAGCAGCCACTATGGGTAAACTATAGTTATCCTCATGCAATCTACCCTTGCCTCGCACTTTATTCATCATCTATCATGAGCATGCTAAACCTAAGGGAGCAACACATTTCAAGAAACAAGTGTTAGCTAACGAATTAGCTAAGTAAGATAACACATAGTTTATAAAGCATTTGCCCATTTAAAACATTATAGAAAAGTCATTGGAAATCGTTAAGGCACAAATCACATCGTATATTACATCTCACATAACGTATCATCACATCAAACATCTTCATATAGGATGGGTCATCCTAAATGTGCCTAGTCGTCTTTTGCATCTTCACATATAACATCTAAACATCTTTGTAGTTGTGACATAAGTCACGCATCTCATATAACATATGCATCTTTGTAAGTGTGACATAAGTTACACCCGACTAGATGGACAAACCTTACGGCAGTACATCAATGTCGTTAAGGAATGGCAAGCCAATCCAGGATTAGTCCGTACGTTCAAAGACATTGGTGGGTAATAAGCCCACCCGGAGATACACAACCACTTAATTATGTTGCAAGGAGCCACCCGAGCAACCACATATACGCACCCGCCGGGCAAGGGCAAGTACGGGTTAAGCTTAACACTTCTCACATCAATAGCTCGAGCATTTCTCACATATCACATCACATCATTACGAGCTCGATTTACATCACTTATAGTTTAGGTGTCCACATTACCTAAACATTTATCACATATTCATCTTAACGTTTGGGCCCTTAAACGTGCACGTGTCATGGCAACTTAATAAGTCTAGTGAACTAGATGAACAAGCCATACAATCATGCACATTTCATTTATCATCGACATATAATCACATTTCAATACATCTCAAGACATTACATAACATTTCATAGCATATCATAACATCTCATATCATTGGGATAGCATTTCAGGCCTCAATGGTCATTTGCATTGCCCATATCACCTCCCGTGTAACCCCGAATACCTATAAGCAATCAAGATATCATTTGGGAAGTTATTATATGAAAACCATGTTTTTGTTGAACCCTCAGCGTGTCAAAGTAGCGTATCTTACCTCGAAGATGCGCACAACAAATGGTAACTAAGCTACCGTGCAAAGCAAGTATTCCCGACTACCTATAATCATTAAGCGACCATTAGACGAGCTAAACAATACCCACTCAATTATGGTCATAACTCAGACCTAAACATCTATAAGCATGTCCCATTACAATGCTTGATGCATTGAAGATTCGATTAATACTTTAGAGTTCACAGAACTCGACGAAACTCGACCATCACTCACTAATTCAACCTTTCAGGTACTTTGACATAAGAACAATCCTTTAAAAGCATTACCATTATAAAGTAGACTCTCCTACGATTCCGTGGATAGCTTATCTGCCAAAAACGGAGTTACGGTTCAAAAGTTATGGCCATTTAAAAATTCTGTCGCTTTTGCGTCGCAGTGGGCAAACTGCGTCGCAACTTAAGTCACTGTATTCTAATTGCGTCGCAACCTGGGTATTGCGCCGCAACTGACCCCGAATCTGCACAAACCTCATTGTTTAACCTCCAAAACTTAACCAAACACACCCCAAACGATCCCAAACCTTATGAATGACTTTTGTACCTCAAAATTCATCATTTTAAGACCATAATGATGCAATGAAATCATTGATTAATCCCTACTTGATTTGCATCACAATAACAAACATTTTAGGTTACCGAATCGATTAAAACTCATGATTTTGACTCCAATCAACCCTCTAAAGACCTAGATCAGTTATGAAACGAATCAAGGGACTGAAAGGACATGAAATCAATGTAATAATACCTCAAATACATGTAGATTACAAGAAGGATGCAAAAGCTTGATCAAACACACCCGAATCAACACGTTTGAAGGATTTTCGCAAATGAATCTTATGGAAAGGAGGGGAACGGTTTGGAGAGGCACTAAAGGGATTAAGAACTGATTAAGTGTTAATTAGGTTAGCCTAATTGACCCCTAAAAGTTGGACACACTTTCCCAAAGCTTACACCTAAGCCCCTCAACTTTACATTTTCACATCTAAGGCTTAAACGACTTAACGAGAATACTTACCGACACATTAAACACATCTTAAACATCTTTGGCATCTTAAACACATTAACATATACATCATTAAGGCATTGAAGCCTCACACATATAGCACATTAATCACATATAAGCATTAAATCTCCTAGAGACTTAACGGACACAAGGTATTGACTTAACGACACAAGTCAACCGTTAATTAAAAGTTCGGGATGTTACATAGTGTTTTCATTTTCTAAAAATTTTCAAAAATCCAAAAATATTTTCTTTTACTTGTCTAGATTAGTTTTGTTTAGTTTTAGCCTTTTCTTATTATTATCAATACATAGTGCTTTTCACGGGGTGTGCCAGTGTTTGTTTTACAGGTCTAGTGTTGTCAATGGCGACCCGATTCGATGAATTTGAGAAGAAACTTGGAAGAGTTGGAGCTAAATTTATAGCAATAAAGTTTTTGAGCAGCATGAAGGTGAAACATGGGTAGATGCTTGGAAAAAGGATGAAGGAGATGATCAAAGCATTTTGGGAACTTGGACCGACGGAGGATATTTGGGAAGGAGCTTGTAAGAGAGTAAAGTTGGTTAAAGCTTACCCTGAAAATAAAGTGACACCCGATAATTGTATTATGTGGTATTATGACGGATTGGATGATGATACTCGGAAGATCTTGGATGCTGCTAGTAGAGGTAATTTTCTTTCTAATTCAGCAAAACAAGGTTATTCTCTATTGGAAAACAAGTTACAGGTCTCATTCATGGAAGATCCAAAGCAAGACAAAGAACCCAACAAGAGCAATCTTGATGCTGTAGAGAGCGTTTCCTCAACCATTGAAGTAGTCCCGGTCTAAAAGGAGCAAGAGCAAGGCAAAACAAGCAAAATCGAGAAATCTGACAACGTTTCGGAGCCTCTAGCGCCGCTGGTCGTGGGGGAGTCTATAATCGCACCGACTCGAGACAAAGTGAATCATATGTTCAATTATTCAGGTAAGTTTTCTGAACCCTCTCTCGATTTTACATTTATACCTGAGAATAGTTGGCAGGTCCCGGAGGTTGAAAGCTTAAAAGTCAAGAAGAAGATCGAAGAACCGAAACCTGACCCAGACAGGAGCAGCGCCGCTGGTGGCTTCAGAAGAACAACCAGCGCCGTTGGGCAGCCCAGCCAGCCCCGCTGGCAGCCCCGTTTCAGACACAATCGCGTTTTGTGTTTGTTTTGACCCGGGATGGACTTCCAATCAGATCCGGGTCATTTTTTTAACAACAAACAGAGCGTGAAACAGGTAAGCATTCGAACCCATTTGATTTTATATTTACTGAAATGCTTTCCTTTGGTTTGATTGCAGGGGTGCCAAAGCCGCTAAATCTTTTCAAGAAGATCTTGGCACGGAAGAAGGAGTCGGATATAGGGCATACGACTCTAATGATAACTGAGATTGAGGACACGGGACAAGATCATTTGCAACCCGAGTCGGGTCATCTAGGGAGCTTTCTTAATCTTACTTATTGTGATTTTAATTATAATTTTAGTTGCATTAAGTTAAGTAATATTAGGGCTAGTAGTAATTTCATGCACTACTTGTTGTTTTTGGACCTAGCCCCGGACCCTTTAGCTCTCAACCCTTTCAACTCCGTGAACATGAGCTTTCAAATCACTTACCTGAAAATAGTGTATCATAACGGTATTTTCAAAATTTTGTATGTTCGCATGAGAGGGTGGATTTTTAAGATGAGATTTGAAAAGAATAAAAATGGTTTTGATATTTTAAAAGTGATTTTTGTTAAGGTGAAAGAAATGATTTGGGTAATGGTCAAGATTAGATTCACATTTTATTCACCTTATTCGCGTGAACCGCCCAACACTTTAAGTATGGGAGCGTTTAAGACCCCACCAAGGTAAGTTTGGGGAATGAGTCCGGATGAAGACTCGTTAAACTTAGCGCTTCTTGGAAGCAACCCAAGCCGTATTTTTATTTTTCTTTTTATTTTTATTTTTAGGAATATGTGACTAATTGCAATTAAGTGAATTGTTTTAAATTTTATCATTTGTGATCTGTTTTTATATGAGTTATATCTTTAGAATCACAGATGCAAGCTTTCAATGGATCAAGGAAACAAGTAACTTATTGCAATCGTATTTCGTTTTTATTTTTATTTTTATGTTTTAGCTTGTTATTTCCATTTTGATATTTTGATTAAAGTGTGCAGGAGTATTTAGTTTTGTAGTCTGAAGAAAACCATGCACTTGGTCAAAAGCTAAGTGTGGAGGAATGCTAGAATCAAATCGTGAAGGAAAATCAGATGTCGAAGCAAGTACAGGACTCGCAAGCGCCGCTAGGAGACTTCCAGCGCCGCTGGGAATGCACCTGGGCATCCCAGCGTCGCTGGACCTGCACCTGTGCAAGTCCAGCGCCGCTCAGGCTATGCCAGCGCCGCTCCTATACGTCCACCGCCGCTCCCATTATGCCAGCACCGCTCCTGGAGTCTGCCAGCACACCAGATCGCGAAAAATCCAAAAAAATCAGAAAACCCAAAAATCCAAAAAAATTAAAAAAATCAGAAAATACCAAAAAGAAAAGAAGATGGAGAAGCAACAATGGATCGTCATCAAATGGAGCCTACTCAAATCTTTGAAGATCAAACATCATTCAAGTCACTCCACACATGCCATCTTCAACAACATTCATGCAATTTAAGCCCGGGAAGTTTCGTTAATCCTTTATTTTTCGTCTTTTTCCTATTACCCTTTCCTTTTATGTCATGTTTAGTACAACGAGGACGTTGTACAATTTAAGTGTGGGGGATGGAATAGGAAAAACCCGTGGTTTAATTGTTTGAATAATCATAAGTTTTCTACTACTTAATTCATGCAAAATTAAAATTTTTCTAGTGTCTGAAAAACATTTTGAGAAATAAGCTTTGCAAGTAGACAAAAGATGACGATAACTAAGCAATATTAGCTTTCGTAGATGAACGGTTAGTTAGGACTGTTAGTTTAACTATAGATTTGTGGTTGTTCATTTTTCCAAATGGATTAGAGCTTAGACTGAAACTGTATGCGATTATGTTTGCCATAGCACACTTAACCGGACTTGTAACACCCGTCATTTTAAAACCTGGATTTTCAAAAACTTTTCCAAACGACGTTTAAATGTAGCGGAAAATGATCACTTAAAACTGCCCCATCCGTAACGGATGGTACCTTTCATAAAATGGTGTTACCAAGTGCATCATCGAAACAACATAAATGAAATCCAAGTTATGGCACCAACATAAATGCCAACATTATTACATAAAACACAAGTCATAAATAAAGTAGTCAAACATCAGCTAAAGGTGAAGTCTAAGCATCGGGACACTAATGCTAATCTTCCTTTATTCTTCTACCCATCTCACGAGCTAAATCTTTCTCTAGCTCAAACTTGCTTATCCTGAAGGACACAACATTTTCATAAAAGCAAGTGTTAGCTAATAATAAATTAGTTAAGTAAGATACACACATTTAATAAAACGTTCTTCATTTTACTTTTCATAAAACTTCTTCATAATATACTTATCAAAACATGATCACACTACATATCAACCACAAAAATCGTAAGATAATCCCACCTTTACTTATTCCCACATCCCAACACATTTCATATCATATCATCATTTACATACAACTCAATCAGCATGTCACGTCTTACATATCTCACATAAACATATCACATGTATACGTATAGCACGTGTAGAGTATTTACTCCTAATTGTGCCTATCAACGATTATATCACACATATCAACATATCTTATCTAAATCTCATGTCACATTGTAATCTCACGTCTTAAATTACATGTACATCTTTCTCACATATTCTTATAGTTATCTTAATATACTTATTCCCACATCATACATCTTTAATCAACTTACATATTACGCACTAGCTTTAAAACTAGCACGATTTCCCACGTCTTAACTTTTAGGAAAGGCAATGCCATTTCCATAGTATCCCTTCATGCTTTTAACATTGGTGGTTAGTCACTCCACCCGGAAATACTAGTCCCACGTAACTATGCCGCAGGGAGCCACTCAAGCGACCACGTACGCACTAGCTTTTCAACTAGCATGGGTTAAGCTTAACACTTCCCACGTCAATCTCACATATTTAGCTATAGCATTTCCCATGTATTTATATCTTTCTTATTTTTTACGCACTAACACTAAGGCTATAACGTTTTCCCACATCTCACATTTTATTTTAACATTAGGTACAATCATTACCTAATTAATCCCACATTTACTTTAACGTTTAATCCCACTAACATGTACAACTCATATTAATTCCCACGTGTATCTAGTGAACTAGACATACCATACTTAAGTCCCACATATAAGCCATCACACGTCAATCTTTAATACAAATCAACGACATTATCAATATCACATCGCATATATTGAACTTAACATGGCAACATCATTATAATCATCATACTACATATGAACATATTTACTTCTACTTTAAACATCATCATAGCATAATCAACTACTCCAACATGCGTACATTCCCATATAACCTCCCGCATAGCCCAGGAAACCCAACACACATAAGATAATCCGATTAAGAGGTTAATTATAGAAAACCACATTTTGTTGTGCCTCCAGCGTGAGAAAAGTCATGTATCTTACCAGATGATGAGCACAACGATCAATAAGCAACTTTAAAGTATCTTGTTTGAGTTCCCAACTAACTATCACACACATATAATCAACATGTAACATAAACGGAACTTTAAAGAACATCTCCAAGCTCCCTAAACATCAACGTAACTTATACCTAAGGTCTATGGTCAAATGAGCACTAAAACAAGCCTAAACGACCACCAGACCTGAATATGCGCCGCATGCCCCATCCATGCACCGCATAACACAAGTTTGGGACTTCTGACCTGTCCAGATGCGCCGCACCAAGCCCAGGTGCGCCGCATATCGGGTGTCGACTAGCTTTTCCTACTTTGTTTTACTTCAATCTCCTTCCAAACGTATCCCAAAACTCCACCATGACTTATACCCATTAAATTAACATTTATCAGGTCACAATTAAGTATTTCAATACATTAATTGATCCTTGAACCAATTGCATACATGAATCCCTCTCTTTGATCATCAAAACGACTCAAAACCGCAACGTTTTGTACAAAAACACAATTCAACACACATGGATCTAATTAAACCCCTGGGATTCACTTATAAACATATAAACAACATAATTCATCATTAAAGTTTGCAACTTGATGTTGTTAACCAATTCAATTAACGATTCCATTCATGAAAACGTCGTTTTTAACCGAAAACATCAACTTTAAACAACCCCAACCGTCATGGTTAAATCTACAGGGATAAAACCTACTTTAAAACTTAATCAACAATCAATTATTGATATTATACCTGTAGGGTTGATTAACGGATCAAAGAGCAAGCAAAAACGCTTCCGAAATCCAAAATCGACTTAAACTTGAAGAATTGACCTAGGGTTTGTGTGTGAGAAATTCTTAGGGTTTAGATCTGATTTTACAACAATATGGTCAACCTACTTGCCCTTTATATGCTGGAGCAACTTTTAAAACTTTACATCTAGGCCCTCGCACTTCGTTACAACTCGTTTCGTCACTTAACTCCTCATTTAACGCGTACGGATACACTTAACGACTCTTGTATCCAATCGGGAACACTAATTGACTTTATTAATCATTATCAACTTTAATTTTCATTACTTTAATCACTTTAACACATATCTCACGTTAATCATTTAATTCACATAAGCACATATAAAACACATAGCAACTAACGGTCACAAACGACAAGTTAACGGTCAACGTCAAAAAGTTTTGGGATGTTACAAGACTTTAATATGCCTAGCAATTAGAGCTATCTAGTTATTAGTATAGGTGTATTAACTAGACATAATTATATATGTGTTTGTGTAGGAACTAGTTTAGACGTATGGTTCGCCTTAATTCTTACACTATTAATTGTAAACTAGTTGCATGCGGAGTAAGTGTGAGTCATCTGGGGTCTCTGATAATGTCTATTGCATGAATAATGTAGTAATCTTAAGAAAAGGCAATCAGTAGATTAATAAAAAGAGTTCAAAGAACTATTAACGAGTAAAATCTATACGCATCAAGTTATGTCGCTTTGCGCGTGGGGAACCACCGACCTGTCATCGCTGTCTTGATGTAAGGTATAAACTATAACCATTAGTTGAGTTATGTCGCTCTGTGAGTGGGGAACCACCGACCTGTCACCGCTGTCTCAACTATTAAAGATGATAATATCGTATAACTGCTTTAGTGTTTAGCTAGTGAGCATGACTGTAGTGTGAGAGTATGTCTAAGTAGTGACTAACAAGTACACAAACGATGAAATATAAATGCCTTGCTAGTAGCTAGTAGATCTGATTGCTATACAAACTTTAATTAAGTGCTTAACTAGTCAGCAGAAGGAAGTAAGATTGAGCTGTAGGACATGTGGAATTATAGAACGGTTTTAGAGGTATTAACACAAATATAAGGTTAACTTTTAGTTTTGATTGACTGATTATCTTGCCTCTAGCTATAGCTTACTGATTTTGTCTAAAGCTTTCTCAAATCATTTTGCATGACTAATCTTTCAAATGTTTAATAAAGTTGAATAATTTGAACACATAAGTTGTCCGCTCATTATTGTTTTATTTTCTTGGACTATTTGCTTGAGGACAAGCAAAGACTTAAGTGTGGGGGTATATGATAAGCGTTCGTTTTGTGATAAAAACCCCTATCGAAAGGCCTCATTTCAATATCTTAAATGAGTTAATATTCCGGAACTATCAATACTGAATGGATTCTATGTTTACGTAGGTTCACGGAAGATGCGAGTGAGGGTAAATGACATCAAGTGACTCAAGATGAAGGTCTATGAAGTTACAAGATACAAGGAGGTGATTCGGGAGTCGAACGAAGGGAAATGAGAAGCAGCAGGAGCTGCCAGCGCCGCTGGCCCAGTCCCAGCGCCGCTGGAGCCCATCCAGCGCCGCTGGGAGGCCCAGTTCATCAAACCGACTTTACTTCCTATTTAAGCGAAGCAGCCCTCAAAACCCTAGGAGAGAGCCGATTCAGCAGCCCTAGCCGCCCACATCAAACCCTAGGTCGACTTTGCAGATTCCAAGGAGGTTTTGGAGCTTCTAACACCTTCCGATCTTCATCTTCTACCTAGATCTACTCTTTTATTTTACTTTCAGTTGGTAAACAATGTCTTTCATCTTTTCGGACTTTGTTATTCTTTTAATAATGGTAGGCTAGTAGGCTGAATACTTGTTTGGATCGATGTGATCATGTAGACGTTTATTTATTTTACTTTATTTGTTAGATATGTTGGAGTGTGTTTTACTATTTATCCTAGATCCATGTTTTACTAGTTCTTCATATTATTATCGGTTCTATATCTGAGTGTATTAGTTTAATTCTGATGATCGGTCTATAATCATACACTAAGATGGAAAACACTAGTCGGTCTTTAACTAGTTGTAAAAGGTGATTCATTTATAACTGAGGGATCCAGAACCATAGTAATTAGGATGAATAGAACATGATGCTTAACAATGTCAGACGCGATCCAGAGACATGGAAACGTGCACTGTGGTCACCGGAGAGAATTATTATCTGGTCATGGCTTAAGAGCCGGGTAACTTAAAGATGAATTAGTAACACAAACTTTAGGTCATTAATGCTTAAACAATGAATCTAACGAGAATTTGTTTAAAGAAGTAGTGTGAGTCTAGGGACAACACTAGATTACTTAGGCAAAGTGAATCTAACGAGAATCTGAGCCGTGATTAAATTTCCAACAGTCTAGCAAGTAGGTAGAATGATATCTGTGTTGAAATTGTGTAAACTTTCGTAGACCCGACTAACCGTATGTCTTCGGATTCTTTGAGTCCGTAGGGTCATACACAATAGAACATCTATAATGTTTAACCATAAAGCTACGGAATGATATTTGATCATTTACGCATTTAATTAAATAGTATTTAATTAAATTATACGTTTATAAATTAACGCGAGTTAATTAAGGATAAACGGATAAACCGACAAATATTATTTATAGTAGTCGATTAAAGTTAGTTTTAATTGATTGATAAATAACTTATTAATTAAAAGTAGTTTAATTAATTAAATGGGTTAACGGGTTGGATAATTAATTAGTTAATGATCCAAATTAATTATAATGGATTAATTAATATATGGAAAGTCCGGTCCATCCCCCTTAAGGCCTCATGGCCGAATTCCATAAGGAAAGAGGAGGGAGGATCGAAATTCCCATGCAAGGGAATTATAGGGTTTTAGTTTCCTAATCTAATTAGGATTCCATGCCTATATAAACCCCTTGAATCCCTAATTAATTAATTCATTCTTGAAAGCCCTAAAACACACACAAAAGGTGAAAATCTCTTTTCTCTCTTTGTGTGGGTCGAACTACACTTCCTAAAAGAAACCAAAATCCCAAATTATTTTAGATTTAATTATTTAGGGTTTTAGTTAAACCCTAAATTAGTTTCAACAAAAGGTTTCTTGCCTTTTGTGTTTGATTGAGGTCGAACTTAAGATCCCTAAAAGGGTTTTCGAATTACGACTCTCTTCTTTGAAGAAGAGTCGAATTCGAATTTAAGGGGGCTTGTGAGGGTTTCGTTCGGTTGCGGTCGTAAGCTTAAAGGTGTCTAGCAGATCCTTGGTTAAGACATTGTTCGTGTACGCACTTACGGAGGGTTTCTACTTTGGAATCTCATTTCCAGAATCTTCTACATCATGGAGGAACTCGTCTACCGCAACGTGGTTAGTTTTCTTGTATTTTTTTAAGTTACTTATATTGCATTGCCTAGATATCTGTGACCGGATGTTAGAACTATTAATTGTTTCCTAAAATGATACCACATGTTTTTAATAGTTGCTAATGGTTCATTAACACGCTTCCGCTGCTTACTCTGTTTTTGTAAATTTTGATTTGTCACTCAAACCGGGTCGGACACCCGACCCATTTTATGTATTCGGTTAATGAAATCCCAACAATCTGGTCGTATCATGAGATCTGAGATGCCAACAAGTATTTTAATTTTATTACTGTTATTTGCTTTTTCAAACTATTTTCAGACTAAGCCTCTCGCTGAATAAGCGGTTGCGGCTTTTATTTACTTTTCAGTATTTTAATTAGTTTAATAGGAAATCGTGACAACCCCCAACCGCTAGAATTACACATATTATTAGATTAGGTAAAGCAACGCGTCCCTGCGAACGATCCTGTACTTATCACTTAACTATACTACATCTGATCGGGTCCCATGTCCGTTAAGGTGTGTGTGTTTTGAGATAATTACTTGTACAAATTTTATAAATTTAAACACGAAACAAAAACCACCCTGATAAGGGGGGGGGGGTATTCCTGTGTTTCCCTCAGGTAATTGAACCTTTTTTTTGTTCTATGGCTTTTCGGTTATTTATTTCGGGATTTGTTAACCTGCTTCATGTATATGCAGTTTTCAAATCTATGACCTCTTGAAACACATGGGTTTGCTAGAAACAGGTTATGGACATTTGATGACGACCCCCTCCGTTTCCACCTAATGCTGCCAATAAAGTTTTGATTGATTTGATTCTTCGACCTACTAACAAGGATTTGAAAATATGTCCTCATAGGTACATTTCATAAAGTTATCTCGTTCACAGTCATATTTGGGCTGGTTCAATCCAAATTAAAAACTAGCTTTTGTTGTTTGTTTACCTTTGAGTATCGGTTGAGGATTACTTTGGGGCATGGAGGAGACCTGATGTTTGTCACACCCCGTTGTAGCGGAAATATAGGGTTAACAAATAATTGCGTACTAATCAGAAGGTAAATAGAGATTACATCCATTAATCCAAATACAAGTTTATTACAAGTATAATCGTTCAGATGTGGACCCTAATACACGGATACAAACTATCCTCAATTGGAAATGTGCCCACAAATACACTAACAACATTTGGACAGCCTAGTACAATTAGGACTAATAATACGATAGTCCTCAGAGGTCTGACGCTAATTGTACGTCCAAAGTTCAAAAGATGGCTTCTAAAATGCCATATACGCTTCCAATACTTACTGTTGGTTCCCTGAAAAGCATGAAATTTGAGAGGATCAACTATCGAAATAGTTGGTGAGTTTACAGTATTTTTGACCAATGTTTATTCGTCTTTGTGAGCACACAAATGACATATAATTATAAAAGACCAGACAGTCAGTATATCTAAATCTGACAACACTTTTATAACAAGACAGTCAGTATATCTAAATCTGGACACGTCATATACCACAATTTAAAATAAGATAGTCGGTATATCAAATCCAAACTCATCTTATATCAAGTCAATCAGTATATCTAAATCTGGACACGTCATATACCACAATTTAAAATAAGATAGTCGGTATATCAAATCCAAACTCATCTTATATCAAGTCAATCAGTATATCTAGATCTGATGACAGTACAACCAATAGAGGGAAAACATTTTAGTTATCAAACACAAGAAAACATGAAATCAACTACCACACGACCATTGAAAGTCATTTCATTCAACATTTAACAAATGACACGTATACACATTTTCGACAGCCTACAACATGGCAAATTCAAGTCAAATGATCTATGCAGCCAAATCACATGACATACATACAAACAATCATTTATTTAACAAATAGTGTATACAATAACACATGCTTTTCAGGCCCAAAGTAAAAGGAAAAGGGCGACATAAACTCACCTTAGCGATCTAAGTGCTAAAAGGTATAATGTAGCTCGAGAAGACCCACAGTCAATTCTCCTGGTTATCCAAAACCTATGATATGATTACCAAATGGTGAGGATCAAAGCTCACACGACAAGTATCCTACGTACAACTACTTAGCTATAGACCCTAGAATGCCATAACCGAGAACGTGTTTCAAACTTTCATTTTATTTACCTTTAGTTGGTAAAATCAATGACATAGTCATTATAAAGTAGTATAAAATACCATATTGTCAACCCTACAACCTCAAACAAGTTGATTTAGCACGATTTAGTCAAGTCATAAGTCTCTAAACACGTTTACAACTTAAATGAGTGTGAACAAGACGCATTCGACTCGACCCTTTTTGAAATGAGAGAAGTTTCATACAAGAAGAGTGTTATTACTAGAAACTAGACTCCCTTACGATTCCAACGATAGGTCATACGACTTATTTGGACTTACGGATTAAAAGTTATTAACGTTTGAAAACTGACGCGCATAAATTACAGAAAATATCCACTGCGCCGCAGTGAGCCACAGCCCTGCTCACTGCGCCGCAGTGGGCTAAAAACGAACAAGACCAGAGCTTTGGCACTGCGCCGCAGTGAAGGGTAGGCTAAGCCAATGCGCCGCAGTGGCCCTGTTCTGCTGTCTTCACCAGCAGTTCAATATGCAGGAAAACCAAACCCAAAACCCTTCAAACTCGACCCAATCAATCCAAAATGATTTGTAGGAGCTTGTAACCCATTTTGAAGCATAACTAAACATCATAAACCATAAATACACATAACCCAACCCATAATTTCATCCATAACATCATCGAATCTTCCGAAACGATCAAATCAAACCAAAACCCTATTTAAACCCTAATTCCATTTTAAGTCATTTTAGTCCATGTAAAAACTCGAAATGACTAGAAAAGAGTAAGTAAACATAAATAGACGCAAAAGGGATGATTTAGACTTACCAAAAATTGATGTTCTGGAAGATAAGTGAAGATGGTGAAGATGATGATGCTAATGATAATAAACTCCTTTAAAATCTCCAAATGATTACTACCTTTGCAAGACCAACTTTGAAGAAAAAAGATAAAAGAGATTGAGAGATTTTGAGTGATGTATGTGTGTTTTGTGTGGTGTGTGTGTGTTGTGTGTGGTGTTGGTGTCGATCAAAAGGAAGGAGGGAAGGGGAAATTTTTGGTGTCAAAGCCCCTGCCTCACAATACATAAATCGGCCCATGTGGCTTATTTAGGTATATTCTGTACCCTAAATTTGGTAAAATGCTTACGATTAAATACCGTTTGACTAAAAGGTTATAATTTAAAGTAAAGGTATTTTTCCCCGTGTTATTTAAATTAAGGCAAGCCAATAAAGTTTCGTCAAAGTCAACTTTGAAGTATTAAGTCTAGACAGTCTATTTATTTTGTACAAGACATAACTTTTAAATATAAATTTAAAGTTATTTTTAAGACTCAGCATTCGTCTAGATAGCTAATAGTCTACGTCATCAAGATACGTCTAATTTGACTAAGTCAAAAGTTCCAAAAGTCTAACAATTTCCACGTCAAATGACTGTCTAATAGAGATTAGGACTAACCCGATGTTAATTAATTACGAGTTGTCACAATGTTGGCTTCTTGAATCAATAATACCTGATCATACAGAAGCTCCTGGTAGTATATCTGTTAATTTTTAGGTGAACCAGTAACACAAAATGATTTTTTAACTAATAATATGATTGATACTGAAAAGTGGTTGAAATTCAACATACTAGCTCAAAGTTTTGATGAATCCCGCCACAACAGAGAAAACTATATGTTTACCGACAAAAGTTCCATTTTGTTTCTAGAAAAACGGAGTAATATATTTATGGAGTATTTTAGTATCTATGGTGCTTTACATACACGATGGTAACATAATGTTTTCGCTTTTTTTTATATAGTTTTGAGTAAAAGGCTCTATTCTTTGGGACAAGTGGTAATACCATTTTTGCTTGCTTGATGTAGTCAATGTTTATGTACTTCATGGTTATTCTTAGTTTTTTCATATTACCATTGAATAATCATATCAAGCAAAGGTCTATTCATGATTTAGCGGGATCAGCTATACACTTATACTCTTTTTCTTATATATATATATAGCGGGATCAGTTATACACTTGTACTCTTTTCTTTATATATATATTGCAAATATTGCTTATGCAGTGAAGTTCGGGTGGAAGGATTGGAAACACTGGATTATCTTGACAATTGCTAAAATAGAGAGCTGTTTTACAGAACAAGGAATTCATTAACATTTGAATTATAAGTAATCTTGGTCATTACTTCCTTAACCTCAATTTTCACAACTTAGCCATGGTTAAAGGTTAACTGGTGTTATGTTCAACCAGGTTGACAAGATTTATCCCCGTACACCAACCAAAATTGCAATTATGGATCATGAAAATAAACGAACCTTTCCCATCCGGAAAGAGGGACTTCCAGAATCCAGATGCTGGTGAGGCTGCATCTTTCCTTAATTCCTTATATTTTATATTTGTCTAGCTTTTTGAGTCAAAATATGTCAAACTAGGTGGTTAGCTTGACTTTATTTTGTCTGCAAACACTAACAATTTTGGGTCATGTAGTGGTGTGGAATCCATAGGATAAGAAGGCAAAGGCTATGTGTGGAGGATGCAGTAGTTAAAAAATCTATTACTTTAATATCTCATGAGGGCTCGAGAGGAAGACAAGAACTTATAACGATCAACAAGCAGCTTGACTCTTAAGAAAGCTGTCTAGAAGGGCTTAAGAAGTATCGGCCGATGGCACATGTTATGTATAGGTATTTTACACAACCCAACTACTTCTAAGGTGACCTCTAATAGTAACAATTAGTTAAATGGACATTCTCATTGTAACTAATATTATAAAAGAGTAAGTGACTGGTTATGTTTTACTTCTACAACATGCCTGAATCATGCGGATCCTGAGATGTCTTATAATTTATGAACATCATTTACTTAACAATGCCTCAAAAAACCGATAATAGTTAAATGCGGGATAGAAACCGACCAATCAAACTAACATATCTACATCTCATAATCATTTTGGCTTAAGATATTTTCACATAAACTACAATATACAGAACCTGAAGTAACAGTTTTATGACGTTTTATGAATTTTGTAATTTCTCACATTCACATCAACAGCATCGTGCATTTCTTTTTCACTGCTCGATACAAATTTGTAAGTTTCCGTATGTTGTACAGAGCATCTTTTATCAACTATTTTTTGTTTATTTAGGCACGATTTTCTGTGATTTGGAACATGTATGACCTTATAAAGCTAAAACAGTTCCGGGGATTGGCATTGAGAATGTTTCACTTATTTACTTAGCAGATTTTATGTGGATTAGCCATGATGAAGGATGTTGCTATTATCCATTGTGATTTTAAGTCCGAGAAAATTCTGTTATGCACAAGGTGAGCTAACCTGGTAGGAAATCTGGTGTGACATGCCAAAATGTATCGTATTTTACTATCGTTGGAAAGATTGGTGGTCGAGTGAGTTGGTTAACGGTTCATATTTAGTAAGGGTCAGAACAGGCGCTGGGTTGACCGATTAACATTTTTTAGGCTGCCTGTGACTGCTATTTTAAATAGTAAATGTGTTAACTGTGAGCGCAGAAAGCATTTTATCACAAGAATTATCTAAATCTGTAAAGAAAAACTATTAAGGAGGCTATATATGGCCCGCTTCCCCGTTAGCTAAGCTCATTATTTGACCGGTTTGAGCCGTTTTTTTTTTTCACTACCCAAATAGAACAAGTGATGAGTAAATTGGTCGAACTGCCATCTATATATCTATATATTTTTCAGTTGATTGATCTCATTGGCTCCCGTTATTGCTGTTTACTGTTTATTACCAGTGTGAAGCCAGTTGCAGTCAAAATTATTGACTTTGGATCACCTAAAGTTCAGTATCCCTGAATTTAGAATCGTTGTTAGACGTGCACACACACACACACACTGTGTATTGGTTGAATTTAAAATCTGTTGTTATATTATATTCATTATAGTTATTGTTAGTATATTTTTGGAACTGTCTGAGTCCTATTAATACTTGGAAACTTCTATTATGCTGTTTGAGCATGAAAATGTGGAGCTCAATCAAATAAGGGGTTTAACCAAGAAAATCATCAAGATCTCCTCAATAAGAGTGCAAACCTAATTAATTCTTGGCGAATCTAAGGTGTATGATGATTTTCCCTGAGAGATGTTTCGATCTCAGGAGGATATGAATGATATATATATTTCTGTGTAATGATTGATTGATGATGAATATTTATGAATATGCTGATGATTGAATATATTGGATGAGTAAATGTGTAAATTGTATAGAATGATGAATTGATTGTTCATTGAATGTTTTTGACATCGAATGATAGGAGGTATTTATAAGCCTCGTACTAGGGCAACTTTGTACTGGGCCGTATCAGATTTGGGCCTTGGCCCAAATCCCAAGGGTACGAGGTATTGAACATTCCAGAATAATTAGTTCATACGTCACTTGACTTATAAATAATTCTGATAAGTATAATAATATCTAAATTGATGTGATATACGAGAGATAGAAGAATTCTTAAATTCTGCTTGGAGGTTTGAGGATTGGGCCAGGCCCACTGTTTCGATCAGGCTAAGCCTCGATAGGAAAGCCTTTATCTTAATGGAGCTTCGTGGGAGGATTACCTTTGCTGGACTCCACTTCCATCTTCTCTTTTCTGTTGATTGAGCTCATTTGCTCTTGTTATTGCTGTTAATCGTTTATTACCAGTGTGAAGCCAGCGGCAGTCAAAATTATTGACTTTGGATCCGCTTGCATGGAAGATTCAGTATCCCTGAATTTAGAATCGTTGTTAGACGTGCACACGCACACACACACACGCACACACACACACGCACACACACACACACACACACACACTCACACACACACACACACACACACACACACACACACACACACACACACACACACACACACACACACACACACACACACACACACACACACACACACACACACACACACACACACACACACACACACACACACACACACACACACACACACACACACACACACACACACACACACACACACACACACACACACACACACACACACACACACACACACACACACACACACACACACACACACACACACACACACACACACACACACACACACACACACACACACACACACACACACACACACACACACACACACACACACACACACACACACACACACACACACACACACACACACACACACACACACACACACACACACACACACACACACACACACACACACACACACACACACACACACACACACACACACACACACACACACACACACACACACACACACACACACACACACACACACACACACACACACACACACACACACACACACACACACACACACACACACACACACACACACACACACACACACACACACACACACACACACACACACACACACACACACACACACACACACACACACACACACACACACACACACACACACACACACACACACACACACACACACACACACACACACACACACACACACACACACACACACACACACACACACACACACACACACACACACACACACACACACACACACACACACACACACACACACACACACACACACACACACACACACACACACACACACACACACACACACACACACACACACACACACACACACACACACACACACACACACACACACACACACACACACACACACACACACACACACACACACACACACACACACACACACACACACACACACACACACACACACACACACACACACACACACACACACACACACACACACACACACACACACACACACACACACACACACACACACACACACACACACACACACACACACACACACACACACACACACACACACACACACACACACACACACACACACACACACACACACACACACACACACACACACACACACACACACACACACACACACACACACACACACACACACACACACACACACACACACACACACACACACACACACACACACACACACACACACACACACACACACACACACACACACACACACACACACACACACACACACACACACACACACACACACACACACACACACACACACACACACACACACACACACACACACACACACACACACACACACACACACACACACACACACACACACACACACACACACACACACACACACACACACACACACACACACACACACACACACACACACACACACACACACACACACACACACACACACACACACACACACACACACACACACACACACACACACACACACACACACACACACACACACACACACACACACACACACACACACACACACCACACACACACACACACACACACACACACACACACACACACACTGTGTATTGGTTGAATTTAAAATCTGGGTTGCTGGTGTCCCCATGATGTCTATTTAATGTATAAATTATTGTTAGAAAAACAATGTTATTACGATCTTTGAAGATATCAATATATGAATTTCTTCTGTTATTTGCTCTTTATGCAGGGAACAACCACGAGATCATATGCCCAAAGAGTAAAAGAACGCTAGCAATACTTCAAATATGTAGGGAGTGGAGAGCCCTGACGAAATTAGTCATGAATCTTCTCTTGGAAGAAGTGTTTACCAAGCTATATATAAAACGTAAGTGCTCAATTTTAGTCTTGCAACATTACTTTTGATTCATTTAAGTTATTTTTCTCATGATTTTGGCACTTGAATACTATTATTATTCTAAGTAGTTAAGGACCAAAATTTCGGTGTTTCGGTCAAGGACTGGTATTTGAAATATCGGTTATTTCAGTGGTATTTCGGTGGTATTTCGGTAATCTTAATATTATGAAAAATATTATATATAATTATATATATACCAAAAAGATTGCAATTATACACACAAATAGCAATTATATTAAGTTAATACTCAATCTAAATATCAAAGTCAAGCTTAAAAGTGTCAATATTTGATAGATTAGTGTTAATACTTGAAAAACTTAGTGTTTCTTATGTTATTTGTTAGTTTGGACAAAAATAATCTAATAAAAAATAAAAGAAATCTGAAAAACTGGTATACCACCGAAATTTGAACTGAAATTTGCGATTTCGGTGAGATTTCGGTAAATATCACCGAAAATCTCGGTACCGAAATTTTGGACAAAAATCTATACCGGTATACCAATGGAGGACCGAAAACCGAAATACCACCGGTATACCACCGAAATTGACTACATAGTTATTATTATTCTATTAAACTTTGAGTGCTTCGTTATAATAAAAGCTTATATAACCTGGAAGATGTAGCATTCAATTGGTTATGCTAGGCCAGTTTAACAGTCCACGAATTGCACACTTATAATATAATTAATCTAGACAAGAAGGTAAGTAGAAAGTAAAGAACAAGAACAAGAATAAAGTTCAAGTACAAGAAACTATGCAAGTCTAATCATATGTATCATTGATTAAACAGTGAATACATGGTCGATATTACAACTTGTCTTACAAGAAAAATACAAGAACAATATAATTGTTTAGTTTTAGACAAACTAGAAAACTAAAACAATTACAAGAAATAATAAGTGACACACACTTGTGGTGACAAACACAAAGTGTAAATGATGCAGCTGTGTTGCTTTATATAGGGGAGGAATTAGGGCAACACAGCCTTACAATGATAGTGATAGAATGGTGGTTGTCGACTTCTCATTGGCTCGAAGTACTTGGATCCAGGAGCCTTTGTCTTCTTTACCAAAACGGGTATGAAAGAGAAAACCCTTGTTTTGGTTCCAACTGTACCTTTGCCATATAAGGTAATATCCAGTTGGAAGAACCACCATGTGACTCTTGTCTTTACTTGATTTGAATTCTTCCCGCCTTGACTCACAATTAAGAAAGAAACCACCCGCTGACGAGAGTCACTGACTCGCTGATGACTCGCTGACGACACACGTCAGCGACCAAGTCTGGTCAGCGAATCCTTGACTCAACAATCTCCCCCTATTCGCTGAGAAGACTTGCAGAGTAAAAACTAGACTTCAAGAAAATAAGAAAGATAGAAAGATGTCTTATATTTCATCTTTAAACATTGCATGCTGATACTTCAAGCATTTACATTATAAGACATCTAAAGATTGGCAGCTTCAATCTCATAAGCATCTTCTTGCTTAGCGATTCTCAATACTGGGTCATTTCTTCTGTGAGGCTTCAGCAACTCTTCATCTATCTTGCTGATGACCCATCTGGCATGACTAGTCTTAGCAAATCTTTTCCTTATGCTGATAAGGAATCCAGTGGAAGCCTTTTCAATTTCTGCCAGACGAAAGAACAGCTGGTCATTCTGAAAGTTGGTGAAGAATATACCAGCAGGAGTCTCCAGTACTCTCCGTTCTTCGAAAAAGCTTCTGGGAGGGAGTCTGAGATTGAGCGCAGCATCACCAGAGATGGGAGGAAGATCAGCAGATAAGGTTCTATATGCTTCTTTCCTTTTTCTTTGAATCCTCTTGCCTGCTGAAGTGGTGATGGCTGCTGGAGTACCAAAGACTTGCCTTAACATAGGCAAGTCAGCCTTGAACTTGGTTTCATATTCTCTGGCCTTCTCAAAATATTCATTGAGCATCCTTTGGAGTTGGTCATAGCTGACAGCCTTCTTGTCTTTCACCAACATGTAAACTTCAAACCACTCAGAGGCACCCAGAGTGGAGGGTTTGACCCCTTCAAGTTTGATTGGCTTGTCAGCACCTTCTCTTAAGATCTTCAAGTTGGTCTTAAGACCCATTTCAGCTTTGAAGGCCTCAGCAGCAACTATCCTTTGAGGCCTCTTTCTGTCCTTCATATACTTTAACCATTTAGCCTTTTCTTCTTCAAAAACTTTTCTCTTTTCACTCATTTATTTTTCTACTTCAGCATATAAAGCTTCAGCACCACCAGTTTTCAAGAGCATTCGCTGCTCACCATCCAATTGATCTTTTTCCAGAAAAGGCAGCTGCTTGATGTACTCAAGATTTTTCCTTTCATTTTCTTGATTTTCTTTGATTCTATCCAGCTCCTTGATAGCTTCTTCTTGAGTCTTGCCTTCAGCAGTAAATGCCAAAATATCAATCATTTGGTGTTGATGACCTGCTGAAGATTGGATGGATAGCTGAGCAGCTGAAAGAGAGGATGAAGTAGCGATCACTTGTTCTGCTGGAAGAGCGGTGGGAGGTTTCTTGAAGAATCCAGAATCAGAGAGCTGTTTTCGACGAGTATCAGAAAGAGGAGTAATTTCAGCATTGGCCAGATATCGTCTATGAAAAACTGGAAGCAATTCCCTTGACCTATTTGTTTCCATTTCTCTAGCAAAACCAGCTTCCCATGTTGCTTTGATCACTTTGGGGTCAAACTGCTCCCCTACACCTTCAAAAACTTCAATGTAACCCGCATCAGCAGCAGGGCGAGGTACATTGAACATCACAATTTGTTGCTCCCCCTCACCACCAGCTGGGGGAGCTTCAGCATCAAATTCCTTTTCAATCTCCCCCTCAACACCAGCAGGGGGAACTTCAATATTAAAGTTTTCTTTTTCATGCTCCCCCTCAACACCAGTAGGGGGAACTTCAACATTTACTTCTTCTTTTTCATGCTCCCCCTCAACGCCAGCAGGGGGAACTTCAATATTCACATCTTTTTCATTACTAACAGCCACAATCGCCATTTCATCGGCTTTGGTGGTGTTAGTAGTAGCATCATCAGTTTCCAAAACCTCTTCAGCAGATTCTTCATATATTTTCTCAAGGGCTTTGTTCACTGCTTCACCAACCAAGTCTAGAACAGCAGCGTCAACTTTCTCCCCCTTGGAAGTTGTATTGTTAATAACAACTTCCACAGTCGCTGGCTGTTTAGATTGTTGATTTACCAGCTGGGCCAACAGATTTTTAATTTCAACTACCTCCTTCTCCAAGTTGATTTGCCTCTGACGATCTTCCTCAGTAAAAGCAACTGAAGGAACAGGAAGATCAACAACTTGCTTTTCTAAGGCTTGGATAGCCTTGGTGTTGTTCTCAACTTGTGTTGTCAGAGGGGAGATGAGATTATGCAGCTTCTTAATATCATCAGCAGCAGATTTGCTCGTGAAGGCTGCCTTCTTGGCTGAGTAGCTGGTGGAGTTGGCACATTTGAGCAGCGACAAGGCACTAGATCGAAGGATCTGCTGATCACGCTTGATAATTTTGGTTGATTCACAAATTTTGTGTTGATCATCTGCCATGGAGACAATTTCTTCTTTCAGCGTGTTTACTTCCTTGCTGTTTTCGTTTTGCTTGTTGTACCAGCTGGTCAAGGTAGAGACCAGCCTGCTAGACTCTTTGTCTTTCCATTCAACAGCAAGATTGGCAGCCTTTGTGAGATCATTTAATTGATACTCCACCCTTTCTAGTCTATCAGCAGTGTATGTGGAGTAGGAAATGCCCAAATCTTTAGCAACAAGGGGCTCGACTTCTTTTGGCAATTTAGAAGAACAACCAGGAATAGCTTGGAAAGAGGAAGGCATGCCCAGAGATAGCATGGTGTTCACTGGTTGTACTGGTGGAGTTTTGGGTCTTGCAGTGAGAACTGCTGGCTCAATATCGGCTTCAGTAGATGTGGTCTCAGCAATTTGAATTTCTTGAGAGACATTTCCACCAGTTGGCTCAACATTCTCTTCATCTTCTCCCACTTCCATGTCACTGGCTTCCTTTTCATCAGCATGATTGTAGGAATCCAGCTGAAAGTCATCAGCAACAATATCGCCCAAATCTAAATCACTTTCATCATCTACACCCTCCTCCATAAAGACATCAGACTCTTCATTTTCACCAACATTAACAATAGTGGTCTCTACTTCATTTCTACCTTCAACAACATCATCACCAGCACCTTCATTTGTTTCAATATGACCACCAACATTATCAACAGGACCTTCTTCTACATCTCGTTCATCAATATTTTCAACAGCAGTATCACCAGCATTTTCAATTATATCAACACTTCCACCATCTCCTTCAATATTTCTATCAGCATCCATTTCAGTCAAACCAGCACCTTCAACATTTTCTACATTCCTTCCTTCAACATTTTCAACCATAGTTTCTCCAGCACCAGAACCTTCAACAATATTATCATTAGCAGCTTGCGCATTAGTTTCATCAGCAGTGGCTGCTTCTCTTTCAGCGATAGAGAAGTTGAGAGGGGTAGGAGACAGGCGTGCTTCTGTTTCATCATGATGCTGCTCTAAGTTTTCTTCAGCAGTGGGGTTTTCTTCCTCATCAATGAGAGACAGCTGAGAGGATTCCAACCCCTTAATCGTGAGTCCCTTTGCTGTTTTCTTTTTTCTTTTGGGAACATCAGCAGCAGATGAGGAAGGAACAGTAGTCTTGGAAGACTTGGATCGTGCCTTTTTGGCTTTCTTTGCAGCCTTGGTGATTTCTTGAATAATTACTGTGCCAGCATCCACACCAGAGGGTGCTCTTATGTACAAGTGTGGATAAGAAGAGAAAAGTACCTCTTTCATTGGAGGAGTGAGTTCAGCAAACTTGCTGTCAAAGAATTCAGGATCACAAGCAGGCTGTTTGTAGACAGAGTGACCAATTCTTGGTGGCTTGCAGACAGTAGCACCAAATTGATTGTATTTTTCTTTAAGTTCTTGTTTGAAAATCAGAGACAAAAATCTTGTATAAGGAATTGTGTATGAGCGGTTGCTGGCTTGAACCTTTGATTTCATGTCTTCAAAGATCACTGAGGCAAAGTCAATGAACCTGCCAGTAGCTAAGGCATGAATAATTTGCATGTTTGAAGCAGTGGCCTGATCAAAGGATCCAGAGTTGCCACCCAAACACTGGATGACATGAGCGAACAATAATCTCCAAACACCAGGGAGATGCTTCTTCAGGGGGTTGTTGTTTGGCAAGTCTGCTCCATACCCAATGGTTGGGAGCCATGCTTTCCATTGATCAACAGTTGCCGGATTTACAAACGACCTTTCTGTGGTTTGTTCTGGTAGACCAAGTGCTGTACGAATGATTCCGGGTGTGATTTTAATTGTCAGCTCCTTCTTCTTTACTGTGCCAGTAATAGCACCAATGCCTACCTTATAATCACATGTCCACCAGAATTCCCGGAGAAGATAGACGTACATATCTTCAGGATCGGAATAAATGGCATTTGTCACTGGGCACACTTTTATGAAATCAAGCATTTGTTGGTACCCAGTTATGCCGGATGGAACTTCAAGGGAACCCAGATAATTATTGGATTTGATGGTGAGTCTTTGGGCTTGAAAGTTTACTTTTTGAGATGAAGGAATAGTTTCTGGATCAAATATTTTTGAATGCATATAAAGAGGAACATGTTTAAGTGCCTTTTGAGTCCCCAAGTCATCTTCTGGCAACTCAACATGAGTGGGAGATACAGGAGGATTATTGGATGAAGGGTTTTCAGTTTGTGGTTGATTTTCTGGTTGTTGTTGTTGGGAAGATGAAGAAGACATTTTTTATTTTAGGAATATGAAGAAGAGAAGATGAAAAGATTGAAGAAGAAATCAAAAAAGATATTAGGAAATTTGAGAGTGTTTTTAGGAGATTTTGAGAATATGAGAGAAGGAATGAGAATTATGAGAGTATAAGGGAAGGTGATGGAGACGGTGAGAATATATATGGTATGGATATGGGCCCCATAACTGCAAAAGTGAACCGTCATGTATACTCTCTTTCATACGTAATATAAGTATACGTATTTCAAAAAGGAAAATAAATATTTTGTAAATATAAAAGTACAAAATAATAAATTTTTAATTTATAAAATACGTTTGATATACGTATGTGAGTAACGTATAAAAGTGGTTTGATGTGACAACTTGTACCACGATTTCAAATACACTCGAGTGGTTACGGCGCGTACAGTGTACAAGTTGCCCATTAGGGAGAAAATCGAGGTAACCGTTTGAAATTCCTATTAAAATATTAGTAAAAGTACTTAGTGGATATGCTCATATGATAAGTAGTTAAGATCTAAGTATATCCACTGACCAAGTTAGAAAATATGGTTACCTTATTTTAAAAAAGGTGTCAATCAGTGACTTTACGACTTACGTTGGTCGCTGACCAATTTTATACAATTTTTGGCAAATTGTCAGCCATCAACGGATTTTATTTGTCTTTACCAGCAGCCGTTTGCTGCTGGACTAGATAGAGACTTTTAGCTCTCTATTGCTTTTGTTTTGCTTTTTCCCAAAGCAACAGGGATCAACGGATTTTAGAAGTCTTTACCAGCAGCCGTTTGCTGCTGGACTAGATAGAGACTTTTAGCTCTCTATTGCTTTTGTTTTGCTTTTTCCCAAAGCAACAGGGATCAACGGATTTTAGAAGTCTTTACCAACAGCCGTTTGCTGCTGGACTAGATAGAGACTTTTAGCTCTCTATTGCTTTCGTTTTGCTTTTTCCCAAAGCAACAGGGATCAACGGATTTTAGATGTCTTTACCAGCAGCCGTTTGCTGCTGGACTAGATAGAGACTTTTAGCTCTCTATTGCTTTTTATGTTTAGCAAGTAAGACACACTTGAACTTGCTGAAAGAAATTTTGACCATAAGGTCACTTTTCAACTTATAAGAGAGATGTAAGTTGAAGCATCAGCAGACATGACAAGTCATGTCGCTGATTCACCATTCAGCATTCCCAACTTACTGACCAGATACTTGAATCTGGTTTCATCTAAGGGTTTTGTGAATATGTCAGCAAGTTGGTCATCAGTGGGAATGAAGTAAATTTCAACATCTCCTTTCATGACATGGTCACGAATGAAGTGGTACCTAATGTCTATGTGTTTGGTCTTAGAATGCTGAACAGGATTGTGTGTGATAGCAATTGCACTTGTATTATCACACATTATGGGAATCTTAGAGAATTCTAAGTCATAGTCAGCGAGTTGGTTTTTCATCCAGAGGACTTGTGCACAACAACTTGCTGCTGATACATATTCTGCTTCAGCAGTGGAGATGGACATTGTATGCTATTTCTTACTAGACCAACTAGTCAGCTTCCCCCCCAACAGTTGACATCCACCACTGGTGCTTTTCCTATCTAACATGCAACCAGCATAGTCAGAGTCAGAATATGCAACTAAGTCAAAACTGGAGTCTTTGGGATACCAGAGAGCCAGTGTGGAGGTACCTTTTAGATACTTGAAGATTCGCTTGACAGCGAGAAGATGAGACTCCCTAGGAGAGACTTGATATCTTGCACATAAGCAAGTAGCAAACATGATGTCAGGATGACTCGCTGTGAGATACATCAGCGAGCCAATCATTCCCCTATAGTGAGTGGGATTCACATGCTTACCATCAGGATCAGCATGGAGATTATTAGGAGGAGACATAGGAGTGGCTTTAGTGGTCACATTGGACATGTCAAATTTAGCCAGCATGTCTCGAATGTACTTCTCCTGATTAATGAAAATCCCATTTGGGAGTTGTCGAATTTGTAGACCAAGAAAGAAAGTCAATTCACCCATCATGCTCATCTCAAAATGAGAAGACATCAGTGAACTGAACTTAGTACAAAGTTTCTTGCTGGGGGACCCAAAGATGATGTCATCCATATATATCTGGACATAAAGAACATCAGCACCCTTTCTATAGATAAAGAGGGTGCTGTCAATGGACCCTCGCTGAAACTTGTTAGAGAGAAGAAATTCAGAAAGAGTGTCATACCAGGCTCTAGGAGCCTGTTTAAGGCCATATAGAGCCTTATAAAGACGATAGACATGGTGTGGCTTGGCTGGATCTTCAAAACCAAGTGGCTGCTTAACATAAACTTCCTCATCGAGTTTTCCATTTAGGAAGGCACTCTTAACATCCATCTGATATACTGTGAAGTTTCTGTAAGCAGCATGTGCCAAAGAATAAGCGAATTGCTTCTAATCGGGCCACTGGTGCAAAGGTTTCATCGTAATCAACACCTTCTTCCTGAAGGTATCCTTGTGCAACCAGCCTAGCCTTGTTACGAGTAACTACACCATCTTGGTCCATTTTATTCCTATAAACCCATTTTGTGCCAATGGGTTCTTTGTCAGCAGGTAGAGGGACAAGTAAGTCCCAACTCAATAGATGGCACTACCTGAAGACACCTCAATGTCGATGGTGGAGTTACTTTGCAATATATGCACTGAAACTGGAGACGACCAGTTGCAGTGTGTATATACCAAGTTCTAGATAGATTACTTATATAAATGACAATAAGTAAAGAACAATGCAATAATACAAATAACTTGTAAGATAACTTGATGAGACAATATGTAATTTTCAATGTGTAATTTATTTATTGATGTTAAACAATTTACAAGGTTGTTGCGGAACCAAGATAATACAAAGAATGTAAATATCCTAACAACCTATGAAATACAATTGATCTACACTAGGAATTTCTCAAGACAATCGAAACACTTAAAGTTGTGAAATGTTCCTTTTAGCGATTGAGAGAATATTGCACAAGTTCACCAAGAATATTACAGGTTTGCAAAGTGTGAAGTTATTCGACTTTGTGAATTAACTTGATATTCTTGTTGTGCAATGACTTGTATTTATAGGCAAAGTTAACATTGAGATGTTAACTTTAGCCGTACAAATGTGGTTGGGAGCATTTAAGGAATAGCATTTAATTCCTTAAAAGGCAGTGTAAAGTCGCATGTTAAAGTGACTTTACTCAACCACCTTTATGTACCTTTTAATACTTAAATAATAAGATAAGGCTTATTATCCGGGTAAAGGTACATAAAGTATACAAGCCAATTCCTCGTAATCAGTGTAAAGCTTTGTAAGGGCTTTCCACTGAAGGTCTCCAGTTTGTAACTGACTAGAATGTCAACTGGGCTTCGCTGCCATTGCCATTCTCTATCTTCCATTTGTTGTCTTCGACTTCAACTAGAATGCTTCTTCAACTTGGTCAGTTCTCAACTGGAGGAAGTCTTCAGTTGCGTTAACTGTACGGTGCAACTGGACTTCAATATATTTCTCGACAAATCTTCTTGGTCACCAGTTTACTGGTCACCAGATGCAACTGGTGACTGGTTAGTGTGAACTGGTGACTGGCCAGTTCCAGGTGAACTGGTCCTAACAGACAAACCAGACATGCTGTCGTTTGAACTGGGTAAGTTCTTCTTGCATAGCCTCTACCCAAGAAGGATCAGCCATTGCTTCTCCTATATTCTTAGGGGTGATCATCGACAAGAAATTCACATAGAGACATGTGTTTCTAGTCGCTGATCGAGTAACAATCCCTTGAGAAGGATCACCAATCACTTGGTGAGCTGGATGACTAGAAGTCCATTTAAGTGCAGGAACACTTGATGAACCTAGTTGAGTGTCAGCGGAAGACTGAGAGATGGGTCCAGCAAAGAGATTATTGTAAGAGGAGAAGTCAATGGTAAGAATGGGTTCAGGATTAAGATCAGTAGAGCCATTCGACTGATTTGAGTTATCATTGATGTTGGAGTCATCAGCTGACTCCATATCATCAGCATTAGCTGATGCATCATGAAACTCTTCCTCAGTAGAGTCATCAGCATGCACGTCATCAGCCAGTGATCTAGGTTTGGTTGATGCTGCATGGATTGATCTTAAGATAGGCTCAACTGGCTCAATCGAGTAGATATGAGCAGCAACTTGCTCTGGTTCAGCATCTACTGAACTATCCTGTTTGTCATGCTGATTATTATCAGGCAGCGAGCAAGATGCATCAACAAATGAGTCAGCTTCCTTAAAGTGAGGATCAGCGAGCTCATTGAAAATGACTTCAGATGAAGTAGTTTGAATGTCCTTAAGAGCTGATGAACTTTCATCAAAGGTTACATGGATTGATTCATCAACCTTTTGAAGGAGAGTATTGAATACTCTAAAAGCCTTGCTGATGGAGGAATAACCAAGGAAGTAGCCATCATCAGCTTTAGGATCAAATGTTCCTAGGTGATCCTTGTTATTTAAGATAAAGACAGGACATCCAAAGACAGGAAGTATTTAATTTGAGGTTTCTTACCTTTCAAAACCTCATAAGCTGTCTTGTCATGTCTTTTGACAATAAGACATCTGTTTTGAGTATGATAGGCAGTGCTGACAGCTTCTGCCCAGAATTTACTAGGCAAGGAAGACTCGCTGAGCATAGTACGTGCTGCCTCAATTAGAGTTCTGTTTCTCCTTTCAGCAACACCATTTTTCTTAGGAGTTCTGGTGGAAGAAAAGTTTTGTGAGATCCTTGATCAGCACAAAAGGATTCAAGAGTGTGGTTTCTGAACTCAGTACCATGATCGCTTCTGAGTTCTTTAACCATTATGCTGTTGAGGTTTTCCATTTTCTTGATGAAATTGATAATCTCTTCAGCAGCATCACTCTTAGAACGAAGAAAAATAGTCCAGGTATATCGTGAATATTCATCCACAATTACTAAAGTGTATCTGCTACCCTTTAGACTTTGGACATTTACAGGACCAAAAAGGTCCATGTGAAGAAGATGAAAGCAGCCAGTGATAGAATTGGCCTGCTTTGTTTTGAAAGTGGCTCTGTGGCTTTTACCTTTTTCACAAGCATCACAGAGTCTATCCTTTTCAAAAGAGAGATGAGGAAGGCCACGAACAAGGTTCTTTTTGGCCAGAGAGTTGATGGTTTTGAAATTCACATGCGACATACGCTTGTGCCATAACCAATTGAGTTCAGCAGCTGACTTAGCAAAGAAACAAGTCTCACTATCAGTTTTGATAGGAGTGAAGTCCACCAGATATACATCTCGTTTTCTTGGAGCGACCAAGACGACTTCCTTGTTTATATTTACAACAGTGCCTTGATGCTTATCAAGAATCACTTTATAGTCAGCATCACAAAGTTGACTTATGCTGATGAGATTATGTTTTAACCCATTAACATATGCAACCTTGGTGAACTTAATGAGACCATTAGAGAGATGACCATATGTAACATTGCCATTTTAGCCCGTTAATTGTTATATATGATAATGGCAAACTTTATAAATATAAGAAAACTTTGGGTATTTTTGGTGCATATATATATATGTGTATATTGTAATATCTGCTATCTGGATGATCTGTTTTATTAAGGAAACGAACCCGAAACACCCGTAACCTTACATCTAATCCAAGTTAAGACATAATTAACTAGGATTAGTTAACTAAGGATAGTTAACTAAGGTTAGTTAACCAAGGTTAGTTAACTAGCCCATGGTATTGCAAAACCATCAAACTAGCCCATGGTATTCCTTAACTTAACCATAGTTACCAACAAAACTAAACTAGTAACCATGGTAAATTACTACCTATAAATACTAGCCTTAAGTTCTCATTAAAAACTCACACCTTAAACTTCATTCTCTCTCTATTTAGCATTCTATAAGTCTAAAATCATCTTCCCTTCTTGTTATAAGTTTCAAAGAACACTTGATTGTTCTAGTATAAGCAAAGTCGCTTTGATCTCAAAGTGCGCCGAAAATCGTCAAGAGAAGTTGTTATCAACAAATCTCTCTAAAGATCTTCAAAAGTTCTAGTTATAATACTCAATTTGGGTTGGGAATAATCTTCAATTATTAAGTAAACAAGTCCAAGTCTTGAAAGAATTTCATTTGAATTAGAAGTCGTGTTCTTCGTACGTCGAAAGTTTGATCTTAGAGTTCATAAACTCTCCTTTCTTGTAAGTGTTTTTATAAAACCTTACTATACTTTGCTTTATGATTATATGACTATATGTTATGTATTGAAATGCTTGTCAACTTAATTTTATACTCAATTGATACATAATTGCATTTAAATACGGTAACTATCGCTTTTATATGTGAATATTGAAATATTGTTACTATTGCGAAAAATGAATTATTAGTGAAAGTACGAGAAATCGTAAAACTTTTATAAATCATCTTGAATACTTATTATGGTATATAAACAAGGGCATAGTTATATACCTAACTATCCTAATTCATATAATTACTATTCACCATCTGTGAATTATTTCGTATTTTCGAATTGTTTGATTTATGGATAGAATATATCCTTGATACGCTTTTAACCGCACAATGTTTCCGAAAGTGATTGCACCTTGGGCCTCTTTGGCTTATGCAGGAGGAATGGAAGGTAGTTCGCGAAAAGTTTGCATAAGCATTCACTAAGCAACTTAATTCACCCCGGTATTCTTCACGACCCAAGGCCAACCCTAACACAACTTGGAAATAAAATGCTGGTTTTTCCTGCCATTTAAGGTATCTCTTCAATTGTAATCAATACATTTTGTATTGATTATAATACATACCATTCAAGGTATCTTTTCATATCTCTGCTATTGAAAGCATCTATTCGTTACAAGATTAATACATTCTTCGTATTAATCCTATTATTTAAAAAATACTTCAAAAGGATTTAGAAATATCAGAGGAATACTGTATATATCCTACGGATACGTATTACATACGGAAAGTTACATTTTTACCCTACAGTTTCAAAGGTATCATTTTTCGTCCTTATACTTTGGACATTTGACAATTTAGTCCCTCAAGTTTCAAAAATGACAATTTAGTCCCTCAAGTTTTAAAAATGACAATTTAGTCCCTTAAACTTTTATAACATAAATTACGTTGACAAGCGTATTAATAAATCCTTATAGTTGTATATCTATATCTGGAATTTAGCATGAATATAAATCAATTCACATTGAAATTAGGGAATACGTAACGTGGCCAGTTGACTCGCTCGTCATCGTTAACTACATCAATCTCTTCTATTTTGCTGTTGAACTATCAATAATAAGGTGAGTTTCGTAAACCCTCCCTACTCAATTGAGATTCGGGCTGAAAAGTGTACATGCTTGTTTAATTGTTGATTGTTATTTGATTTGATTGATTGTATGATTGAATTGTTTATGTGGACATGTTATATGTGATCATTTGTTGAATGTTGTATTGTATGAAACGTAAACGTTGTTATACATGCTGTTGAAATATACATAAGTCATGTTGTTGTACATGCATTTGAAATATATGTAAGTCATGTTGTTGTACATGCTTTTGAAATATATGTAAGTCATGCTGTAATGATCACGCCTTTGGAAGACATGTAAGTCGTGCCGGAATGTTGTTAAATCGTGATATGTGTTGATGTTGTGCTAACGTATACCCTTTTAGGGTTTTCCTTGGATGTGATTAGTTTCCCTAATCCTCACTTATTGTTAACGGTTGTATCCGATACGGTTATTCCTTGTTACTTGTCCCTACGAACTCACCAACTTTATGTTGACGCTCTTTAGTATACTTTTCAGGTAATCAAGTTAATCAGAGACAGAATGGATGAATAGATGCTTGCATTGCTAGGGTTTGGACTATCTTTGGACTTTCTGGATCCGTGATCCTTATTTCCCTTTAACGGGTTATGCTTAGGATCAACTACTATTGTTTGAACATTTTTCTTTTAAGTATGGATTGAGTGTGTATTTTGATGAATGTTGGTTATTGTAATGAGCTTGTGGATTGTTTCAATCTATTGAATGCATATAGTTTGACTCTACATAATTCCCATGTCATGCTGTGCTTTTCTAAGTGATACCCCATGATTCCGCCATGTTGGGTGTTACAGAATGGTATCAGAGCCGTGGTTGTAGAGAACTAGGAGGATTTACCTAGTCTATAGCCATCGCACCCACATTTCATATTAGCATGCATAATAGGGAACTTTGTGTGCAACGTGAACTGTATGATGCATAAAAACATTTTAAACGGAGTTCGTAGGTTGCTTATAATATGATGACTTGATTGTTATGTGAGAATTGTTGTGATAAATGTATATGATAGTGTCGGGATACACCGTTAATTGTGGAAATGTTATGATGAACGTTGATGTGTGTGGAATCTTAGATGCATTTATTATTTGTCCCCCAGCAAAATGAAATGATAGCATTAATGGAGTATAACATTCGATAACCCTAGAGGCGCCATCTATGGTTATCCTATGTCATATAAAGTTAATGATCTCATGGATTGCGCCTTGTGGATAGAGTATAGTAGCTACCCCGGTATGTTTAATGAGTGTTGATTAGGTGGAGGGTTAGCCGCTGGTACACCCTGTATACATACCCGGTCAACACTTAGAGAACATATTGGAATCGAGTTTTGATATCCATTCAATATATTAACAGTGTGGAGGGTTAGCCGATGGTACACCCTGTATACAAACACTTTTAATGTATTGAATGTTGAGGTTAAAATTCGGACTATGCTTTACCCACCTTGTTATGACTTGACCCTTTTATATAGCGTTGAATGTTTTCGTGATTGTATTGTTGATTGTAAATTGTACGATTGCTGAAGCCTTAGATTATTGCCATGATAATACCCCTGTAGAGATAACTATATTCATGCAATGATTTAGAAGGATTTAGGTATGTAATGTTTGACGGACAATTTTGATTATTCGTGTGAGAACTAACTTGCTGATCTAACACACGTGTCCAGGAAAATGGTTAGAACCAGGAGAGCTAACACTAACTATGGACCTCAGAATGAACCCGAGAACCCGATTGAACAAGAAGTAGTTGGTGGACGTGGTGACAGAGGTGGTCGTGGTGGCAGAGGTGGTCGTGGAGGTAGAGGTGGTCGTGGAGGTCGTGGTGGCAGAGGTGGTCGGGGTAATCCTAATCCCCCGATAACCGCCGAGGTTGTCGCACAAGCTCTAAATGACCTCATGCCGGATCTTATGGCCCGAATTCAAGCGGCCATGGGAAATAATAATGAACAAGAGGAACCGGAAGATGAAGCAGTTCCCATACAAAATGAACCAGAAAACGTAAATGTAAACGGTGTAGGTGTAGGAGAAGTTTTACCTAGACAAGATTATGATGTTCGTCAACCGGGATGCTTGTTTAAAGACTTCAAACTTTGTGGAGCCCCGGAATTTAATGGAGATGGTGGTGCTACGGGTTGCTTGGAATGGTTAGAGAGCATTGAAGCTATCATTGCTCGAAGTGGTTGTGCCTACCACCAAAGAATCACTTATGCTTCCGGTATGTTGAAAGGTGGGGCTCTTGAGTGGTGGAACGAAGAAGTTGATGAATTGAGGATTGATGTGGCTAATAATCTTCCATGGGGAGAGTTCAACAATATGATAACTACTAAGTATTGCCCGGCCCATGAACTGAGGAAATTGCAAGTGGAATTTTCTAAACTTGCCATGAAGGGAGGAGACTATGAGGGTTACACTCGCCGATTTGGCCAACTCTCTAGACTCATTCCCCACTATGTGAGACCCCAAGAGGTTAAGGTTGAGAAGTATGTTGCGGGATTGCCACATGAAGTGAGAGTGCTTGTCTCACACCCCACCATGCCTTTAACTTACAAAGAGGCAACCACCCGTACCGCTAGTATAACCTTGGAACTCATTAGGGGTGGCAAGTTGAACAAGAACGATAATAAGAATGACAATAAAAGGAAGGATGTTGCTGAGTCAAGCGGCACCAAGAAAGATGATCGGCGTGATAATAAGCGCCATGGTCGTGGTGGAAAGGTTTTTGCGACAGTAGTACCAACAAAGGGTCCTCAACAGGTTGGTTACACAGGGGGTCGTCCTTTATGCCCTAGGTGTAATCGCCATCATTGGCCTACCGTGAGGTGTGATGCTTGTTTTCATTGCAACCTACCGGGACACACCTCAAGGTTTTCCACTAACCCCCGGAATGGTCCTTTAAATGTTGCCCCTTAATGCTATACGTCCCCCGATGGTTCCGGGTTCTTGTTATAAATGTGGTAGCCAAGACCACTACCGCAACCGGTGCCCAAATCTTATTGGCCAACAAGTCCAAGTGACCGTGCATCCTAACCAGTTGCAAATTGCCGGTCCGAATCAAAACCGAGGAAACCAAGGACAACAACAACAACCTCCTCAAGCTCCTCGCCAACAATTGGCCCCCCGTGGAAGAGCTTTTGCCGTGAATGCGGCCGAGGCTCGTAGTGATCCTAATGTCGTAGCAGGTACCTTTCTCCTCAATCACCAATATGCTACCGTATTATTTGATTCTGGAGCCGATTATAGTCTCATTTCCAATGATTTTATTCCGTTGATCGATGCCAATCCTAGTCCGTTGTCCTATTGTTTTGAACTTGAAATGGTAAATGGTGGATTGTCTAGGATTAATCAAGTTGTTCGTGATTGTGTGTTAGATTTATGTGATCACCCATTTTACATTGACTTAATGCCTTTTGATATCGGTAGTTTTGATGTGATTGTGGGTATGGATTGGTTATCGGCCATGAACGCGGTAATTGATTGTGGTAGTCGAACTGTGAGGATTCCGTTAGAAAATAGGGAAGAATTAGTGGTTCAAGGCGAAACGACCGAACTATGGTATGGGAATGTATATAGTGTTAAGATCACAAAGATTGAATTGAAAACCGTGCCCGTAGTTAAAGACTTTGCGGATGTATTTCCGGATGACCTACCGGGTTTGCCTCCATCTCGTGAACTCGATTTTCGTATTGATCTTATCCCAAATGCTTCTCCCATGGCCAAAGCACCCTATCGCTTAGCCATGACTGAATTACAAGAGTTGGCCGCCCAACTCAAAGAACTTCAAGAGAAGGGTTTCATTCGCCCTAGTCAATCTCCTTGGGGCGCACCGGTTTTGTTCGTTAAAAGAAAGATGGCACATTCCGAATGTGTATCGATTATAGAGAATTGAACAAACTAACGGTAAAGAATCGTTATCCTCTTCCTAGGATTGACGATTTATTCGACCAACTCCAAGGTGCTCGTGTCTTTTCCAAAATTGATTTGAGGTCGGGTTATCATCAATTGAGGGTTCATGAAGACGACATTCCAAAAACCGCCTTTCGAACGAGATATGGACACTTTGAATTTACGGTGATGCCTTTTGGGTTGACTAACGCACCAGCTGTGTTCATGGACTTGATGAACCGAGTGTGTCAACCCTACTTGGACCAATTTGTCATTGTTTTCATCGATGACATTCTCATCTATTCCAAAACCAAAGAAGATCATTTGGAACATTTGAAACAAGTCTTAGAGTTACTCTGGAAAGAAAAGCTTTATGCCAAGTTCTCCAAATGTGAATTTTGGCTTGAAGAGGTCCAGTTTCTTGGTCACGTAGTAAGCAATGAAGGAATTCATGTAGACCCAAGTAAAGTTGAAGCAGTGAAGAATTGGAGACGACCTGAAACACCGACCGAAATTCGCCAATTTCTTGGGTTGGCGGGTTACTATAGACGATTTATTGAAGGCTTTTCAAAAATCGGCCAACCTTTGACTTTGTTGACTCAACGAGAAAGAAGGTTTGATTGGGGAAAAGCAAGAACAAGCATTCCAATTGTTGAAAGACAAATTGTGTGATGCACCCATCTTGAGCTTGCCCGATGGAGTCGATGATTTCGTTGTATATTGTGATGCATCCGGGCAAGGATTGGGTTGTGTTTTAATGCAACGGGATAAGGTGATAGCATATGCATCAAGACAATTGAAGGTGCATGAGAAGAACTATCCGACCCATGACTTAGAATTGGAGCAGTGGTATTTGCTTTGAAATGTTGGAGGCATTACTTGTATGGCACCAAGAGCGTGATCTATACCGATCACAAAAGCCTTCAACATATTTTCACTCAAAGTGACCTGAACATGAGGCAAAGAAGGTGGCTTGAGCTGTTGAATGATTATGATTGCGTTATCCGGTATCATCCGGGTAAAGCAAATGTGGTAGCCGATGCTTTGAGTCGAAAGGAACGTATGAAGCCAAGACGAGTTAAAGCCATGAGCTTCACTGTATTAAAGAGTGTCCGTGACTCCATTATCGAAGCTCAAGAATTGGCAACTAGACCGGAGAACTTCACCGATGAAGCTTTACACGGTCTAGAAGAACAGTTTGATAGAAAGAACGATAATGGTTTGTATTTTGTTGATCGATTGTGGATTCCATTCTTGGAGGATGGCGATTGAAATTGATGGATGAAGCTCATAAGTCGGCTTATTCGGTTCACCCGGGTTCCGACAAGATGTATTTTGGATTAAGAGACTTGTATTGGTGGCTGGGAATGAAGACGGACATTGCTAGGTATGTTAGTCAATGCCTCACTTGTTTACAAGTGAAATCTGACCACAAGAAACCACCGGGTTTACTAGTCCAACCAGTAACACCGGTGTGGAAATGGGAAGAAATTGCTATGGACTTCATCACGAAGTTACCTAGGACGAGTAGTGGTCGGGACACTATTTGGGTAATAATTGACCGGTTGACTAAGTCGGCTCACTTCTTAGCCATCCGGGAAGATGATAAATTTGACACCATGGCACGTTTGTACATCAAAGAGGTGATATCCAAGCATGGAGTGCCGATTTCCGTGATATCCGATCGGGATGCCCGATTTACTTCAAAATTTTGGAAGGCGTTCCAGAAATCTATGGGTACTCGTCTCGGTATAAGTACGGCGTTCCACCCACAAACTGATGGTCAAAGTGAAAGAACGATTCAAACATTGGAAGATATGTTAAGAGCTTGTGCTATTGATTTTGGTGGTAATTGGGATGTGCATCTTCCTTTGGTTGAATTCTCCTACAATAATAGCTATCATGCTAGCATTGGAATGGCCCAATTTAAAGCATTATATGGGAGAGATTGTAGGTACCGCTATTATATATATATATATATATATATATATTATATATATATATATATATATATATATATATATATATATATATATATATATATATATATATATATATATATATATATATATATATATATATATATATATATATATATATATATATATATATATATATATATATATATATATATATATATATATATATATATATATATATATATATATATATATATATATATATATATATATATATATATATATATATATATATATATATATATATATATATATATATATATATATATATATATATATATATATATATATATATATATATATATATATATATATATATATATATATATATATATATATATATATATATATATATATATATATATATATATATATATATATATATATATATATATATATATATATATATATATATATATATATATATATATATATATATATATATATATATATATATATATATATATATATATATATATATATATATATATATATATATATATATATATATATATATATATATATATATATATATATATATATATATATATATATATATATATATATATATATATATATATATATATATATATATATATATATATATATATATATATATATATATATATATATATATATATATATATATATATATATATATATATATATATATATATATATATATATATATATATATATATATATATATATATATATATATATATATATATATATATATATATATATATATATATATATATATATATATATATATATATATATATATATATATATATATATATATATATATATATATATATATATATATATATATATATATATATATATATATATATATATATATATATATATATATATATATATATATATATATATATATATATATATATATATATATATATATATATATATATATATATATATATATATATATATATATATATATATATATATATATATATATATATATATATATATATATATATATATATATATATATATATATATATATATATATATATATATATATATATATATATATATATATATATATATATATATATATATATATATATATATATATATATATATATATATATATATATATATATATATATATATATATATATATATATATATATATATATATATATATATATATATATATATATATATATATATATATATATATATATATATATATATATATATATATATATATATATATATATATATATATATATATATATATATATATATATATATATATATATATATATATATATATATATATATATATATATATATATATATATATATATATATATATATATATATATATATATATATATATATATATATATATATATATATATATATATATATATATATATATATATATATATATATATATATATATATATATATATATATATATATATATATATATATATATATATATATATATATATATATATATATATATATATATATATATTGCTATAATAACATAAACAATTTGGTCAAATCTCAAACTTTTTATGTCAATTATAACTTCTATAACTACATAATATTTTTGGTATACATATATATATATGTGTGTCGAACTAGTGAGATATTGTAATATCTGCTATCTGGATGATCTGTTTTATTAAGGAAACGAGCCCGAAACACCCGTAACCTTACATCTAATCCAAGTTAAGACATAATTAACTAGGATTAGTTAACTAAGGTTAGTTAACTAAGGTTAGTTAACCAAGGTTAGTTAACTAGCCCATGGTATTGCAAAACCATCAAAATAGCCCATGGTATTCCTTAACTTAACCATAGTTACCAACAAACTAAACTAGTAACCATGGTAAATTACTACCTATAAATACTAGCCTTAAGTTCTCATTAAAAACTCACACCTTAAACTTCATTCTCTCTCTATTTAGCATTCTATAAGTATAAAATCATCTTCCCCCTTCTTGTTATAAGTTTCAAAGAACACTTGATTGTTCTAGTATAAGCAAAGTCGCTTTGATCTCAAAGTGCGCCGAAAATCGTCAAGAGAAGTTGTTATCAACAAATCTCTCTAAAGATCTTCAAAAGTTCTAGTTATAATACTCAATTTGGGTTGGGAATAATCTTCAATTATTAAGTAAACAAGTCCAAGTCTTGAAAGAATTTTATTTGAATCAGAAGTCGTGTTCTTCGTACGTCGAAAGTTTGATCTTAGAGTTCATAAACTCTCCTTTCTTGTAAGTGTTTTTATAAAACCTTACTATACTTTGCTTTATGATTATATGACTATATGTTATGTATTGAAATGCTTGTCAACTTAATTTTATACTCAATTGATACATAATTGCATTTAAATACGGTAACTATCGCTTTTATATGAATATTGAAATATTGTTACTATTGCGAAAAATGAATTATTAGTGAAAGTACGAGAAATCGTAAAACTTTTATTAAATCATCTTGAATACTTATTATGGTATATAAACAAGGGCATAGTTATATACCTAACTATCCTAATTCATATAATTACTATTCACAATCTGTGAATTATTTCGTATTTTCGAATTGTTTGATTTATGGATAGAATATATCCTTGATACGCTTTTAACCGCACAATGTTTCCGAAAGTGATTGCACCTTGGGCCTCTTTGGCTTATGCCGGAGGAATGGAAGGTAGTTCGCGAAAAGTTTGCATAAGCATTCACTAAGCAACTTAATTCACCCCGGTATTCTTCACGACCCAAGGCCAACCCTAACACAACTTGGAAATAAAATGCTGGTTTTTCCTGCCATTTAAGGTATCTCTTCAATTGTAATCAATACATTTTGTATTGATTATAATACATACCATTCAAGGTATCTTTTCATATCCCTACTATTGAAAACATCTATTCGTTACAAGATTGACAATTTAGTCCCTCAAGTTTCAAGAATGACAATTTAGTCCCTCAAGTTTCAAGAATGACAATTTAGTCCCTCAAGTTTCAAGAATGACAATTTAGTCCCTCAAGTTTCAAAAATGACAATTTAGCCCCTCAAGTTTCAAGAATGACAATTTAGTCCCTCAAGTTTCAAGAATGACAATTTAGTCCCTCAAGTTTCAAGAATGACAATTTAGTCCCTCAAGTTTCAAGAATGACAATTTAGTCCCTCAAGTTTCAAGAATGACAATTTAGTCCCTCAAGTTTCAAGAATGACAATTTAGTCCCTCAAGTTTCAAGAATGACAATTTAGTCCCTCAAGTTTCAAGAATGACAATTTAGTCCCTCAAGTTTCAAGAATGACAATTTAGTCCCTCAAGTTTCAAGAATGACAATTTAGTCCCTCAAGTTTCAAGAATGACAATTTAGTCCCTCAAGTTTCAAGAATGACAATTTAGTCCCTCAAGTTTCAAGAATGACAATTTAGTCCCTCAAGTTTCAAGAATGACAATTTAGTCCCTCAAGTTTCAAGAATGACAATTTAGTCCCTCAAGTTTCAAGAATGACAATTTAGTCCCTCAAGTTTCAAGAATGACAATTTAGTCCCTCAAGTTTCAAGAATGACAATTTAGTCCCTCAAGTTTCAAGAATGACAATTTAGTCCCTCAAGTTTCAAGAATGACAATTTAGTCCCTCAAGTTTCAAGAATGACAATTTAGTCCCTCAAGTTTCAAGAATGACAATTTAGTCCCTCAAGTTTCAAGAATGACAATTTAGTCCCTCAAGTTTCAAGAATGACAATTTAGTCCCTCAAGTTTCAAGAATGACAATTTAGTCCCTCAAGTTTCAAGAATGACAATTTAGTCCCTCAAGTTTCAAGAATGACAATTTAGTCCCTCAAGTTTCAAAAATGACAATTTAGTCCCTCAAGTTTCAAGAATGACAATTTAGTCCCTCAAGTTTCAAGAATGACAATTTAGTCCCTCAAGTTTCAAGAATGACAATTTAGTCCCTCAAGTTTCAAGAATGACAATTTAGTCCCTCAAGTTTCAAGAATGACAATTTAGTCCCTCAAGTTTCAAGAATGACAATTTAGTCCCTCAAGTTTCAAAAATGACAATTTAGTCCCTCAAGTTTCAAGAATGACAATTTAGTCCCTCAAGTTTCAAGAATGACAATTTAGTCCCTCAAGTTTCAAGAATGACAATTTAGTCCCTCAAGTTTCAAGAATGACAATTTAGTCCCTCAAGTTTCAAAAATGACAATTTAGTCCCTCAAGTTTCAAAAATGACAATTTAGTCCCTTAAACTTTTATAACATAAATTACGTTGACAAGCGTATTAATAAATCCTTATAGTTGTATATCTATATCTGGAATTTAGCATGAATATAAATCAATTCACATTGAAATTAGGGAATACGTAACGTGGCCAGTTGACTCGCTCGTCATCGTTAACTACATCAATCTCTTCTATTTTGCTGTTGAACTATCAACAATAAGGTGAGTTTCGTAAACCCTCCCTACTCAATTGAGATTCGGGCTGAAAAGTGTACATGCTTGTTTAATTGTTGATTGTTGATTTGATTTGATTGATTGTATGATTGAATTGTTGCTTGTTGAACGTGTTAATTGTTATATGTGATCATTATTGTTGAATGTTGTATTGTATGAAACGTAAACGTTGTTATACATGCTGTTGAAATATACATAAGTCATGTTGTTGTACATGCATTTGAAATATATGTAAGTCATGTTGTTGTACATGCTTTTGAAATATATGTAAGTCATGCTGTTGATCACATGCTTTGGAAACATGTAAGTCGTGCCGGAATGTTGTTAAATCGTGATATGTGTTGATGTTGTGTTAACGTATACCCTTGTAGGGTTTTCCTTGGATGTGATTAGTTTCCCTAATCCTCACTTATTGTTAACGGTTGTATCCGATACGGTTATTCCTTGTTACTTGTCCCTACGAACTCACCAACTTTATGTTGACGCTCTTTAGTATACTTTTCAGGTAATCAAGTTAATCAAAGACAGAATGGATGAATAGATGCTTGCATTGCTAGGGTTTGGACTATCTTTGGACTTTCTGGATCCGTGATCCTTATTTCCCTTTAACGGGTTATGCTTAGGATCAACTACTATCGTTTGAACATTTTTCTTTTAAGTATGGATTGAGTGTGTATTTTGATGAATGTTGGTTATTGTAATGAGCTTGTGGATTGTTTCAATCTATTGAATGCATATAGTTTGACTCTACATAATTCCCATGTCATGCTGTGCTTTTCTAAGTGATATCCCATGATTCCGCCATGTTGGGGTGTTACAGAATATCCTTCAGTTTGTCCAGTGGAGTTATCGCCAAACACTACAGTAGGGCCAGCAGCCTCTACGTAGTTATCCAGCAGGGTCTTAGAGCCAGTCATGTGTTTTGAACAGCCACTGTCCAAGTACCACACACCTTTTCCTAGCGAGCCCTGCATGGATATAACAGAAGGATTTAGACTGGTTCACTGTTAAACTCGCTGACAGCCATGTCAGCGGGATTAAAGATTTGAGCTTCAGAGGATTCCTCTCTACTGATAGTGTCATTAGTAGAGTGAGGAAGATGAGCGTAAATATCATCATCAGTAGTGAGAGGAAGAGGAGCACTTGGGTCAGTATTCTCATCTCTTGGAGAGTTATCAACAAGTTGATGAGCAGGAAGCATGTCACGAGTAACCTCATAGGTGAAGTATTGATCAGCAGAGGTATAAGTGATAGTGTTTCCAGTATCTAGAACAGTCAAGTTGCTGACTTGATTGTTGTTCCCATACTCGACCAGAATGCTACCATGACCATTAGAAATGATCTCTTGAGACTGGGGAAAGGAGATTCGCTGAGCAGCAATGAAGTCAGCAATGTTTTCCTCAGTGAGAACAGTTGTATCTCCTACACTATTTTCAAGTTCATTAGAAGGGGTATTCTCGCTGACCATAGTGGAGGAGGAGGAGGCAGCAGTTGAGAAAGGAGGATTTGGTTGAATGACAACTTCAGGAGCATCCCTCGAGTTATCTTCATCACAATCAGAAGCAACATGACCTCTGCTGCCACATATGTAGCATTTTTTACCAGAGGTGCTGCCCTTTTGATTTTGAAGGAGAAATTCCTTCAATTGAGAAGAGAGATCATTAACTCGCTGAGTGAGTTCGTTAATTTGGGGATCAGAGGAGGAAGATGCCTTTTTCTTTTGCTTTGGCTTTTGCTTATGCTTAAGTGTAAGCTGAGGCATCTTAGGAGCAGGACCCAAGATGGACTTTCCTTTTGGATCCTCTGATTGAGAAGTAGAGGGATTTTGTGATCCCTTTACAACACTCCATGCTTGTCTGACAGCAGGATGAGAGGAAGAAGAAGAACCCTGCTGAGATGGATGCACTCTTTTAGGAGTGATCGATCTGGGTTGCTGATTAGGAGTAGCTGACCTCATTTGCCTATGAGGTAGGTACTGCCTGTTAGGAGTAGTAGCTCTCACTTGCTGATGAGGCAAGTGTCCTCTTTGAGGAGTGATAGGTCTTACTTGCTAATGGGGCAAGTATCCTTTCTGAGGAGTGATAGACCTATTTTGAGTATGAGGCATTCTTTCTTTTTGAGGAGTTTTATACCTCATATTGGAAGGAATAGGCATGGATTGGGGTGCCTGCTGATGGACCTGTCTATCAGCAGGTCTGACCTGAGAAGGTCCTACTTGCTGATATCTAGCGTCACCGAACCTGACGCGTCTTTTCATAAGACGATCATGCTGATCAGATTTACTGTCAGCATGTGCAGGTGCTTGATGAGAGGTTGAGAAAGAAGGGGTTTGAGAAGCAACTTGTTGTGATTGCTGACTGACAGAGTTAGCACGCTGAGGCGTGCTGTAGTCATAAGGTACAACAACTGTGCTTCTCTTAAAAGGTTCAGCAGCTTTAAGAGTAAGTTGCTGAGGAGCGACTGGTTTAAAACCATCACTGCCAATATCTCCTTCAAAAGATTCCCCAGAAGAGTATTGAACTCTTCCTTCATTAGGCATCATGCCAATAATGGGAAGATGAGGATAAGGATTGCTAGTGCTTGCTGAGGAGCTAGCACCATTTTCCTCGGCTGGGGTAGATGGGTCGCTGGTGGAGGTAGAGGTAGAACCAGCTTCCATTTCATTATGGTAATCATTAAGACCCCTAACGAAATACCATTTCTTCATTTCTTCAGGAGAAATGACAGCAGAAGGAGGAATGGAGATTTCAGGTTTCACATCATCATTGAACAAGTCAGAGAGAGTGGCAGCGGCCTCAAAGTCACCGCCAATGACTGCCTGAACTTGGGCAGGGACTTGTTCATTTAGACACTTATGATGAAACCTGGAAGCTTTTGACCAGGAGGTCACAATCTTTTTAAGGTTGGCAACTTCAAGCTTGAGTTTTTCATTCTCAAGCTGAACTTTTTGTGCCAGCAACTCATGAGATTGGAGTTCAACATGAACATTCCTCAGCTCATTGAGTCTTTCAGATTTGTCACTTAACTCTAAGGAGACAGAGTCAAGTTTAGATTGGATATCAGCTCGTATAGATTCAACGAACTGGATATCACACAGAAGAGATTCGAAGATTTTAGGTTTATCTTCATCAGAGGCAGAAGAGTGAGCACATACCTTTTTAATGGTGACATTTACCCACTGACTGGAAGAGACTTGGTCTTTTGTCAGTGCATCACCATCAGCGAGTGCCATAAGACACATGGCATCAACGTACTCTTCACTGTCTGAATCATCTGATTCAGCCCAGTCATGTTCTTCAGCGACCAGCCCTTTTGCTGGTGTTTTTGCCTCCTCCATCTCAGCAACCTTTGCTTTAAGCTGATAGTATTTGTTCCTGTACTCATCAGCAGGTTTAGATGGGTTAGATTTAGGAGCAGCAGGAGTTGGAAGAGCAACTCTGCACTCCTTTTGGTAGTGTCCCTTCCTACCACATCTCCAAGCACTCCTCTTGAGATTTGTCAACAGGAGGCTTATATGGAGCAACCGACTTACGGTTGTTCCATTTTTGTGAGTACCTCTTGCCAGCGACCAGGGCAAAGTCCATGAAGTCGCTGAACATCTCTTGTTTCTCATCAGCGTCGAGATCATTAACAAGAGATTGAATAGGAGGTGGGAGATGAGAGGAGCTGGCACCATTATTAAGATTAATGGGCTCAGCAGAGACAAGGGCAAGGGGATCAATAACAGAATATGCTAAAGAAGAAGTAGAAGAGGAGGGACCAGCACTATGTTGTGCGTCAGCAGCAGCTCTTAGAGTTTGAGCAAGAGCTCTCTCTTCAAACTGAAGCATGCCAAAGAGAGATTCAAGATCAAGACCATTGAGTCGCTCTGTGGTCCTAAGGATTTGTCTCAATCCTTGCCACTTGATTGGAAGACTATCAATGAATTTGTGGCACACCTCAAAGTTGTCATGGGTGATACCAACATTGGTCATGTCATTTAGCAACCCTTTAAATCGGGTATAGGTGCCATTGAGACCTTCATTTGGAAGAGAAAAGAATTTTTCATATGCTCTTTTAAGGTCTATCTTTTTAGTGGCAATGGTAGCAGTAGAGCCCTCATACATGCTACATAACCTATCCCAGACTTCTTTAGAAGTGGGATATTTGATGATGAGCTTCATGATGTCAGTAGGAAGGGTAGAGACAATCATGTTTTTGAGCCTGGAATCAAGATTTACCAGTCTACGCTCATCATCGGTCCATTGTACCTCTGGTTTGACTATGTCAATCACAATCTCAGGAGCATCAGCAGTTGCTCCTGGTGTTCTTTGTACCAGAGTAGGTACGTATGGACCTTTGGTCATTATGGTTATAAGGCAGGGTTCTACACCAACTATGTGAAGAAGCATTCTTTCCTTCCAAGATCCAAAGTCTTCAGGCTCGAATCTTGGAGGAACAGACACGTAACCAAAGTCACGTGTGTTCACAAGAGTTGGTACAACAGTCATGTTCTTGTATTTTAAGAAAGAAATAAGAATTTAGATAAGAAAAGAACAAAATTTAGAAAGAAATAAGTATGCAAACAGATCTTTGTTTCAATAATTTAGAAACAGTGGCTCTGATACCACTTAACAGTCCACGATTTGCACACTTATAATATAATTAATCTAGACAAGAAGGTAAGTAGAAAGTAAAGAACAAGAACAAGAATAAAGTTCAAGTACAAGAAACTATGCAAAGTCTAATCATATGTATCATTGATTAAACAGTGAATACATGGTCGATATTACAACTTGTCTTACAAGAAAAATACAAGAACAATATAATTGTTTAGTTTTAGACAAACTAGAAAACTAAAACAATTACAAGAAATAATAAGTGACACACACTTGTGGTGACAAACACAAAGTGTAAATGATGCGGCTGTGTTGCTTTATATAGGGGAGGAATTAGGGCAACACAACCTTACAATGATAGTGATAGAATGGTGGTTGTCGACTTCTCATTGGCTCGAAGTACTTGGATCCAGGAGCCTTTGTCTTCTTTACCAAAACGGGTATGAAAGAGAAAACCCTTGTTTTGGTTCCAACTGTACCTTTGCCATATAAGGTAATATCCAGTTGGAAGAACCACCATGTGACTCTTGTCTTTACTTGATTTGAATTCTTCCCGCCTTGACTCACAATTTGGAAAGAAACCACCCGCTGACGAGAGTCACTGACTCGCTGATGACTCGCTGACGACACACGTCAGCGACCAAGACTGGTCAGCGAATCCTTGACTCAACACAGTTACATGCCATCCTTTAATTTACTGATCATGCTTAGTTTTATGGTGGTGTTGATCTTAGCGGTTATAATGTTTCCTACCTTGGTTCAAGAACTTTATAGTCATTTAGGAGCTTTAACTTCATAACTTCTAAGCAATGTTTTCTATATATGATTCATGAAGGTCGGAACATTCATGTCGATAAAGTGGCTATGTTTTGAACTGTTTATATGCTTAAGCTATTAAGTATTCTAAGCTTTAGATCTTGGTGTCCCAAGTGGGCTGCTTGAGCTATCACTTAGAAAGAGGTTGCGGACAATATTTATATTGATGATAATACAACAAACGGCATTACAATAATTAGCTTATGGTTTTTTGATTTGTTATAATTCCACGAGAAAAATCTCAGCAGAGATCCAACTACAGGGAAACTCGGGAAGATATTATCCTCCAAATCAAGAGGCAGTACTACTCAACCTGTTGCCACTCTATTCTCTATCAGAGTTAGTGTGCAAGAAAATAGTGTCAAGAGTAGAAGCATCATTGTTCACACATCTAAGTAGACATTGGTTAACTTTATAACTCATTTCCAGTATCAGTTCATTTTCTTTTACAAACCCAAATAGACTATTTATTAGTAGTTTGGATATTTTCACTCAACTATGTCATCTTTAGGTAAATGGTTGGTAATGTGTGAATGGTAATTGTGTATTGCAGTTTGGAAGTACATATATACCCAAATCACAATTATTACATCACAAGGTTATTTATAGAATTACTTATGAGTACGATCCATTGCAGTTAATTCTGGAACTCGGACCTTACATTGACGAACTCACAAAAACTGGTGGTGCTATAAAGGAGTTTGTTAACCCCAAGTAGTTTCTCTGTTACTCAACCATTTATTTGTTATTATGTCTTTTGCTTCTATTTTTTTTCCTTCCCTATTTTTCAATTACTAACAAATGCTTTCCTGGAAGTCAAAGAAATAGCGTGCATTCTCTTTCTTTCTTTGGGTTTTATGTTTTCATGTTTTGGAATTCAGGCACCATGGTTGTTGTTTTGGAAGATTATGTTGGTGCCATTGATGGCTTTTGGATTTTTATGTTTCTAATTTCCTATAATTACGGAAATTTAGAATACGTTAATTTTAAAAATAAATTTACAATTTACACATTGCAGGCCAGTGGATTCCCTGAGCCCGAAATCATTCACTATAATCCTAAGGAGTTCGACTATTCTTACTGATCAAACCAATGTTCTTTTTTAACCCGGCCAATATTCTTACTGATCATTCACTATATAATTCCCTAACTAGGTTTTTCTAAGTTTGTCCTATGTGGCACCCTTTAGGTTGCAAGAAAAGGGCTAAAATCTAACGTGGCTTTATTTAAGATTGGGTATGCCTGCGGTTGAAGGTAAAATAGCGGTTTTGAGTGGTAGGCCCAATTAAGTTGTTTTGTAAACCGTCTAGTTCCCTCTTCTCTCTCGCTCCCTCCCTCTCATTCTCCCTTTGGTCTCCTGTATTCTACATAATCATCTTCTCCAAATTATTATGGATTATCAAAGGCAATAAAGACAAGGATGATGAAAGGTACTTTTCTTTTGCTATTATTATTTTTGGTGATTAGTCTAATTGAGATTTTGGGTGATTACCCTTTAGGCATATCAAACTCTTTTTTGTTGTTGCTAATTGTTTACAAACTCTAGAAATCAGATGAAAAATTATTTGTTTTGTCTTGCTTTCACGGTCATCACTTTCGATGTCAGAAGTTTACTAAATTTTTATGATTCAGATCAATATCAGTTGAAGAATGTTTATGATTTTTTTTATGTTAACCAGTTTGTTTATTTTAATAAATCATTCTCTGATTGTATATCCTCTAATTTTTTGCTCAGTTTATTCTCGAATTATACTTAAACTTTCATGTATTTAGTTCAACTTGAGGTTCTTTATCACCAACTGATTTTTTTATTCTCACGAGCACCAAGTGTTTGGTATATTTTCTCGACCAATTATTTGTTGCATTTTCTCAACCAGTTATTTGTTGCATTTGGCCTGATGAACTTCTGTTTTGTACTTTAGTAGTTTAGTACTGGATTTTAGTATTTATAGGAAAGCCAAAGGTGGTTAAAGTAATGGGTTCGTGTTAAAATGTGTAATTTCAAGTTCGAGTCATAATGGGTTGTGTCGGCCGAGTGGAAAACACAGTTTTTTTTCCATCTTATAAAATTCTACAATTAAATAATGTGCTAAAGACGATTACAAAAATTATATTACTAAACTATTAATTTAACCTCCTTTGATAAATGATGTGTAAAATCGAGTTTAAAAATTTATAAACTAGAAATATCTAATTATCGACTACTACACACTTATGGGCAGTGACCCAACCGTATATAGTATAGAACAAAGGTAAGACCATGTCGATCCACATAGACTATTTATCAAGAACTAAGCGAGTTTTAAGTTTAGTTAATTTTCCCCATGGTGCAAGCTGCTAAAATGCATTTTAGTGAATCATCTCCTGAGCTTTGTTTCGAATTATATTGGAGTTAACTAAACTAGAAGCTTCTCCTCAATCATAGTATAGCCAACGCCAAATCTGAAGCTATTCTACACATGTTTTGATAAAGTAGGAAAATTGTCAGTTGTGTTAGACCTGTAGCGGCCTTGGTTCTTTTAAGTATCCAGGGTTTAGTAGTTTGCCTCAGGCACTTTACTATATGTGGTCAAGTAACAAGGAGTTTTAAGTTTAGTTAATTTTCCTCATGGTGCAAGCTGCTAAAATGCATTTTAGTGAAACATCTCCTGAGCTTTGTTTCGAATTATATTGGAGTTAACTAAACTAGAAGCTTCTCCTCAATCATAGTATAGCCAACGCCAAATCTGAAGCTATTCTACACATGTTTTGATAAAGTAGGAAAATTGTCAGTTGTGTTAGACCTGTAGCGGCCTTGGTTCTTTTAAGTATCCAGGGTTTAGTAGTTTGCCTCAGGCACTTTACTATATGTGGTCAAGTAACAAGGAGTAGTTTATTTTTATGTTTATAAGGAGATTATCAAAATCTTCAGAGAGATACTATTTTATGTATTCAGGTCAGTTTTACCATATTTTTACCAATACTGTTACTGCCTTACTTGGTACTACTGATCCGGAAAATGTTCTGAAGTCCAAACTGACCCCATTACAGTTTTGTTTCAGTCAGAATAATAAAATTTTGATCTATATAGATAATTATTTACTATTCTTTTATATGGTAGGTTGATCAGTCTAACTTTTATCATATATCATGAGTGTACCATGTTTCTTTCGGGATAGCGAGTTATGTGGCAACACAATAGTCAAGAACCTTAATTAAGCTTTTTTTTTTTAAAACAATATCAATTAGAATGTATGTATTATATTCTTGACAACTTTGGCCAGTAAACTTCTATGTCATATCATGAGATTGAGCTGCTAGGCCTTCATTATTCCTTTCACCGGAAATGTTTGAGGAAAAAGTGTTGGATGAATATGAGTTGTGACTCTTATCGACTCATATAAACGAAATCTTCATGATGCTGGTGGTATTTGTAATAAAATTAAAAATAAATGCATGACTAGGCACTCAAATTATTTGACAAACTGGTTTCTAAACTATCATACTTTTCTATTTTAGTCTTGGCAATCAGGTGGTGTTTTTTAGGCTTTGGTTTTCTTCTAAATCAAGTTGCAGTAAGTTTGGTTTGGAAGCATATTTTGAGGCTCGGGTTATTTTAACTGCAGCTTGCTGAATGTTGCTAATAGAAGGTCTTTTATGGACATGCTACAAATAATAACTCATTTGTCTAATTTTTACTATTTGTTACAATTTGGCAAATTCATACCCAGTTTACATTTGGGTCTCATTTGAATTGCTATGCATTTTACCAGGTGTTTTGATGTGTAATGATGATGAAAAACGAAGTTTTCAGTCCCTAAAAAGCATGGCTGTTTATTGTTAAGTTTTATCATAACTTATAATGAGTTCAAAGATTTTCAGAAGAAGTCAACTACACCTACAGCTTTATTTAGGGTACAATCTTTGTTTAGTTTTGAGACCATCAACATGAACTACTAATAATGTTTTATTGAATCATTGCAGCTCAAACCTTTTAAGAATCATGAACTTGGGAGGCGGTGCTCATGTTCCAGAAGGTGTTGTGCGTGTTCTGTAGGATGAAGAGGATGACACTGTTGATCCTAGGCTTGAGCGAATCAGGATTGCAGCTCGCGTGAAAGAGAGTGATGAGGAGGTAAGCGTCTTTATCTTTTTCCTTCTACTCTGACCTGGTAGGTGGCAAAGTTTGTTTAGGGTATAACGTTATCTTAGATTTTTATCGAGATGGCTAAATGGTTGGGTTGAGTAATGAGTTAAAATGTGTTATGGTCAAATAAGTGATTTTATTGTTGAAATTACAACACCAGATTATTCAAAGCTGACATGGCAGTCCACCTCATCTGTATGAGTGTGGAGCAAGTTATTTTTTATATTTCAGCATGTTTTATTTTAGTTTGTTTACTTGGTCATTTTCTGTTTTGAATAAATGCTAGTCATCAGGATAGTGGGTAGTGTTTCCAGATTTTTAGGAGTTAGTTGAGTAGTGGCTTTATGCCTTATGTTTCAGTATTTATAGTCCTTTGTTATTTCAGTTTTAATCATCCAGAAAAAGAGCAAAGTTTTGGCTCAAATACTTGTGTTATTTCTTCATTATATTCTGTGTGTTTCTCTTGTGAGTTGAGTGATATACCCTTTGTCAAGTTAACAAGTGGTATCAGAGCTTGTGATCAAGAATGTCGGACCTGAATCTGATTGGCGGTGTGAAGAAGCTGAACAACCAGAATTACAAAACCTGGTCAACCTACCTCTCAGCGTACCTACAAGGGTGTGACAACCGCCAAATTTCAGGTTGGTTAAACTAGACAAACCAACTATTACATGTACTATTTTAAAAGACGCAAATTTAAATATATGATCCAACATTGTTATGGGATAACGGACTAAACAAATATTCACCAGGATGATGAACATGACATGAACAAACTTCTTACTTGCACATTGTATTTATAAATTAATTGATTGTTATTTAGTGATGAGTAAAATATCAATTGTTTTTGTTAAATTAAGCGATTGAAATTTAATGAGTTAAATTCTAAATAAAATATATTATTACATGTATTAAGTTTCATTCGAACCATATAAATTATATATAAATACACAATGTAATCACATACTTAAGTATATTTTATATATATAATATATATATATATATATATATATATATATATATATATGATATACTAGATATATATATATATATATAATATATATATATTATTAATTAAGGAAATAATTGTTTATTAATTACCTAATTTAGGTAAAGTTGATATATTATATAAAAGACATGGCCTAACTTTGCCACTAAGAATGCATAATGATTTATATATATTTTTATACATTTATTGAATATTAATATTGTTGGCTATAAATAGAGTCTTAATCTCACATAAATTCTCACACCAAAACATTCTTTCTCTCTTCATACAACACTCTAAACCAATCTCCTATCTTACTAAATCATCCTCTATTAACTAATTGATTCAAGCAAGTATCTAACCATTGGTTTTAGATACTTAAACTTTGGTAAGAAAAGAATACAAAAGTATTCTTACATTGTTACAATATTTTCATCACCCAAAGGTATGTGTCAAATTTATAAAACTTGTGTATTTTTAGTACATGACAATGTAAATGATATATATATATATTTATACACATGATCATATACCTACTTCGTTGCACCATCCGGTGTACATGTATGGTTCTAACATATATAATATATATATATATATTTGTTTCTACACATGATCATATACCTACTTCGTTACACCAACCAGTGTACATGTATGGTTCTATAATATTTTTTTGGAATAATAAAAACAAACATGTAAATTAATCAAATGTCATGACAACATCTTAATTTGGGTGATGAAGATTATAAAAATAACTTTCTTTCATCTATCTTCTAACAAGAACATATTAACTAAATCAAGTATTATTTTCCTGAAAATAGGTTCTACGTAACACGACATAATCTACTCGCTCTTTTCTTTCTCCCACTATCCAACCCCAATTAAAGTGAGTCCCTTCGCCCCAACTTGTTAAAACTATTTGGGCTGTGATACATACTCTTTCATTATGGACACAAGTGTAATAACAGCATACTTATCTAAGTCTCTGTTCATGCAAGGCCTCCAAGTCATGAAACGTTAATTAAACAGAAGTAAACGTGAATATGTTTAGTAGCGCTATTAGGGTTGACACCCCCACTTGGTACGGTGAACATATTTGTAAACTTAGATACCCTGAACAAGTATCTCTGAAGCAAATCTATAACTAGTCAAGTTCGTTTCATGAGCTTAGATATAATGTATGCATTTTTCATTCCTAGCATTGTTAAGACAATGACTACTTGATATTGCGTTTGGGCAATGATCACTATTGGTACCTTGTGGTTCATGGATAACTTGCTTTATAAAAACTATGGGATTCACCAACTTTATGTTGACTCTGTTTAGTATGTATCACAGGTACTTAGAAGCTTATTGAACCATGGAAATAACATTCGTTGCATGCAACATGAAGAATAAAGATCTACCTTGCCCTTAGGAATGCTCCAACTTTTGCTAAGGACATGGATTTCAAATAATTGTTATTTCTAAATATTTTTTTCTCAAGACTACTTTCATTTCAAGTATTGTACTTTCATTTTCAAACTATGACATCTGTTAATTAAGAAATTTTACAAAACGACAACGTTTTATGTCGTTCATTATGATTCTTGTGTTATGGTGTCATGATAGTCGCGCCCCTTGCATGCTACATTTTGGGGGTGTGACAAACTGGTATCAGAGCCAATGTTATAGTGAACTAGGTTTTCAAAAAGGAAAATGCGTAAAAATTTTCTTTCAAATGACAAGCCTAGACTATAACCCCAAAAGGACTTTGCGTGTTGCATGCAACTTTCTCTTAGATGACTAAGTATATAAAAAAAAATACATACATACATCCCTGTAATAATTGTCTCTTAGGGATGATGAGCAATTCTACTTTATAACATAAAAACCAATCAATGATACAAAAGATCACATATTTATCTATTTACTGCATACTTGTTAGTCCCATGTTTAACCCAATGATCCTTCAAGTCAATTGGATAATCGAGATCGTACCCTGCTAACAACAATTCCTTTATGACCTTTATGAATGTACCGCCACCCATTCTTCTCCTCGGAAACCTTACAATACGACTTTTCCCTACATATGTTGGCAACGGATACATGGAGACAGCAGCTGTACAACAAGTGGAGGTCCATCCCTCTGTACTCCACCCGCGACAGGTCCTAGGTGTCCCTGTACATGAGCATATCGGTGTTGGCATCTCCGATATGTCCATTTCTTCCCCAAATACTACCAAAGTAGTATTAGGTTTCACAAACTGGTAAGACCTTCTCGACCTTACATTTCTTTTGGCTTTCGAGGACGATACTTCTGCGGACTTTTTCTTACGGCTATAAAGCTTGCAAATATAAGCCCATGAGTCTTCTACGAGCTTCTCAAACTCTGGTCCGTGATTCATTATCGTATCAATCAGTCCTACCATGTTCGAGGTTGAGACCTCATAATATGTGTCACTAATTGGATTGGGGGATAGTGTGGGCAAGTCTGACATTGGTCGTTTTCCTGGTGCCCTGTTACTCTCCTCAGAAGGTTCTGGTTGGAATGTTGGTTCGGGTTGGAATGTTGATTCCAACTGGAATGTCGGTTCTGGTGTATCGAAAAACCAGTTTTGATGAAAAGGTTCTATTAGGTTAGAAGATGAGGCCCTATGATGAATTGCATCAATAGGATTTGAGAACAATGCACTGACATTTTCTGTTGAGGGTTCTAGCTGTGATGTTGGTACTGTATTTTGGAGAAGCCAGTCTTGGCAAAAGTCATCAATTGATGTTCCCCATTCACTAGTACCAATCATCGGGTTTTGCCATGCGTCCATAATTCTCTTGAGTTCTTTTTATCTACAATAAAAATTTGTCAGGCAACTGACATAATAAATACACAAGAAACATTCTCAACAATACTATTGATACGTCCCACGGTGTATCAATATACCAAAGTATATTGAACACAGAATAGTTGTAGAGGGGGGTGAATACAACTTTCCACAATCTTTACAAACTTTTAAATACAAAACGTTTTAAGATTCAGATAAAGAATATCAAGCAAGTAAGTAAAGTGCAGGAATCATTAAAACAGTAAAGTAGTAAAGGAATCAAAACATTCTTGAACACAGATTGTTATTTTCAAATGTAATCCTTTATTAAGAAATAATCTATACAAAGAATTACAGGGTTGTTGCGGAATAAAGATAGCCTATAGATATCTAAACAACCCTATGAAATGACAACAACAATCAATAAGTTTCAGCTCAAGAGAATCAGCCCAAGCTGATCTCGTACAGACTAAGCTGTGTATAAGAGCAGAGAAACTAGTGTGAAGAATGATTCTCAGGAAATGCCACTACATATGCAATCCATGAATGAGGCTTTTATAGGCACAAGCGCTCCTTCATTAGGTGTCCGTTGCAGCTACGTGCTCTTCAATCAGTGGTTGATGAAGGAATAATCAATCGTGCCTTTCATGGTACTTGTGGTCCCCCACGTACTGACGCACATTCTTCATCTACCAATAGGAGTATGGACACGCATATGTAAAACAACCACCAACCTGGATCCTAGGATTCTTCCTAGTCACGTCATTTGTCCTTATCTTCAATCCAGGTTGTTATCTTCACTTGATTCTCAGACACAGATTGGGCCGTTTGTCAAGGCACCAATCTGCCTAAGTGTTTCCAAGCTGACTGCTAATCCCAAGCTGTCTTCCACTCACAACTTGGTCTTCTATCTTCAATCCTCCTCTTCGACTTGGACTGAATGTTAATACATTGTTGATGCAGCTTGAATAACACTTGCTTCCATAAGATATTACAATTACAAGTATGAAGCGTGATCTGGGTCAGAGACAGATCATAAGCTGTGTCAGCTTAGTCTGACCCAGATCAGATTACAAGAACCAAAAGATTACTAAGTGTTTATAGGTCAGATTTGTCATCATTAAATTTACAATTAACATTGGGACTCAACAATCTCCCCATATTTGATGATGACAAAACCCAACTACACTTCTAACTATCAGCTTACAAAGAATCAAATGAAAATATGACTAACAGCTTGTGACCCTTTGAATCTTTTGGGTTCTTTTCAATCTGATGTGAAATTTTAACCAAGAAGCTAAGTTTGTACAACTGCCTTTGTATATATAGAGAATAAATCAAAGATATTACAATCTACATCACTATTCTCCAAGCATTTCAATTGCTTCTTGCTTAACCTCAAATGATGGAGCAACTCTCACATCAAGTTGCCTATCTAACCCTTCATCTATAAGGAACTGCTCATACCCATTACCTTCTTCACTAAAGTTTCTGCAGAATCTGTATAAGGTAAATAGGTGCATAGATGGTACCTGTTTTAGTTCAGCAGTCCTTTGAAACACCAAATTTCCTCTAGCATCTACAAAGTACATCCCATGCTCAGGTTCAGTTATGAACTTCCCACATCTTGCATCTTTGACACCAGCAGGTAGAGACTGATTAAGATTATCAAGAATCTTGTCAATTGCACCAGAAGATAATTGTGCTAGCAACTCTGTAGGAGACAAGTTTTGGAGAAAAACTGAATGGTCACCCCCAGGAGCATCAATCCTTTCATACCTTCTTCTTTTCTTCTTCAGTGGCTCAGCTGACTCATCTTCATAATCCATATCATATGCAATTGGTCTTGGAAGGCCAGAGACATCAATCTTGTACTTCACAACAGCAGCTAACTTCTTCTCAATGGCTTCCAATACTGTCTCTTTGTGAACTCCAGACATACCAGTAATGATGTTATGTAGTTCCACCCACTCTGTGTATCCTAGATCAAGTAGTTTGTCAAGATCATGGGTTTCCCAGTTGGTTTCATAACCTCTTCTTGTAAACCTCATGCTTGGAATGTTCTTTCCTTTTCGCCTTTTCAGTAGAACCTGGAGGATTGGTTCTGGATGCCTTCTATAATGAATCTTTTCAGTTACTTGTCTTTTCTCCAAGGCATCAAACCAATTATGGGCTTTCAAACTTTCTTTCACATCTTTAACCTTCTGTGATGGTTTAGAATGAACCACCACTTTCTTCTTTCCTTTTCCTTTGCTCACAGCTTTCTTTTTAGAACCAATGGCTGCAAGATCTTCTTCATCTTCCTTATTCAATTGTTCTTGAACAGCCTTGGCAATTTCAGAATCAGACTTAGTTGCAACAATTCTTTCCCTTTCTAGTCTGTCCTCCTTAATCATCTTATATGCCACCTCAACTGTTACCCCAAGCTGTGGAGCAGTTTGAGTTGCAAGCTCCCAATCTTTTTCCTTTTCAGTTAAGATCTTCACACCACTTGACCCAGCTTCTGCTGTTTTTTTCTTTATCATGAACTGGGACAGAGTGGCTGTGTCTTCACTGGATGAAGATTCATCAATTTGCATTTTGGGAGCTGGGTCAGCTTGAGTTGGCACAGCTTGCACAGGAACAGCTTGGGAGGACTTCCTTTTCTTTTCAACTCTCTTTTCTTTTTCAACACCAACTTCCTTCCTTATATCTCCCATTTCTTTAACAGTCTCCCCCTTGGTTGTATCACTCTCCTTTTCAATTTCTTCATTCAATCTTCTAACAGTTTCACCACCAGACTCAGATTCTGGTCTTTTTATCTCTTCCACATCTTCCTTCTCACCTTCCACTCTAGAACCATGCACAACCAATCTTCTATCATTTTGTGCCTCCTCAGCTCTGGCCTTTTCTTGTCTTACTTTCAATCTTTCAAAGTAATCTTCAATCTCCTTGTCAACCTAAGCTTTTTGTCTTTGTCTTTCTAGCTCCAATTCATCTTCACTCATTGCACCCCTTTTTCTTTTAGTAGCATTCTTCTCCCCCTTTTTGTCATCATCAGCAGGGAAAGAGCTCACTGGAGTAGCAAAGAGGCTTTTAAGTTCTTGGTTGATCAAGTCAATCTTTATATTGGTAAGACAGCAGGCTCTTCTTAGCTCAACATAATCCTCATGGAGGAGTTTAATCTGTGATTTAACACCCTTAGAAGCTTCAATCAGATCATTCTTGAAGTCAGCTTGTGACTTGTTTGAAGATCGAAGTTCTATGGTGACTTCTCTTTTAAATTTGGTTGCTGCATTTTCAATCTGACCCAGAGTACTCTTGTTCCTTTCATTCTCTTTAGTTACTGCCTTTGTAAGACTGTCAAGAGACTCTGTCAGCTTGCTCTGGTTCTGCTGCATCACATCAACTGCTTTCTTAACATATTCTTCCAATGCAGTCTGATCATGACTCAGCTTGTTCACCTTCTTATCCGTCAAATCCTGATCCTTTTGGATCTTTTCCAAGCATTCGGTCAGCTTTGAGCTCTCAACCTTAGAGGTTGAAATGAACTCAGTGAGCTGACCCACCACATCTGAAAATGAGATAGTGGCAGCTTGGGAAGAACTTGCAGTTGGCTTAAAAGCCACTGACTCTGGAAAGAGCAGCCTGCAATCCTTAATTTCAGGGTCATTGGTCTTAGAAGGGGGTGGAGGTTTAAGGAGTTTTGGAACATTTGCTCATGAGAGTGAGTCTCATGAGTGGATCTGTCAGAATTGATGATGAGTTGGTCAGCCTGAGAAAGATTAACGTTTAGTTCAGGCTGAGGGCCAGTGGGAATGTGTTGATCTTGATTTTGATCAACTCCTCCACTGCATCTTCCATCAGAGCATCCCTTGAGGATGGATGGGCAAACTCATCATCGAATGAAGAATCACTTCCGGAGATAGTGATCATATTCTCATTGACATCGAGAGGACCATCAATGGTTCCCTTTGCTGCACAAGGGGCTAACATGACTGCCTTAAAGACAGCCAAGTAACCTGCAGAATCCCTCTGTCCAAAGACAGATGCAGACACAGACTCTGCAGGTGTAATGTTTTGTGTAGTTGATTGCCCTTCAACAGAGGTGTGTTGTTGCACCAAAGTATCCTTAGGGAGAATTGAGGCTTGTACCCCTCCTTGTGACATAGAAGGGGCATTGGCAGCCTGTGCAGACTCAGAGTGTAAGATAGAAGGAGTCTGATCAGCTTGGGGAGGAGAAGCAGTGTCACCTATGCGTTCGATACTTCTCTCCTTAGGCTGACCATCCTCAGAAATGATGTGCATTGACTCTGACTCACTTTAGATCTGGGCTAGATCCTCTGTTACCCCTTTAATGATATCATCAACCTTTTGGGAGGCTGATGATGGTGAATTCGGTTTTGACACAGTATGACCTTGGGAGGAGGTCTTTCTTTCAATACCTTCACCCTGTTTGGAGGGTTGGGTAGCAGTAAGTGTTCCCTTTAACTTGTCTACACTCTTTTGGGAGAGTGCAGATGGGCGTGGTGTATTCGGCTTGTCAGCTTGGGTGGCAGGGACAGCTTCGGAACGTTCCTTAGCTTTCCCTGCACCTTGGGGGATCTCAAGAATGGATGAAGCAATATCAACCCCAGAAGCTGACACAGATTTCTTATTAGATCTTTTCTTTTTGGCCTTGAGAGGTACTAAGTCCTCAACAAGGGGTCTTTTAGAGTCGGATTTTGAGCGAATGGACGAAGGTGTGGCTAGGGAGGCTGATGTTTTGGCCAACCCTTCACCCTCTTTTGTAGGAGTAGAATGTTGAAAAGATTCAGAAGAGTTTGAGGGTTCAGAAGCATGTGTACCTGGGTCCCCCTGATTAGTAGATTGAGTGTCAGACCCAGATCGCGTCGAAGAAGGGACAGCTTCCCTAAGTGCTTCTTGTTCCTCTTCTCTTTTCCTGCAAAAATCAAGGTAGATCTGCATTGCTCGGGTCAGACCCTGCACAGATACCTTAGGACTATTGAAGATGTTGTTATTTATAGACTTGCATTCCATAGTCTGACCAGTTGCCAGACTGTAATCATTGTCAAGAATAGTTTCAATGATAAGAGCAAGAATCCTACCATAAGGTATGGTAAGGCTCTTCTTATGAACGCGATCACAAAGGTCCTTAAAGATTAAAGCAGCAAAATCTATTCTGGTCATGGTGACCATTGCATGAAAAATCTGCAATTCTAGGACATTAGGCTGATCAAAGCTGCCTGCCTTTACTTGTAAGGTTTTCGAAATTGTGCTCAATAAGTAGTTCCAAATACCAGTTAAATGTTTCATTTTAACTACTGAAGCCAATGGACCAGTATATCCAACTTCTTGTAAAACATTTTTGGCTTCAGTATGAGACACAACAACATCATATTCATCATCAGGCATATATGACAGCTCAAAAGCAAACCTAAGCCTCTCATAAGAAATGTATACCTTTTTCTTACCGTTGAGGATTGAGCCATAGATTGCAGCATCTTCTTTCTTATTCTGTTTTACAACACAGCTCGCCCAAAATTCACATAAAAGATCTTGAAACACCCAGTCTGGCTTCTCAATCATCACCTTGCCAAATGGATGATGCCATAAGAAAGCCACAATCTCATCGTATCCTTTTGCCCATGAAGGAGGATGAATATTGGCATAAACCAGACTACCAATCTTGATTTTACCAGTATCAAGATCAGCAGGAACCACTACTACCTTATCTCCCACCACATAAGGAGACAGCTTGTTTGCGCTTATTGGAGCTGGGTATCGACTTTCAGATTCAGAACTAGATTGAGAGTCATTAGAATGAATAGAAACAGATGATGATGCCATTTTAAAAACAAATTTTAGAAGAAATTAATTTTAATAAAACAGTAATCAGATTTGAGAGAAAAAAAAATTGATTTTAAGAAAATATGAACAAGTGATTTGGGATTTAGGTTAAATGAAAGTTATATACAAAACCCAAAATATCTTATTTGAAAAAATTGGAGAGAGAAAGTTTTTGATTGGAGGATCAACAAGTAGTGGTGGTACTTTTTCAGTAACCGGTAGGACCACTACACGTGTCACACTCCAATAGGATCAAACAAGTACACTTAATAAAATAATGAAAGTAATAAAACGCACTGAGATATTTAATAACAAAAATAACCACGAAGCTGGGTCAGAATCAGCTTACCCTCTTTCACTTGAAATGCACCAAGTGTAAAGGGTAGTCTGGGTCTGACACAGCTTACCCTCAAAAATTTTAGAATAACTCTAAGGGGTCAGATTTGCTATTACTTAGCTCACTACATTCTACAAATTAAGCATACCTAGCTTACTTATGAGGTAGTTGAACCTTGATTCATCCAATGGCTTTGTGAACAAGTCAGCAAGCTGATGTCTGTTGGAATGAAGTGGAGCTCAACATCTTCTTTCATTACATGATCCCTGATGAAATGATATCTTATATCAATGTGCTTAGTCCTTGAATGAAGCACAGGATTGTTTGAAAATGCTATGGCACTGGTGCTGTCACAAAAGATTGGAGTTTTTGTTGCAGTGACACCATAGTCTTGAAGCTGATATTGCATCCAAAGAATTTGAGAGCAACAACTTCCTGCAGCAACATATTCAGCTTCTGCAGTAGAGATAGAAACTGAATGCTGCTTCTTGCTGGACCAGCTTACAAGTCTATTGCCAAGCAATTGACAAGCTCCTGAAGTACTTTTTCTGTCAATCTTACAGCCTGCAAAGTCAGAATCTGAATAGCCAATTAGATCAAATCCTGAGTCTTTGGGATACCAAAGACCCAGATTGGACTACCTTTAAGGTATCTAAAGATTCTCTTCACAGCTTTAAGATGAGATTCCTTAGGACTAGCTTGATATCTTGCACAAAGGCATGTAGCAAACATAATATCTGGTCTACTAGCAGTTAAGTAAAGTAATGATCCTATCATACCCCTATAAGCTGTAATGTCAACAGATTTCCCATTTTTATCTTCATCCAGTTTATCACCAGTTCCCATAGGAGTTTTCATAGGTGAGCAATCAGTAAAACCAAATTTGTTTAAGAGATCTTTAACATATTTTCCTTGGTTTATGAAAATTCCATTTTTAGTCTGTTTAACTTGTAAACCCAGAAAATAGTTTAGTTCTCCCATCATGCTCATTTCATACTTTTTAGACATTAATTCAGAAAACTTTTTACAAAGTCTTTCACTGCTAGACCCAAATATTATATCATCTACATAGATTTGTACAAGCAGAATATCACCATTATACTTTCTCACAAACAAAGTCTTGTCAACATTACCTCTTTTGAAGTTATTAGCCAATAAGAATTTAGACAAAGTATCATACCATGCCCTTGGAGCTTGCTTCAACCCATAAAGAGCCTTGTCAAGCTTGAACACATGGTCAGGAAACTTTGAATTTTCAAAACCTGGAGGCTGTTCAACATAGACTTCTTCTTCCAACTTTCCATTAAGAAATGCACTCTTCACATCCATTTGATAGACCTTGAAACCCTTGTGAGCAGAGAAGGCCAAGAACATTCTGATTGCCTCTAATCTTGCCACTGGTGCAAAAGTCTCATCATAATCAATTCCATCCTCTTGTCTGTAACCAAGAGCTACCAATCTTGCTTTGTTTCTGGTCACAACTCCCCTTTCATCCATTTTGTTTCTGTAGACCCACTTGGTTCCAATCACAGTCTTGTGATGAGGTCTTGGAACAAGCTCCCAAACCTTATTTCTTTCAAACTGTGTTAGCTCATCTTGCATTGCATTAACCCAAGAGGGATCTTCCAGAGCTTCATCAACCTCAGTTGGTTCCATCTTGCTCACAAAATTGACAAACATGCAGAAGTTGCATGTTGCCTTTCTTCTTGTTTTCACACCAGAGAGTGGATCACCAATGATTTGGTTAATTGGATGACTCTTTGTCCATCTAGTAACTGGGACAATGGACTGATTCAGATTAGATGGTTCAGCATGATCAGCTTGAGGAAGAAGCTGATCAGCTTGGACAGGAATGGAGGAGTCTGAACCAGTTGGAGAGTCATTTAATGGATTCTGAACAATAACTTCAGTAGGAGTAGGATCAGCTTGTGCATCTTCAAAGATTGGAACTTCTTCTTCTTCTTCAATGAGTTGCTCCCCCTGAGTTTGAGCATTATTAGCTCCAACTGGAGGATTTGTTGGAGGCTCATTCTCAGGTACAGCCAGTTCTTCAAAATTGAAGTCTTCATCTTCAGGAGGAGAGCAATCTGGCTTAGAAAACCTTCATCAATGCTTACATTTACAGAGTTCTCAATTGTTTAGTTCTCTTGTTGTACACTCTGTAGGCCTTCATCATTGTTGCATATCCAAGTAGGATACCTTCATCTGATTTCTCATCAAACTTTCCAAGATGGTCTTTCTGATTCAGAATATAGCAAGGACTTCCAAACATTCTTAGGAAACCAATCTCAGGTTTTCTCCCCCTAAGAAGTTCATATGCAGTCTTCTGGTGTCTTTTTTACAATGAGGGATCTGTTCTGGGTAAAGCAAGATGTGTGTACTGCTTCAGCCCAGAAATGAGACTTGACATTGTTTTGAGCCATCATGGATCTGGCAGCTTCAATAAGAGTTCTGTTTCTTCTTTCTGCAACACCATTCTGTTGAGGAGTTCTGGAAGCTGAGTAGACTTGTGAAATTCCCTTTTCACTGCAGAATGAATTAAGAGTGATGTTCTTGAATTCAGTGCCATTATCACTTCTTAATTGCCTAACAGGCCTTTTGTAGAGAATTTCAGCTTGCTTGATGAAATGAATAATGTTGTCAGCAGCTTCACTCTTGTGTCTTAGAAAGAAAACCCAGGTGTATCTTGAATACTCATCAACAATTACCAAGGAGTACCTCATTCCAGTGAATGATGGAGTACTGATTGGTCCAAATAAGTCCATATGAAGCAGATCCAAACAATTGTCAATGGTTGAGCATGTTTTAGACTTAAAAGTAGCTTTATGTTGCTTGCCTTTCTCACAAGCACCACACAGCTTGTCCTTCTCATAGTTAATCACTGGAAGACCAGACACCAACTCTTTCTTACACAGCTTGTTGATGTCTTTGAAATTCATATGAGACAGCCTTTTATGCCACAACCAATTCAGCTCATCTTGAGACTTTGACATGAAACAGACTTCTCTTGTGAAAGTTGGATTTCTCATGTCAAAAGAATACAAAGACTCATCCCTCTTTGTAATAAGAACCACATTGCCTTCCAAATCAAGAACAATTCCCTTATCAGACCTGAATCTCACTTCATAACCAGCATCACACAACTGACTCACACTGATCAGATTGTGCTTCAAACCATTTACATATGAGACTCTTCTGAAAGTAAGAGGACCATTTGAAAGAACACCAAAACCTTCAGTCTTTCCTTGAGAATCATCTCCAAAAGTAACATTAGGACCAGCGCGAATCCTAAAGCTACATAGCAGGGACTTACATCCGGTCATATGCTTGGAACATCCACTGTCCAAGTGCC
>CM067174.1:55069487-55127382 GCA_034093135.1 Erigeron breviscapus | reverse complement strand
TCTGTACTTACGTTGGCCATCTTTTGATGTTCTTTTGTTAACTCTGATGGTTATGTACTCTTTATGTATTTTGATACTTGTTTATCTTATTGTATGGATTCACTGAATCCGTTATTTGCATTTAGTTCATGTTCTACATTAATCCCACCTTGTGCTATATGATTTCCGTGATATTCTGAGCCTTGGCTTGGGGTGTTACACAATAGGTACTTCGTTTTGTAAATAACATATGTAGTGTTTCAATATACACAGTAGGTATTATAATGTCATACATGATTACGTTCTTATACATTATCTTTCAATATAAATATGTAATACGTAGTAAATGACATGGTGTCGTATCGTATCTGTTATGCATTGCTCAATGTTAAATTATTGATTTTGAGGTTGTTAATTTTTTAACTAAAAAAATATAGAAAATAAGAAAACATGTTAGTGAAAAAGATAAAAATGGGGGAAAACATTTTCGTACAGCTAATATATATAGGGTAAAATTGGAAGATAATTATATACTAATTAATGATATTTACAAATGGTAACATTTTATGATTGGGTTCATGAGTAGGCCTAATTGTTAGGCCTCCCTATCAAAACTCTATTAAAAAACAAAACCCATTAGGAATACTTTAGCTAGTTTGTTAAAAATATCACTATAATACCATTTTACAGACCAGTACCTCTTGTTTTCAATTCAATGTTCCTTGACAACCAACACTCGAATCATTCAGATATATATGGATTGTCTTACCAAAGGATTTATAAACTAACGGTATGTACATGAAAAAAAAAGTAATGGGGGAACTCTAGCCCCGGTATCACAATTGGATACCCATCGACCCACCCCGTATGAGCCATATGATGCCTGTAAAATACCTCCATCCTAATCCCCACATGATCTGGGCACCCCGAAGGATTGAACCCGCGTATTTAAACTTCACATATGGGTCTAGGCTTCATTGGTAACGGGTACCTTAAAGGAATTATTTTTGTGCCCAGCGGGGATCGAACCTGAGACCTTAAGGTCACAAAGTGTTTGTCTTACCACTAGGCTAATTCCTTGTTGGTTAACGGTATGTACGTGTGCTCACTCATTAACTAAAAAGTTGTAAGTTTAAGTCCTTAATGAACAAATTGTGAATAACTATATGTTGTTAGTTATTGATATTTGTCTAAAACAAAAGATAAAAATGAACAGAGAGTTATATTCACGTGCAAGATGATTTTTGGTCAAAACCAAGGGACTCGTATGAGCCATTGGATCAACAATCATCAATGGTGATCAATATCAAAAGGAACTTACGTATGGAAGGGTACGGGCGTTAAAGAGGTTGTCACTGGGTGCATCTTGGAATGGTTTGAATTTGATGGGCGGCGATCCAAGAGATGATGGTTGTTGGATACGGTACAGGCTCCGCCCCGCCGTCGCCGTCGCCGGAAGAGGAGAGAGAGAACACGACTATTTGTGTGTTGGTGGTGGTGGTCGGAGATGATGGTGGCGGTGGTGGTCGAAGATGGAGGTGTGACCGGAGATTATATATGGTGGTCGCCGTTGCCGGAGATGATGGTTGTGGTGCTGGTGCGATTGTGTGTGACTGTGTGTTGGTGGTGATCGCCGGAGAGACGGTGTCAGAGATGACGGTGGTGGTGGTGGTCGCCGGAGAGAGAGAGAAGAGAGAGAGAGAGAGAGAGAGAGAGAGAGAGGGAGAGAGAGAGAGAGAGAGAGAGAGAGAGGGGAGGAGAGAGACCTGTGTGTGTGTCAGTGTGCGTTTGTGTGTGTGCCTGTCACGTTTTTATGGGGAAGAGGAGGATTAATCTTAGTCATTTAATAGGAATGATCCAATGACCAAAAATTGTTCCTTGATTTTCACATAAAATTTGATGTGCAAATGAATATTCCACAATAAATAGATTGTCCTGAAATTTTGTTTTCTTAACCATTTATTCATTACTCCATTATATATACTCCGTAGTTAGGAATATTCTGAAGTGCCCATCAGTTATACTTTGGTGTCCATAAATTAACCAATAACCTGGACCTTTTTACAACAATATTTAAGTTTGAATTTCGCTAGGTACAATCTTGGAGGTAGGCTGGGAAACATTCAACAATGGTCACAATTCACGAGATAACTTGGTTAGGTTACGTACATATGAGTTACAAAGACCCCCCTTCACTGGACCACCTGAATTCGTAAACCCCCGTCTGTTTAGTGTCCATAACTTAGTTTGTGGCCTTGTGGGTAACCTGAATGAAAAAAAGTTAAATACATGAGTCACCTCCATCAATATTATCCTTGAATCAATATATCACGGAGTTGTAACTAGGCATGCTGCTTGTGCAGGGGCATGCTTCATTAATTGGTGTTAGAACGGCACAGTTTCAGGTCATGCCTCCATGCCATCCTTTTTTGTGGTCCATTTTGCAAGGAATCTTCCTTTACCAGTAATTTGTTGTTTTCCTTTTTGATGTTTCTAAATTTACCCATTACATTTCTATAATTTGTGCTCGTATGTGCCTATTTACGATGCATTTCAGTAAATGATCGTAGTTAATTATCATTTAAACTAGGCCTCAACATAAGTTGAAGAAGCAAGAACAGCCTGCAAAGCATGTATACTGAATTCACAAGTTATACATATATAAAAATCTTAAAAATTTATAGACTTGAAGTCAAATTAATTAGTACTGCTTTTTTTGCTGAAAAAGAGAAACTGAAATCCAAAAGGGTACTTGGAAACAAAGTGATGATTCAAATGTGAAATTTAGGAATCTCTATTTCTATAGACAGAAGGTACACATTCAGTTCAATATAGTCAGTTTGTTGGGTAATGATTGCTTTTTCTAGTATTCTAAATTGTATTTATCATGCTAACTGTTAAAAAAAAAAAAAATTGGACACAAATTTTTGTTAAGCATTAGCTATATATTATACGAGTTATCGCGTGTGATTAAACGTGAAATCTTGTTTATCAGTATGTATATTTGGTGTATATATCATATCTTAGGAACATATGATTTGTCATAGTCAAATTCCATAGCTCTTGTCTCTTTGAATTACAAAATTGGCAATACTTGACTTTGTTGTCTACTAAAATAGGAGTATCATACTTCACCTTAGGCCCTTCGTAGTAAGCCATGGACGAGCTCGTCCATGGCCGCTTCCTCCTCGTCATTTTAGGACTTTAATGCCACCAAACTCTTCCACCTCGTCCAAATGAAGCTTGTTCGGAATTAAGAAGGTGTTGGACGAGCGTGTGTGGGGCCGGGGAGCGTGTTCAAGACCATTTAAAAAAAAAGTTTTTTTTATATACATAACGGCTATTTTAGTTTTAAATACATATATTTATATCTATATAAACACCATCATTTTACAACAATCAATCAAAAATAACATACCATTTCACATATCAAACTATCATTCTAACATTTTCATATCAAACAATCAAACATATTAACCACCATGTCGAGCTCAGACGACGATGATTCGCGTTCATATATAAGTAAATATACGAATCCCGACTTGTTCCAAACGTTTGCTAATTTCTTACAAAATGAAGAACAAGAAGAGGCCGAATCCTCAAGGGTGCCAAAAATACCACGAAGAACCATACCAGAAATCACGTCGAAGCCGCACATCGTTTGTTTTCTCATTACTTTGCTCCACAACCGGTCTTCCCACCCGATTATTTTCGAAGGCGTTTTCGAATGCCCAAGGATATGTTTATCCGCATATGTAGATGTAATTAAAAATTTTATTTTTAATTTTAATTATGTAATGTTTAATTTATATGTGATGTAATGTTTAATTTTAGTTTTCATTTATTTATGTAATGTAATGTTTAATTTATATGTGGTGTTTTTATTTTTATGTATGTAATGTTTAATTTATATGTGATGTAATTTTAATTTATATGTATGTAATTTTAATTTATATGTATGTAATTTTAATTTATATGTATGTAATTTTAATTTATATGTATGTAATTTTAATTTATATGTATGTAATTTTAATTTATATGTATGTAATTTTAATTTATATGTATGTAATTTTAATTTATATGTATGTAATTTTAATTTATATGTATGTAATTTTAATTTATATGTAATGTATTTTTAATTTTAATTATGTAATGTTTAATTTATATGTGATGTAATGTTTAATTTTAGTTTTCATTTATTTATGTAATGTAATGTTTAATTTATATGTGGTGTTTTTATTTTTATAAAAGTTTTATTAATTTTAGATAAAGAATTTATTAATATTTGATGTAATGTTTAATTTATATGTGATGTATTTTAATTTAATTAGTATTTTTAATTTTAATTATGTAATGTTTAATTTATATGTGATGTAATGTTTAATTTTAGTTTTCATTTATTTATGTAATGTAATGTTTAATTTATATGTGGTGTTTTTATTTTTATAAAAGTTTTATTAATTTTAGATAAAATTTATTAATATTTGATGTAATGTTTAATTTATATGTGATGTAATGTTTAATTTATATGTGATGTAATGTTTAATTTTATGTATGTAATGTTTAATTTATATGTGATGTAATGTTTAATTTTATGTTGTAATGTTTAATTTTATGTTGTAATGTTTAATTTATATGTGATGTAATGTTTAATTTATATGTATGTAATGTTTAATTTATATGTATGTAATGTTTAATTTATATGTTGTAATGTTTAATTTATATGTTGTAATGTTTAATTTTATGTTGTAATGTTTAATTTATATGTGATGTAATGTTTAATTTATATGTTGTAATGTTTAATTTATATGTATGTAATGTTTAATTTATATGTTGTAATGTTTAATTTTATGTATGTAATGTTTAATTTATATGTGATGTAATGTTTAATTTATATGTTGTATTTTAATTTATATGTATGTAATGTTTAATTTATATGTGATGTAATGTTTAATTTATATGTATGTAATGTTTAATTTATATGTATGTAATGTTTAATTTATATGTGATGTAATGTTTAATTTTATGTTGTAATGTTTAATTTATATGTATGTAATGTTTAATTTATATGTGATTAATTTTAATTTAGCTAAGAACTTAAATTGCCTCAAACTATTTAGTTCAAATAACCATTTAAAAATATGAGAGTTTACCTATGACAAATACATCTATAATGGTAAGCACTATTTATCGGGTCGTTTCCTTCCACTGGAACTTGCTCGGCTCTGCACCTAGACCTGCATCCCCTGCATTCGTTGTACGTACAAGTTGGCCTCACCGACCCTATCATTGATCTTCTCCTCATCATTACATTGCTTGTATGCTAAGTATGCCAAAACCATTCATAAATTTAGTACTAAAAGTATAATTACTCCAAAAATTGGGCCATTTCCACCGTATGAATTGACGAATCCAAAATGATGGTGTAAACACTTATACACTACCAGGGCTGGAGCCAGGAGGTAGTCATATAAGCGGGAGAACTTAACACAATAAACATGTAAAATAACCAGAACCACAGAATAATTTTTTAAGGGGCCAAGTTCACAAAAACACAATTAAGTTCTTTTTATACGCATGAAATTTAATGAGGGGAAGACGCCCCGATTCTCCTATGGTCTTTCTGCCCCTATACGCTACGTCCTTTAAATTGAACCTTTTTTGAATTGTGCATGACTGCATGATTATACATTCAATTATATACGCTTATAAAAAGAAGTGTATATACTCTTTTCACCTGCAAGTTTAACTCTTTGTTTGGTGTAGAGTTCTGATGAGGAAGCTGAGCTAGAGTTCTGGTTCCTGCAACCCCTGAAATGGTACATTTACATGCACTTAGATTCTTTAAGTAGTTGTACATATATAGTAGCCTAAAAATTCACCTGTAACCAAGAACATGCATTCAATGAAGCATATATCTAATATGAATTTTAAGTAAACCAAGTTTAAATGTTGTACACATTCAAATTAGTTGCACACAAGACCGCTTTCTATATATAGTAAGCGGGCTTTTTACTTTTAAGTAAATTCGAGTTTTAATGAAGGTTTAAAGCAAGTTTTGTGTTTGATAAGTGAGGATAAGGTAAACATGTATATATAGATAAAACAATGATAATAACAAAAATAGAAGCATAAGTTGAAGTTGACCTTGAAAGACAAGTGTAGCCCAAATTAAGAAGAAGAGTAAGTTTGGTTTTGATGGTGAAGCCATTCTTGGTTTGGTTTGGGTTGAAGAACACATGAATTGGTGGTCATATATATATTGGAAGAGATATATGATAAGAGTTTGAATGTAAAAATATTTTGTGGTCAAATTGGGACCATAAGAGATAAAATGTGTATCTATGAGAAGGTAGGAAAATTATAAACAAACAAATAGATAAAATGACTAGGATAGATTAATAGTTTGGGACTACTCATGACTTACTATTTGAATTGATTATCACTCTAGCAGTAACATAAATAATGCTTTAAGATGTGAACTTATGCAGTTTGCTTAATTATAATTATATGTTCTGAATTTGTTCATACTAGATACACATGAATGGCTTTAATAAGCTATTCGAGTAAGAGTTTCTCATTATTGTATGTAATAAGATATGTAATTTTGTATGATTGTCGAATGAAGCTATACGTTTTTTTAAATTTTACTGTATATTGAGTACATCTAGCGCGCGAGATGATTAAGATTTTCATTTTTTTTTTTTCTTCAAAAAAGGGAAGATAAATTGGTACTCTAGCAGACAAAACTCACTTTTGGACCAACTGATGATGATACTATGTCTACCATCCAAAATTACAAAACTATGCAAATGATGTTTCTTTCTATATCGAACAAATCAGGGGTAAAATGGGGGTTTTATGATTTTGAATAGCCATATTTTTGGATGGTAGCAAGAGTCTAGAGTAATAGAGATTCCCTCCACCAGCAAGACATTTGATGAATTTTTTTGTAACTTGTCAACATCATTATGGAATGCATGATTCACATAAGAACTCCTAGAAGAATGTGGAAGGAAGGGACTTAGGGGAGAGGAGTGGTGTAGCTTAATTTCCCATCCCTCCCAAATCCCACCAATCAAATACCTCCAACTCAATTTTCTTTTTCAACCCTCCCAACCATTTTCAATGGCATTCATCACCTTCTCAACCCTCCCAAATTTTATTTTTTTCTTTTTCATTTAATTTAATCAAACATTTTTTTTTTAATAAAAACTTAAATATTTCATTAAAATTAAACTAAACATTACATAAACATAAATTAAAAAGTACATAACAACATAAACCGAAATTTAAATTCTACATGATAATGAAGACAACTAAATCAAACTCGCAACTGATGGTGGCTGCATCGCTGGATCGTCAAGGTATGATAAATCAAACACATCGATGGTGGTTTTTTTTGGTGAAAGTGTGTGAAGATATGTTTTTGTTTGGTGATTTTTTTGGTTAAAAATGAAGTGTATATATAGGTAAAGAGTAGGGGAATTTTTTTATTTTTTTTAATCATTCAAACGGTCAAAACCACCTGGACCCCACTTCCCCACGCTCCTCCTAACGTTCGAAAATTCCCAACCCTCGGTTGGCTTTAATCCCGCCCACATTCAACCCGCCTTCAAGCCGCAGGGATGGCGGCGGTGTTACTTCAACGGGTTGCTCAACCCCGCGGCCATGCCGCTGCCACTCCTCTCCCCCTTACTAATTCTAGGCATCTAGCCATTATTGATTGTTTGTAGACACATTATGCAATTATAACTAAAAACTCATTGAAAGGTATCAAAAAAGGGTGACATTTCCTATTGGGATTTGTTTTATTGGATATAACTTGTTAATGATTATATGAAGGGGACTATTATGTCAGAGTGTATCCATCTAAAGTTTTTCTATAGTAATTGTAATTGTAATGTTTAGTACACTCGAATGTAGTTGTACAAGTTTAAAGTTCATTTCTCATACTTGTGAGTTTAATGAATTATTATGCTATATCACTATTATACTTGTGAGTTTTATGAATTATCATGCTATATCACTATTATTCTTGTGAGTTTATGATTATCATGCTATATCACACTATTGACACACTTTGTTTTTGATGGTATTTAAAACTGACATCTTTAAATATTCAAGAATCTTTAAATGCATATCGTTGATAAAGGTGGTACTCTGGTAAAGGGGCAATTTGGGTGGGTTGTATAACGGGTCAATACCCATATGGCAAGATTAATTCAAAGGATCAGCTTTTAGCAGTGTTAAAAAGAAGGTATGAAAGACGATGATATTTGTTCATTATTATTTTGCACTCAGCGAATGTGTAAGAGTTTATTTCAAAATGAGTTTGTTACATCATTACTACATTTAGCTATTAAAATGATTTAGAAAGTTCTAAGCATTGGAATATACCTTGAACCAGTTTCTTCCTGTTATTTTTTGTTATGTTCATCCATCTTTATTTATTTATTTAATGTCTTGTCAATACTTTTAGTCTTTTTTTAGCATCTGACAAAGGAGAGTAAAAATACAACCAAAATTGACACACCATATGGTTGAGTAAATGAGTCAAAACCACCACTCTAATCATCCATAGATTGTGGATAAATGTAAGTATATGGCTTCTTTAGAACAAAGAGTTAGGGTAAGTCCAAATATATGGTGTTAACTTCAAGCCGATAACTTTGAACTTGCATAGTTATACGCATGATTATACAAATTCTAGGCGTCATAGAAGCCTAAAGTTAAATGTCTGGCATGCTTATTTCAACTGCAGAGGATGGCTTGATCGGCGCTTTTTAAGTTTTAACGTTACTTATTTGTTAGGACGGTACACAGATAAATTAGTTATGATGCAAATTCGTATAATTGGCACGCATAGTTTTGTACTCTACACTTCAATAATTACATTGCATTTCACTTGGACCATTGGAACATCAATGACCTAAATGAAGCTTCAAGAACCTGAAATATTATGGAGTTATATGGACCATTACACTTACTTCATGGCTTGTTATCTCAAAGGACATCTTTGTCTCTAATTACTTTGGTAAGATATAAGAAATGCATTTCCTGTTTGTTGTATGAATGTATGTATATGATTGAAAGTTTATTGGTCCCTTCCAACACTGAAAACATTGAATGTCCTATAATCATATCTATTTTGATCATGCTATATCTCTTTCGATTTATGACAGAAAATGATTTACTATTGTTCCCTCTTTTTTATACTAAAAATCGATATACATCATATACTCGTATTAATAGTCAGCTTAATTGGTTGGATATGTTTCACAGATGATGCATATCAAAAAGAGGAGATAAATTAGAAAAAAAAAGAAAAGAAACAATAACAGTAAATATGTGGAACCATGAAGCTCATCAAGCATATTTTCTAATCCTGGAATTGGGTATTGATACTTGACTATATATAAAGTTACTGATGGCTCTATCGACACACATTCTCATAATACCCTCTTTCTTCGAAACCAATAAAGCTGGAATAAAACAAGGGTTCATACTTTTACTTACATAAGCACGGTCAATAAGTCCTTGGACCTTCACACCAGTAGGCTGGTTTGTTAGGAAGTGGCGCCCCAGGGATTAAATCAATGAGATGCTCAATACCCCTAAGTGGGTGGGGGGGTACCTGGTGGTGAATTACAAAGAAATACATCTTTGAACTTGTCTAAATGGGGACAGACATCAGCATGAAATGAGCTCTATCTTCTTTTGACCTGTTTTCAACCAAAGACATAACATAAACATCTTTCCCTTTTGCTAATAGCGCGCTTTTGCAATTCGTGTTTCAATCATGAATAAGCTTTTTTAAACCTTGTTAGTTAGCCCAGTCTTAGTTTTAAGGAGTAAGGTAGGAGATAATGGCTCCAAAATTACCTTCTTCTTGTCCATGAGATCAAAGAGTAGGTAACCTGTTGACCATAGTGTAAAACCTGCCTATCGTATTACCATGGTCTACCAAGTAATATATGACATGCATTCATAGGTACAACATCACAAAGAACTTGATCTTGGTAAGAATTACCAATAGAAAATTGAAGCAAGGCCTGTTTGATTACCTTCACGTCAATTCCTTGATTTAACCATTGAAGCTTATATGGGTCGGGTGAAATGATGTAAGAATCTTGAGCTTGTTGATAAAGTTGTTCATGAAACATTGTACAACTACCATTTCAATAAGAAGGCCACACACAACGTATAAATGGTAGGACATTAGGCTTTGGTGAATGTACAAGCTTGAACAAGAGATTGATTTGTTCAAATTTCATAAGCCATTCTATGACGGATATGTTTTTGTGGTTTTATGTAAATATCTTTTTGCAAAGCTACCCATTGTCCTCTTAGAAAATCCCTAGTTCAAGCCCTTCATCATCTAAGATGACATGTGATATACGCTTTAGTAATACCATATAATCTCCATCTTCATGCGTCTTACGCATTCAAGTGCTTTAATTCCAATTATGTAACAAATTTTCGTTTAACAAGATAAGTTGGAAAGTTAGAAGACAAAAAAAAAAAAAAAACATGTAACTTAAAGCATATAGCTCTTCTGATTCACAATTTCACATAAACACAACAAGCAGTAAAAAATTATTGATAAAATCCCAATTAAGGACTAAATATTTCTGGTATATTGATAATATCCTCAAACAAGGACTAAATATTTCTGGTAGTTCCTTACCAAAACTCTAAGGTTTGCTAATAATCCATCTATAGTTTGTCATCGATGAGCTTTCAAGAGCTGACTTCTTATCGAGAGGAAAGAAAAAAGGATACAGTTCATATCTAACATAACAACTACTATAAATAACTCGACACCCCTTCTTGTTCTCGCAAATAGTCCCAAAATTCTCAACAGCAATAGCTAAACATTGCCTACACGAAAGGGGTGACAAATCTTGTGTACACTGCGACAAGGCGTAAAGTGTCACAAAAGGTGTCAACTTAGTCTCTCCTTTACCAACCCCTTTGCTACCTGGGCCAGTTGCTAACATATTGATTCGATACATTAACGCCCCAAGTCCTTCGTTAAAAGTTTCTGGGTCCGTCACATTTTCAACATTATAGTAAATAATCCCATACCCCGTATCAAGTTGTCCAATGAAGTTTTGAGTATTGTACCGCAAGATGCAGTATTCATACCATATTCTAGCATCAACTCGATTTGGACATATTTTAAGGATTTCTTGAGATGCTTCTTGGATACAAGATGAGCAGTCTTCAGTGCTGACATCTCCTCGGCATTGGGCTAGCCCAAAGACTTGGGCTTGGCCCGTGCCAAATGAGGTAGCACTGTAACCTGATTTGGAGGTGGTTTCGACTAGTTTGGATAGAAGGGAATTTATGTTTTTGGTTATTTCGGTTGTGGTTTTGTTTGAGTTTTCGTTACAAAGTTGTGCTGAAGGGTCTGCTGATTCTACATAGATAATGCAGAGGGCAAGGATGAAGAGATAATGTTGGACAAAAGCCATTTTTAGTTTGTGTTTAGAAATGAACCAATGGTTTGTTTATATATAGAGTGTAATTTGATATAGGTGTTCCTTTTTTCTTCATTTTACTAGAATCTAAAGCTGGATATTTGACAAATTTCAGTGAGTTGACCATTAGATAATTAAGGTGACACAGTTGATTTTTGCTAGGATTAAACTTTTCTCTAGTCCACATGGGCCATGGCCGAATGTTCTTGTGGTAGTAGTGAAGTGATATGTGATCCCAATTTTGTTAGCCGATATTTTTGAATCATTTTGTTATTGACTTGGTCAGTCAACCATTATTGGACCCAAAATAGTCAACTTCACCAATTGTCGAATTCTACTTTTCTTTTACTCCTATTTTCAAATATTTTGCTTTTTATTCTGAGTATTAAGTCTCTAGGATTTGTACCGTTTAGAGCTATGAATTTATGATTATTACGTATTAAAATAATGATTATTTTGAAGGATGGTTGTATTGTTAAAAGAGGATGGATTTATGCACCCTTATAATATACTCTATGTTGTTTTGACATTGTATCATTGGTGTATCAATCAAGTATAATGATAAACATAAGCTTGAACGTTGCTATTGACAACTTGACATAACATAGTCATGCTTGGCTATTCTAACTTTATCTAGATTATTATTATGAGGGCTCTTGCCTTATAGGGCGAAAGGGCATTGATGGATTAGTAATATATTTTGCGGTAGCTTAGGAGTACGGGTACAAATATTATAATATTTGTCTTTAAAAAACAACAAAGTCATACTTGCTTTTTGCAAAAGAAAAAAATCAAAAAGTTATCACTAATGATGGATTTAATTGGTGCTCTATCCTTGAACATTGAACAAATAACGGATCACCTATGGCCATGTTAGTTTCCTTCCCGGTTACTTAATCTCATGTTGTTCAAGATAAACATCAACCCAATAAACATGAAGAATAAATATTACTACATCACATATATAATCCGACGTAATATGATCACGTTAAATAAACGCATGTCCGGAAAATATTTAAGCCTACGGGGTCACACGAAATGACACGTATACACTATGTAATTAATTAATATGTTAATGTAATATATTAATTAATATGTTCACGAAATGATTAATAAACGTTCGTTAAAAGTTAAATATATGTTTATTAATTAAAAGAGAAGGACTTAAGTGTAAATTAGGAATTGGAGTTGTTTCCTAATTACACATAGAGAGGGGGAACGGTTTGTAGAGGGGTTTCCTAATCCCTCTCAAACTTGTTCACCAAGTTTAAAAACCCTTACAATTAAGCCCTATATAAAGGGGTTAAGGGTTTTCTATAACAATTAGAATTGTAAAACCCTAACTAATTCTTTCTTCTCTCTCTCTTTTGGCTCGACATTAGCAAGAGAAAAAAAGGGGTTTTCGGGTTTTGTTGATTTCGACTTTAAGGGGTTATACACAAAGGGTTGTGAGTTCGTGATCGGGTACTAGCATACATACGTAGTGGTGTCAAGTGTGCGATCGTAGAGGGGTTTTTCTTTAAACCCTAATAATAATAACTATTATTATTTTATTGGAAGCTAAGCTAAAAGGAACACATTCACTTATCTTTGTTAATTATTATATTACATATTATTATTCCGCTGTACTCGTGATTATATGTATATGATAATTGTTATAAATCCTAACAGTGGTATCACGAGCCTACTATGTGATATATTAGTTACAAAGTTCAAAACTTGAGGGGGGTTTTGAGGGTTGGTTCGATTAATTAATTAAATAATTAAAATTTGTTTTGTTTATTTATATTTTTTAAAAAATCGAAAAAAAAATGAAAAAAAAATTAGGGTTTTGTTTTTTTATCATTAATTAAACCCACTTAAAGTTAATGGTTAAATTAAACCCTCTATGCAAGTTTTGATTATGTGAATTAGCATGTTTATGTGATAAATTGCATGTTATATGTATCTTTTATTTAATGTTGTTAAATAGAAGTAAAACCATAAGGAATTCATGCAAAATTCTTTATGGTTATTACTTAGATATATTGATATATGTTGCTTAGTTTAAAGGTCCAATATTTAGGGTTAATTATTTGATAATTATGTGACAATGTGAATTTTTCGTGTGATTTTTCCTGTTTGACATCAGTTCACTAAAAAATTCATATAAAATCAACCGTAATGAGTTAGGAGCTCTCCTTTGGACTGTAGATGCAAGATTCATAGGGCTACAACTTTGTAGTTCTGAGCTAAGGCCAATTCGGACGTTTACTATGTCAAATCTGGTCGTGAAGCTGCTGAAAATTTCCAGTCAGCATCTTAATCTATGTGTTTATTTGATAATTGTATGTTTGTATATTGTTTAAAGGCTTACGCAATCAAGGTAACTTGATGTATGTGGTCCTCTTCTATGAAGGGGAGCCATTCTTAAACATGTACATTAATCCATAGAGACCATGATCTAAGTTGCCCACCATAAATCGTTGCATGATTAATTGTTAATAGTTAGTAAGTTTATTATTTTGCTATTATTGTAAATGGTGATGCAAAATTGTTTTAAGAAAAAAAATAAACTTGACTAATAAATATTGAAATATGATTTTGTTTTAATAAAATTGGTGTCTTACAATCAAAGGATACACCGACTCACCCATTTGAACAAACTCTAATGAGGTTGCTTGTTTGATGTTAGGTAGCATGACTCCCGAGCTTCAAAAGCAATTCGAATTGTACAATCCGTATGATATGATCAGAGAACTCAAATCTATGTACGAAAAACAAGCTGGAGTTGAATTTTTTGAGCTAATTGAGTCACTCCATGATTGTAAGCATGAATCTGGGAAATCGTATCCTCTTCCTATTGCTGTTGGCATGATCCTTAAGTCCCTTTCAAAGGACTTTGAGGGTTTTGTGCGCAACTACAATATGCACAGCATGAGCAAAACAATAGCTGAACTTCATGCCATGTTAGTTGAGTATGAGAAAAACCTTCCCAAGAAATCTGAGACACCCCAAGTTCTTATGATCAAGGGGGGAAAGGTTCAGAAAGCAAAACAACTGAAAGCTAAGGGCAAGAATGTTGGTAAGGGTAAGCAAATTGCTTATGTCCCAAACCTAAAAAGACCCCTCCAGCGAAAAAAGAGCATCCGGCTAAGGACCAGACTTGTCATCACTGTGCTGAAGTGGGACACTGGAAGAGGAATTGTCCTAAGTATCTAGCTGAGTTGAACGAGAAGAAGAAGCAAGCTGGTATAGCCAGTTCTTCAGGTATCTTCACAATTGAATTATATTCCTTTTCTAAGCGTAATTCATGGGTTTATGACACTGGCTGTGGAACTCATATCTGTAATACTTTACAGGGGCTTAGAGGGAGGAAGAAACTGAAGCCAGGAGCTTTGCAACTGTTCGTGGGTAATGGTCTACCGGCAGCTGTGGAAGAAATAGGAGACTTTCATTTAGTTTTACCTACTGGTTTAGTTATTGTGTTAGACAATTGTCATTATGCACCTTCTATTACTAGAGGTGTAATTTCAGTTTCTTTGTTGAAAGACAACGGATTCATTAATGTTTTTAATGATTATGGTATTTCAGTTTCTTTGTTGAAAGACAATGGATTCATTAATGTTTTTAATGATTATGGTATTTCAGTTTCTAGAAATAATGTTCATTATTTTAATGCTATTCCTTGTAATGGTATTTTTGAAATTGATATGCGTGGTTGTGATTCAAATGATAATTCAATGTATAATGTTAGCAAAAGAGTCAAGCCTAACTTAGACTCTACCTATCTTTGGCATTGTCGTCTTGCTCATGTTGGCAAGAAACGCATTGAAAGACTTCAACGTGAAGGGATCTTACAATCAAATGATGAAGAATCATTTGAAAAATGCGTGTCTTGTGTTTCCGGCAAGATGACAAGAAAACCTTTTCCGCATAAACCGGAGAGGGCTAAAGAGCTACTTGGACTCATACATACCGATGTTTGTGGCCCATTTAGACATATGTCAAGGAAAGGTGCTAGCTACTTCATAACTTTTACGGATGATTTCAGTCGTTATGGTTATGTTTACTTGCTTAAACATAAACATGAAGTCTTTGAAACATTCAAAAAGTTTAAAAATGAAGTAGAAAATCAACTCGGTAAAACCATCAAGATTCTTCGTTCGGATCGAGGTGGAGAATACTTAAGCCAAAAGTTTAAGGATTATCTAAAAGCTTGTGGAATTATTCAACAGCTTACTCCTCCATATACTCCACAACATAATGGTGTATCTGAGAGGAGAAATCAAACCTTGTTGGACATGGTGAGATCAATGATGAACCTTACGACTCTCCCATTTTCATTTTGGGATTATGCTCTAGAGACTGTTGTACGCATTCTCAATATGGTTCCAACCAAGAAGGTTGACAAGACACCGCATGAATTGTGGCATGGAAGTGTCCCTAATTTGTCTTACTTAAGAGTCTGGGGATGTGAGGCACTTGTGAAGCAAGATACGCCTGACAAACTTCAACCCAGATCAGTTAAGTGCATCTTTGTAGGATACCCAAAGGAAACGATGGGTTACTACTTCTACTTTCCTGCCGAAAACACTGTTAAAGTTGCTAGATATGCTGAGTTCTTTGAAAAGAATCTCATCCCTCAAGAAAACAGTGGGAGGATTGTAGAACTTGATGAGACTCAAGAGGAAGATGCGTCACCTTCTGAAAATACTAGCGATCATCAACTTGGGGGGGGGGATGTTCAAAGTGATGAACCTCAAGTTGATGAAGTTGATGCGATTCCAATTCGTAGGTCTGATGAGCGTTCATTTTGTGATAAAAACCCCTATCGAAAGGCCTCATTTCAATGTCTTAAATGAGTTAATATTTCAGAACTATCGGTACTTAATGGATTCTATGTTTACGCAGGTTCACGGAAGATGCGAGTGAGGGTAAATGGCATCAAGTGACTCAAGATGAAGGCCTATGAAGTTACAAGACACAAGGAGGTGATTCGGGAGCCGAACGAAGCTAAATGAGAAGCAGCAGGAGCTGCCAGCGCCACTGGCACATGCCTAGCGCCGCTGGGCGGCCTAGTTCAGTAAACCGACTTAAATCCCTATTTAAGCCGAAGCAGCCCTCAAAACCCTAAGAGAGAGCCGATTCAGCAGCCCTAGCCGCCCACATCAAACCCTAGGTCGACTTTGCATATTCCAAGGAGGTTTTGGAGCTTCTAACACCTTCCGATCTTCATCTTCTACCTAGATCTACTCTTTTATTTTACTTTCAGTTGGTAAACAATGTCTTTCATCTTTTCAGATTTTGTTATTCCTTTAATAATGGTAGGCTAGTAGGCTGAATACTTGTTTGGATCGATGTGATCATGTAGACGTTTATTTATTTTACTTTATTTGTTAGATCTGTTGGAGTGTGTTTTACTGTTTATCATAGATCCATGTTTTACTAGTTCTTCATATTATTATCGGTTCTATATCTGCATGTATTGATTTAATTCTGATGATCGGTCTATAATCATACACTAGGATTAATACATAAGGATGGAAAACACTAGTCGGTTTATAACTAGATGTAAAAGGTGATTCACTTATAATTGAGGGATCCAGAACCATAGTAATTAGAATGAATAGAACATGATGCTTAACAATGTCAGACGCGATCCAGTGACATGGAAACGTGCACTGTGGTCACCGGAGGGAATTATTATCTGGTCATGGCTTAAGAGCCGGGTAACTTAAAGATGAATTAGTAACACAAACTTTAGGTCATTAATGCTTAAACAATGAATCTAACGAGAATTTGTTTAAAGAAGTAGTGTGAGTCTAGGGACAGCACTAGTTAATTAGGCAAAGTGAATCTAACGAGAATCTGAGCCGTGATTAAGTTTCCAACAGTCTAGCAAGTAGGTAGAGTAATATCCGGTCGTGTCATGAGATCTAAGATGCCAAACAAGTATTTTAATTTAATTACTGTTATTTGCTTTTTCAAACTATTTTCAGACTAAGCCTCTCGCTGAATAAGCGGTTGCGGCTTCTATTTATTTTTCAGTATTTTAATTAGTTTAATAGGAAATTGTGACAACCCCACAACCGCTAGAATTACACGTATTACTAGATTAGGTAAAGCAACGCGTTCCTGCGAACGATCCTCTACTTATCACTTAACTATACTACATCTGATCGGGTCCCCTGTCCGTTAATGTAACACCTGTCGTTTAAAATATGGATTTCCAAAAAATTTCGCCTAACGGCGTCAAAAGATAGCGGAAGTAAACTTTAAAAGACCAAACCAAAAGAATCTGTTTGGTTCAATTATTAATTGGTGTTACTAGCAATGTCATCAAAATAAGTTCAAATGGAAATCCGTCGGTTGCCCAACATTAAACAACCGACAACATAATAAATGCAAATCATAAATGTCTAAACATGAAACAAATGTCTAATGCGAGCAGCCACTATGGGTAAACTATAGTCATCCACATTGCAATCTACCCACGCCTCGCACTTTATTCATCAATTCTCACAAGCTTGCTAAACCTGAGGGAGCAACACATTTCAAGAAACAAGTGTTAGCTAACGAATTAGCTAAGTAAGATAACACATAGTTTATAAAGCATTTGTCCATTTCAATATTTGAAAGAAATACATTATAATCATTAAGGCACAAATCATAGCATAACATCATCTCACATTTCATTAAACATCATAAGATATTCAATCCTAATTGTGCCTAAACACATCACACATCACATCTCACATTTACATCACATATCATATCTCACGTTCACATCAAGTTATGTGTGACTTATGCCACACATCTCACGTTAGGTGAAAGTTTATGTGTTGGCGGTCATAAGACCTCACAACAACTCTCACAACCGACTTAATGGTAAAACCTTTCGGTAATCCCTCCTTGTCGTTAAGGATAGGCAAAGCCGATCCAGGAGTAGTCCGTATGTTCAAAGACATTGGTGGCTAGTTAGGCCTACCCGGAATTACTCATCTCACGTTAACTATGTTGCAAGGAGCCACCCAAGCAACCACATCTACGCACCAGCCGGGAAAGGGCAAGTACGGGTTAAGCTTAACACTTCTCACATCAATAGCTCGAGCATTACTCACATATCACATTGCATTACATCATTTTACGTTTGGGCCCTTAAACGTGCACGTGTCATGGCAACTTATAAAGTCTAGTGAACTAGATGAACAAGCCATACATTCATGCACATTCCATTTGTCATCAACATATATTCACATTTCAAAACATCTCAATGCATTACATAACATTTCATAGCATATCGTAACATCTCATATCATTGGGGTAGCATTTCAGGCTTCAATAGTCATTTACATAGTCCATAACACCTCCCGTGTAACCCCGAATACCCATAAGCAAACAAGATATCATTTGGGAAGTTATTATATGAAAACCATGTTTTTGTTGAACCCTCAGCGTGTCAAAGTAGTGTATCTTACCTCGAAGAAGCGCACAACAAATGATAACTAAGCTACCGTGCAAAGCAAGTATTCCCGACTACCTATAATCATTAAGCGACCATTAGACGAGCTAAACAATACCCACTCAATTATGGTCATAACTCAGACCTAAACACCTATAAACATGTCCCATTAGAATGCTTGATGCATTGAAGATTCGATTAATACTTTAGAGCTCACTGAACTCGACGAAACTCGACCTTCACTCACTAATTCAACCTTTCAGGTACTTTGACATTATAATAATCTTTTAAAAGCATTACCATTAGAAAGTAGACTCTCTCACGATTCCGTGGATAGCTTATTTGTCAAAAACGGAGTTACGGTTCAAAAGTTATGGCCATTTAAAAATTCTGTCGCTAATGCGTCGCAGTGGGCAAACTGCGTCGCAACTAAAGTCGCTGCACACAAACTGCGTCGCAGTTTAGTGACTGCGGCGCATCAAGCCCCGATTCTGCACAAATCACCTTGTTTAACCTCCAAAACTTAACCAAACACACCCCAAGCGACCCCAAACCTTATGAACGACTTTTGTACCTCAAAATTCATCATTTTAAGACCATAATGATGCAATGAAATCATTGATTAACCCCTACTTGATTTGCATCACAATAACAAACGTTTTAGGTTACCGAATCGATCAAAACACACGTTTTTGACATCAATTAATCCTCTAATGACCTAGACCAGTAATCAAACGAATAATATGATTGAAAAGACATAAAATCAATGTTATTGTACCTCTATTACCTGAAGGTTACAAAAAGGATGCAAAAGCTTGATCAAACACACCCGAATCAACACTTTTTGGAAGATTTTTGCAATGGAATCGATATGGAGTCAAAGGGGGCGGTTAGGGTTCAAAGAGAAGATGATAATATCAGTAATTAGAAGCTAATGACCATCTCCTAGACCCTAATCCCGTTTTTTAGTTTAACCCTATGTCAAAACTAGTCCCTAAGCTTCCAAACGACTCATATTTAGCTCAAAACACCTATAGGGAATACTTACAACTCGTTAAACACTTCAAGCACCTCTAAAGGCATATAAATACACCTTAAACACATTAGTACATCAATCATTAAGGCATTTAAGCCTTACACGTATAGCACATTAAACACATCTAAGCATTAAATCTCCTAGAGACTTAACGGACACGTAGTGTTGACTTAACGACTCAAGTCAACCGTTAATTAAAAAGTTTGGGATGTTACAATTACCTCCCCCTTAAAGGATTCCGTCCCCGGAATCTCATCAGAAATGAACAACTCTGGATACTTCTCCTTCATCACGGATTCGGTCTCCCAAGTTAGACTTTCACCATGGTTATGCTTCCATTTGATCAACACAAGATCAATCACCTTCCGGCGTAGCTTCTTTTGCTTTCTCCCAAGTATTGCTACCGGTTCATCAATCATTCTTTTCTTTGGGTCAATACTCACATCTTCAATTGGAATAACACTAGACTCCTCCGCTAAGCACTTCCTCAAATAGGACACATGAAATGTGTTGTGAATTCCATCCAATTCTGGAGGCAATTCCAACTGATATGCTAAATCTTTGATACGCTTCAAAATCTTGAATGGTCCAATGAAACGTGGACTTAACTTTCCCTTCTTTCCAAAACGAATAACTCCTTTCCATGGAGAAACTTTCAGCATTACCATATCTCCAACTTTAAACTCAACCGGCCTTCTTTTCTTGTCGGCATAAGTTTTCTGTCGTTCTCTAGCTACACGAAGTGCTTCCTTAGCAATGTTAACTTTTTCAGCTGTGATCTCAATGATCTCGGGACCCGTAAACTGCTTTTCACCAGGCTCCAACCAACAACTTGGAGTCCTACATCTCCTACCATAAAGCATTTCAAACGGTGGCATTCCAATACTTGCATGATAGCTGTTATTATAAGCAAATTCAATCAATTTCAAATGATCATCCCATGCTCCACCATACTCTAATACACATGCCCTTAACATATCTTCGCAATGTTAACTTTTTCAGCTGTGATCTCAATGATCTCGGGACCCGTAAACTGCTTTTCACCAGGCTCCAACCAACAACTTGGAGTCCTACATCTCCTACCATAAAGCATTTCAAACGGTGGCATTCCAATACTTGCATGATAGCTGTTATTATAAGCAAATTCAATCAATTTCAAATGATCATCCCATGCTCCACCATACTCTAATACACATGCCCTTAACATATCTTCCAATGTTTGAATTGTTCTTTCACTTTGCCCATCAGTTTGAGGATGATAAGCAGTGCTCAAGTTTACTCTAGTACCTAACTCTCGTTGAAGACTTTTCCAAAAGCTAGATACATACCTCGTGTCTCGATCTGAAACAATAGACAAAGGAACACCATGCTTTGAAACGATTTCATTTATGTACAACTTCGCCATCTTGGTCAATGGTACATCTTGTCGTGTCGCTAGGAAGTGAGCACTTTTCGTCAACCTATCCACAATAACCCATACCATATCATTTCCCTTTGGTGTTCTAGGTAGCTTGGTCACAAAATCCATAGTAATATGATCCCATTTCCATTCCGGAATCTCCAACTGTTGTAACATTCCATATGGCTTTTTGTGATCAGCTTTTACACGTGCACAAGTCAAACATCTTTCAACAAAATGTGCAACTTCTCCCTTAATATTCGGCCACCAATAAATAGGCTTCAAATCTGCATACATCTTTGTAGCACCGGGATGAACTGAATATCTTGACCTATGTGCTTCTTCAAGGATCAACTCTCGGTTACCATCAAGCAATGGTACCCAAATTCAACCTTTATAAGTCCGAAATCCACGGCTGTTCGTTTCCATCTCAAGACGTTTCTTCTTCCCAATACTTTCCTTGTCAATGTTATCCTTCAACAAAGCCTTAACTTGGGCTCCCTTAATGCGGTCAAGTAACCCAGACTTTGCTTGTACAACCATACTCATCAATCTACAAGAAAAATTCTGCACTTTTCTACTCAATGCATCCGCCACCACATTAGCTTTACCGGGATGATACTTAATTTCACAATCATAATCCTTCAGAAGTTCCATCCATCTTCTTTGTCTTACATTCATTTCCTTTTGTGAAAACACATATTGCAAACTTTTATGATCAGTGTACAAGGTACACTTAGTGCCATATAAGTAATGCCTCCATAACTTCAAAGCAAACACCACAACAGCTAACTCTAGATCATGGGTCGGGTAGTTCTTTTCATGAGGCTTCAACTGACGTGAAGCATATGCAATAACTTTGTCCCTTTGCATAAGAACACAACCCAAACCTGAAATGGAAGCATCACTATAAACAACAAGATCATCGGTACCTTCGGGTAAGGCAAGGATCGGAGCTTCACATAACTTTGTCTTTAACGTTTGAAAGGCCTTTTCTTGAGCTTCAGCCCACACGAACTTCACCCCTTTCTTTGTCAATTCGGTCATAGGCTTAGCTATACGGGAGAAATCTTGGATGAACCTTCGGTAGTAGCCCGCTAAGCCAAGAAAACTCTTGATTTCTGTGGGTGTCTTTGGCTGTTCCCATTTAGAGACAGCTTCAATCTTTGCGGGATCAACTTTAATTCCTTCAGAAGAGATAACATGCCCGAGAAATTGAACTTCTCGAAGCCAGAATTCACACTTGGAGAACTTTGCATATAACTTCTTCTCCCTAAGAACCTCAAGAACGGCTCTTAAGTGCTCACGGTGCTCAGCTTCAGACTTAGAATAAATCAGAATATCGTCAATAAAGACAATCACAAAATGATCTAAGAATGGGCGACATACCCGATTCATTAAATCCATAAAAGCGGTTGGAGCATTTGTCAACCCAAATGGCATGACAAGAAACTCATAGTGCCCATAACGTGTACGAAAAGCTGTCTTGGCTACATCTTCCTTTTTGACCTTTAATTGATGATAACCGGACCGCAAATCGATCTTAGAGAAGTAAGAAGCACCATGGAGCTGATCAAAGAGATCATCAATGCGCGGGAGAGGATACTTATTCTTAACCGTTCGCTTATTCAGCTCACGGTAGTCTATGCACATACGCATAGAACCATCTTTCTTCTTGACAAAGAGAACCGGAGCTCCCCAAGGCGAGGAACTAGGACGTATAAAACCTTTGTCAAGTAGCTCTTGGAGCTGAGACATTAGCTCTTTCATTTCTGTAGGAGCCAAACGATATGGTGCTTTTACAACAGGAGTAGCACCGGGTACAAGATCAATCTGAAAAGTGACCTCTCAGTCGGGAGGAATACCGGGAAGATCATCAGGAAAAACATCAGAAAATTCAGAAACCACATCAACGTTAGAAACATAAGACTTCTCCTTTCGTGTATCAATAACATAGGCAAGGAAGTGGTTCTTATTATGTCGAATGCACTTGAGAGCCTTCATCAAATTAATGATCTTTATGCTCCCTTTCTTCTTATCTCCATATACAAAAATGACTTTACCATCCGAAGTAGAGAAACGCACGATCTTTTGAGAACATATAATGGTAGCATCATTTTGAGACAACCAGTCCATACCTATCACTATATCAAATCCAGCAAGAGTAGTAGGCAATAACTGGACCGGAAAGGAACGACCCTCAATCTCGATGGAACAATCATCATAACCCTCATGGATGTCATTAATAGTACCGTTACCAATTTCAACCTCTATAGAACAATTTAGGGGAGTAGTAACTCTTTCGAGCTTAGGAGCAAACAATGTAGACACAAAAGACCTATTTGCACCCGAATAAAAAAGAACAGAAGCAGGTTTTGAATTAACAAGAAAAGTACCGCTTACTACCTCATCGTTGTCCTTGGCAGCTTCCACTGTCATCTGAAGAGCTTGAACTTTTGGCCTTTGGGCAGCCGCCTTCCTTCCATCATTCTTCATTTGAGGACAATTAGCAATCAAGTGACCTGTTTCGCCACACTTGTAGCAACGGGTTTTGTCTTTGCTTGTAGGAGCTAAATGACCCTGTTTACCGCATTTGTCACATCTTTTGGTCTTTTCAGAACACGGCCCATTATGTGAAGCTTTACAATTTGCACACCACGGGGTAGCCTTCTTATCATCTCTTCCTTTATGGGAGGAAGAACCACCTTTAAACCTCTTTTCAGAATTTGATGACCCATTGAACCTTCTCTTGAACCCAGATTTCTTATCATCATCTTTAGTAGCCACTTTCTCAGTTTTAAAGTCATCATCTAACCTTTTGGACTCCTTAATCGCAGCAGACAATGTAGTATGTTGCCTACAAAGGCCACGATAGCTAGCAGGGAGACCATCACAGTAAGCTTCAATTTGGTCAACTTCTCTACGAACCATGTGACCAACAAACTTGAGCTTTTCCATAAATGAGTGAGCATACTCAATTATGGCACCGGGCTTGGCGGTTAAGGCTCTAAACTCTTTCTCAATCAGCCTCAACTCACGAGTACCAACATATTCCTCCAAAAACTTTTCCCTGAAAGTACCCCAAGGCATTGCAGCTAATACCTCGGGAGCCAATGAAACAGTAGCAGACCTCCACCAATTGCGAGCATTCTTCTTTAGCATGCGGGAAGCACATAACACCTTCATATCCTCGGGACAATAGCATGAAGCAAACACCACCTCTATATCATCCAACCATTCCATAGCACCTACAGCATTTTGAGTACCATCAAACTCTTTCGCACCACACTTCTGGAAGCTATCATACTTAAAGTTAGTAGTACGAGGAGCAACCACAACACGAGGCTCCACTACATTCACCCCATCATTCACATCAGCAACAACATTCACAGGAGCAACCTGTGATCTCACAATGGATGGCTCGGCACGGTTTGAGCGGTTGGAATAATTTCCATCAGTATGCTCTTCCCGATGCAAGCTAACTTCCCTTTCAGCTCTTACTTGAGCCAACTCCTCTTCAGTCCTTCTTAGATGGGCTCGAATAGCCCTCAACTCTTCAAACATTTCAGCTTGTGTAGGAATCTGTTCGATTACCGGGTTTGCCCGTTCAATTTCCGACCTAGTTGGCATTTCACCCGGAAGTGGCCTTCGAGGAGGCCTTTGATTAACTCCATTTCCAGCTCCATTCTGATTAGCTGGAGCATTACTTGGGGTAGCTCTATCACGTTGACTGTTAGTACGAGTGTTAACCATGTTGTCTACAATGCAATGACGACGGTTAGCAAGAGTTAAAGCGAGAATAAAGAGATTAAGGCTACATGACATCTATTTCAGCAATACATATACACATTCAAGCCTCTATCTACACTCTCACTCAACCCCAAACCCGTCCTAAGGCATTTCATCTCAAAGGCTAAGCATACCTACTTAAGCCTAACCTGATCTTTATCGGTTTAAGTCCAATTCCTATGGCATACCTATAGTCATTGGTTCACTTAAACCATTTCTCTGATACCACTTGTAACACCTGTCGTTTAAAAATATGGATTTCCAAAAAATTTCGCCTAACGGCGTCAAAAGATAGCGGAAGTAAACTTTAAAAGACCAAACCAAAAGAATCTGTTTGGTTCAATTATTAATTGGTGTTACTAGCAATGTCATCAAAATAAGTTCAAATGGAAATCCGTCGGTTGCCCAACATTAAACAACCGACAACATAATAAATGCAAATCATAAATGTCTAAACATGAAACAAATGTCTAATGCGAGCAGCCACTATGGGTAAACTATAGTCATCCACATTGCAATCTACCCACGCCTCGCACTTTATTCATCAATTCTCACAAGCTTGCTAAACCTGAAGGAGCAACACATTTCAAGAAACAAGTGTTAGCTAACGAATTAGCTAAGTAAGATAACACATAGTTTATAAAGCATTTGTCCATTTCAATATTTGAAAGAAATACATTATAATCATTAAGGCACAAATCATAGCATAACATCATCTCACATTTCATTAAACATCATAAGATATTCAATCCTAATTGTGCCTAAACACATCACACATCACATCTCACATTTACATCACATATCATATCTCACGTTCACATCAAGTTATGTGTGACTTATGCCACACATCTCACGTTAGGTGAAAGTTTATGTGTTGGCGGTCATAAGACCTCACAACAACTCTCACAACCGACTTAATGGTAAAACCTTTCGGTAATCCCTCCTTGTCGTTAAGGATAGGCAAAGCCGATCCAGGAGTAGTCCGTATGTTCAAAGACATTGGTGGCTAGTTAGGCCTACCCGGAATTACTCATCTCACGTTAACTATGTTGCAAGGAGCCACCCAAGCAACCACATCTACGCACCAGTCGGGCAAGGGCAAGTACGGGTTAAGCTTAACACTTCTCACATCAATAGCTCGAGCATTACTCACATATCACATTGCATTACATCATTTTACGTTTGGGCCCTTAAACGTGCACGTGTCATGGCAACTTATAAAGTCTAGTGAACTAGATGAACAAGCCATACATTCATGCACATTCCATTTGTCATCAACATATATTCACATTTCAAAACATCTCAATGCATTACATAACATTTCATAGCATATCGTAACATCTCATATCATTGGGGTAGCATTTCAGGCTTCAATAGTCATTTACATAGTCCATAACACCTCCCGTGTAACCCCGAATACCCATAAGCAAACAAGATATCATTTGGGAAGTTATTATATGAAAACCATGTTTTTGTTGAACCCTCAGCGTGTCAAAGTAGTGTATCTTACCTCGAAGAAGCGCACAACAAATGATAACTAAGCTACCGTGCAAAGCAAGTATTCCCGACTACCTATAATCATTAAGCGACCATTAGACGAGCTAAACAATACCCACTCAATTATGGTCATAACTCAGACCTAAACACCTATAAACATGTCCCATTAGAATGCTTGATGCATTGAAGATTCGATTAATACTTTAGAGCTCACTGAACTCGACGAAACTCGACCTTCACTCACTAATTCAACCTTTCAGGTACTTTGACATTATAATAATCTTTTAAAAGCATTACCATTAGAAAGTAGACTCTCTCACGATTCCGTGGATAGCTTATTTGTCAAAAACGGAGTTACGGTTCAAAAGTTATGGCCATTTAAAAATTCTGTCGCTAATGCGTCGCAGTGGGCAAACTGCGTCGCAACTAAAGTCGCTGCACACAAACTGCGTCGCAGTTTAGTGACTGCGGCGCATCAAGCCCCGATTCTGCACAAATCACCTTGTTTAACCTCCAAAACTTAACCAAACACACCCCAAGCGACCCCAAACCTTATGAACGACTTTTGTACCTCAAAATTCATCATTTTAAGACCATAATGATGCAATGAAATCATTGATTAACTCCTACTTGATTTGCATCACAATAACAAACGTTTTAGGTTACCGAATCGATCAAAACACACGTTTTTTACATCAATTAATCCTCTAATGACCTAGACCAGTAATCAAACGAATAATATGATTGAAAAGACATAAAATCAATGTTATTGTACCTCTATTACCTGAAGGTTACAAAAAGGATGCAAAAGCTTGATCAAACACACCCGAATCAACACTTTTTGGAAGATTTTTGCAATGGAATCGATATGGAGTCAAAGGGGGCGGTTAGGGTTCAAAGAGAAGATGATAATATCAGTAATTAGAAGCTAATGACCATCTCCTAGACCCTAATCCCGTTTTTTAGTTTAACCTATGTCAAAACTAGTCCCTAAGCTTCCAAACGACTCATATTTAGCTCAAACACCTATAGGGAATACTTACAACTCGTTAAACACTTCAAGCACCTCTAAAGGCATATAAATACACCTTAAACACATTAGTACATCAATCATTAAGGCATTTAAGCCTCACACGTATAGCACATTAAACACATCTAAGCATTAAATCTCCTAGAGACTTAACGGACACGTAGTGTTGACTTAACGACTCAAGTCAACCGTTAATTAAAAAAGTTTGGGATGTTACAGTTAAGGTGTGTGTGTTTTGAGATAATTACTTGTACAACATTTTTATAAATTTAAACACTAAACAAAACGTACCATCTAGGTCCTCAAGGACAATACGTGCTCGTGAAAAGTTGAATCTAAATATAGAATCTGAAGAACACGTATTAGGAGATTTAGATGAACCTCCAAACTTTCAAAGCTCATTACCTCAACAATACAATCAAAAGCTCCATTGAAATTCGACTTGAATTCAATGCATAGCTCTTCCAATTTCAAGAGCGCTGATATAACACCGTGTGCTATGCGAGATAGATCCCCACAGTCATTGACTTCAAGCACCCTTAACCTTACTAATTGCGCAATCTCTTTAGGAATTTCAGCGATTCCAGTTCCATTTAGAATAAGAATCTCAAGGTCCTTCAACTCTCCAAGTATCGAAACTTGATGAAAAGATTTATTTTCACGGAGATCGAGCGTACGAAGTTTTGTGAGTTGTTGAAATGATTGTGGCAAGGATGAGATGTTATTCCACGAGATATCAAAAACCTTTACTCTATTCATGCACCCAATAAATGTATCAGAAATCAATGACAAATCTTTATTGCCACATATAGTGAAAAGTTGGATTTGTGGTAAATGAACTTCATAATCAGGAAGATTGATGATGTGATTATCCATGAGGGAGATTCCCTGGTAGCTTTTTAAGCTAGTGTCTCTGGGCGGTAGCCATTCAGCCAAATCTTTATTAGCCTTCACCAGAAATCTGTTATTGCCTTGAGATGCAATTAATAATGCCACATCACGGACAACATCATGCATTTTGGTACGACCTTCCCATATGCTATTCAATAACAAGCCAGAACAAGTGAGGGTATTCACTGCAATTTGAACCCTGTCTCTTGCATCCTCTATGCTATCCAGGTCAGCAAACCTTTCTAGACCCACCCCATAATGTACCAAGTCTTCCAATGAAATATCAGTGTCTTCTGGGAACAGACTACAGAGCAAGAAGCACGACTTCACTTGTTCACTTTTAAGATAGTCATAGCTAAGCTTCAAACGAGTATATGCTTTCTCTATATCTGGATCAATTTCTGATGCTGCTGCAGGTTTCTTTAGTCGAGAAAGAGCCGCTTTCCATAAATGGATGCTTTGGCCTTTCAAAGCTTTTCCTACCGCTTGAATGAGGAGTGGCAATCCACAACACTCTTTAGCAACCTCATCGGCAAGTGCTTTCAAATCAGCCTCAGTCTCTACTTGTTCGCCAACCACATGTTTGAAAAGAATCCATGCTTCTTCTACGGGTAAAGGGTGTACACAAATTATACTTTGAGCATTCATTTTCTGGCATACTTTTTCACTTCTAGACGTCATTAAAATCTTACAGTTGTTGTAATTATTCCCACATGGAATGCGCAATTCTTCCAGATTTAGTTGCTCCCAAACATCATCTAATATGATTAGAATCTTTCATTATCCGCTTTGTTGCTTCCCCAATATCTCTTTTGATCTTCTCAACATGTACCTTTTGTGAGACGGTTGTAAATGCAACATGAGCAAATAGAGTGTTGTTCTTTACTCTTGCAACAACTTCCTTGGCTAAAGTCGTTTTCCCTACACCTCCCATGCCATAGATTCCAATGATTTGTATTGAATCGTCTTTAAGAGACTTAATGATATCCCCCAAAGCTGAATTGTGGGTATGAATATTATTAAGATCTTTATTTTGATAAACATCTAGTGGCCCGGGTGCAGGAATTTTAACAAAGACACAACTATCAAAAGCGCTGCCACGTTCTAGGAGGCGCACAATAGAACGTGCCATCGTTGTGGCACTCTTACCATCACGACGAAGTGTTACCCAAGTCTTCTTCGGATTAGCTTGATCTTGTTGAAGAAATTCTTCTGCCTTGAATATTTCAGTGCCTGCCTCCTTCACCCAGTCTTCCACTCCATACGACAGTTTTTGTCCTTTATTGATAGATATATCTATCTGTTCTTGAACCCTCCCTCTCATAACTTTGAGCTTTTCAGCTTCATGTCTGAATGTTTCAACATGTTCGGTGCAGTTCCACATATAACCAATCTCCTTTATAGCCGCACCAAACAACAAGTCAACTACTTTGCCACCCACGGAAGCGGCCTGAGAAGAAACAAATGTCTCTGCCATCACAACTTACTTGTTTTTTCTTTTTTTTAATGTGGGTATGTTATTTATTTGGGATGTTAAAGTAGTTAATAAAAATAAAGTAGATTTATAAACTGGAAACTATATATATTATGCAAAAGACAGCAACTAAATATATAGCATGAAGAAGAAAAGATTATGATGAAGCAAGAATTCCAGATGGAGTGAGATTATATGATTGTGAATGAATGAATGGTTTACTATAACAAAATGTAACAACCACAATCGGAAAAAGGAAATGGAAAAAGATAAGAAAGACTTGGATGAAAGGACAATATATAATTATCAAAATGTAGAATAATATATAAATAATAAATTGAAATAAAATCAATAGTCTTCTGCGAGTCTTTGCATGAATGCAAGTGGATGATAAAGATTTGATTTTTCAAGTCTGGCGTGCCCATTATTATTTCTTAAATTTTATTTTTGATAAAATTAGTTATTTTCAACGACTTTCATGGCTAAGACTATTTGACCGTTTCACAAGTGTGTTTGTTATTGATGCGAAAAAGCCTTTATGTAGTAACTAGTGGGTTCGCTGCGGGCACACATTATTTTTCGATATCAAAGTTTTTTTTATGTCACTCTACATGTAACATGTTCATTCCTTAATATAACTAAATAATTTAATTTCGTAAATAACATATAAGGTTGCTGATCTAGTATTTAATTTTAGGAAGTTAATGTGAGCGCATTACACTCATACCTTAAACAACATATCTTTATTTATTGTTACATTTCTTACACATAAAAAATTATGGGCGTATATATGTGTGCATTTTCCTTAAAATATCATAGAAGATAACTACCATTTTTGTATTATTTGGGCTTATAGTAAATTGTATATATTGCAACCGGTGGTGAAGATTTAAGCTCCGATTTCAAATGATACTTTAAAACGATTCTTACACATAAAAAATTATGGGCGTATATATGTGTGCATTTTCCTTAAAATATCATAGAAGATAACTACCATTTTTGTATTATTTGGGCTTATAGTAAATTGTATATATTGCAACCGGTGGTGAAGATTTAAGCTCCGATTTCAAATGATACTTTAAAACGATTTCTTACACATAAAAAATTATGGGCGTATATATGTGTGCATTTTCCTTAAAATATCATAGAAGATAACTACCATTTTTGTATTATTTGGGCTTATAGTAAATTGTATATATTGCAACCGGTGGTGAAGATTTAAGCTCCGATTTCAAATGATACTTTAAAACGATTTCTTACACATAAAAAATTATGGGCGTATATATGTGTGCATTTTCCTTAAAATATCATAGAAGATAACTACCATTTTTGTATTATTTGGGCTTATAGTAAATTGTATATATTGCAACCGGTGGTGAAGATTTAAGCTCCGATTTCAAATGATACTTTAAAACGATTTCTTACACATAAAAAATTATGGGCGTATATATGTGTGCATTTTCCTTAAAATATCATAGAAGATAACTACCATTTTTGTATTATTTGGGCTTATAGTAAATTGTATATATTGCAACCGGTGGTGAAGATTTAAGCTCCGATTTCAAATGATACTTTAAAACGATTCTTACACATAAAAAATTATGGGCGTATATATGTGTGCATTTTCCTTAAAATATCATAGAAGATAACTACCATTTTTGTATTATTTGGGCTTATAGTAAATTGTATATATTGCAACCGGTGGTGAAGATTTAAGCTCCGATTTCAAATGATACTTTAAAACGATTTCTTACACATAAAAAATTATGGGCGTATATATGTGTGCATTTTCCTTAAAATATCATAGAAGATAACTACCATTTTTGTATTATTTGGGCTTATAGTAAATTGTATATATTGCAACCGGTGGTGAAGATTTAAGCTCCGATTTCAAATGATACTTTAAAACGACTTACACATAAAAAATTATGGGCGTATATATGTGTGCATTTTCCTTAAAATATCATAGAAGATAACTACCATTTTTGTATTATTTGGGCTTATAGTAAATTGTATATATTGCAACCGGTGGTGAAGATTTAAGCTCCGATTTCAAATGATACTTTAAAACGACTTAACATAAAAAATTATTATATGGGTGTTCTTAAATTTTCATGCTCTTTCATTAGAGATGTCATTCGATATACATTCGACGAATTTTTAAATCCGAGGACGGGGCCTGTACGACTAAGATATTTGGCTATCACACTCTATGACATATCACCACCTATGACCTATCACACTCTATGACCTATCACCCCCACCATCTTACCGCTGCAACGCGCGGGTATTTTGTCTCGTATAAATTCAGTACATATTATATGACCATATGAGTCATTTAAAAAAGAGTTAATTACATTTTTCGTCCCTATGGTTTGCCCCACTTTCACAGACCGTCCCTGAGTATCCGAAATTACACGTTTCGTCCCTATGTATGGAATTCTGTTAACAAGTTTGGTCCACGACCCAAACGTCCGTTAAAAAAGGGGTCACGTGATCTGCACACCGAGGGTACAATGGTCATTTCAAACTCATAGGACCAAAAATGTAATTAACTCTTTTCTACTTAACCAGGCTCTCTCCTCCTTCTTCCTATTCATCTCCTTCCTCATCTCTTATTCATTTTCTTCCAAAATCCTAAATCAAAAATCAAAGACCTCCAAATCCGTCAGATCCAAAACCATACACATACAAAATTACAAATGCATACAAATATGAACCATATACCCAGATCATCTGATATATAAACATATCATAAACTAGAAATCATCAAAACCAACCTATACATAGCAATATCTATCCATATATACTCGTATTTACATCTCACATTTTAGCTTGGACTTGGTCGCACAACACAAAAGCAACAGCTCACATTTTAATCTAAAAGCTCTTGATTTAATTTGGTGGCTTGTTTGGGAACCACACGGGATAAAGGAAAGAACATGTATTGCGTAAGAACAAATTATGTAATAAATCAAAAAATCCAAAAAATGCACTGAAAAGCACAACCTATTTTTAATTGCGTATTGCCTCACACCATCTTTAGAAACTCGATGTATGTACCGGGGAGATGGTGGATGCGGTGGTATCTGTTATGGTGTTAGACATATGTGGTGGTGGTGATGATGAACCGGCGGCGATATGGTTGCCAGCAGGTGTGACAGAAGGCTGTGTTGGTGGTGATTGGATGGCCAAATCTCTCTCCAAAGTTGTCAGATGAAGATCCGCTTTCGGTTACCACCAGAAGTTTTTTTTTGTCCCTTTTTCCTTTTTTTATAGTTTAGATCTAGGGATGTTTATCAGCTCCGCCGCCGCCGTTGTTTGGTGCGGTGCTTGCTGCCGGCAGTGGTTAGGAAAGAAATTTTTATGTATGTGTGTATATGAAGTGTGTCTATGCTTAGAAGTTGTACCTTGTGCATCAGAATTTGTAAAGTATTATTGTAACTAAACCGGGTTACTGTACAAACTAAACCGGCTACAGTACCAACTGAACCGATACTGTAGCAGTTCAAATTTGGATTGTTATATATATATATATATATATATTAAAAATACTAGGCAATATATATATATATATATATATATATATATATATATCTCTCTCTATATATATACACAGATATAGATATATGTGAAGATATAGATATAGATATATATATACATATACATATATAGATATATATATATAGACTGAATACACATATACTTGACCATTTTACCCTCTGCGTGCAACTCACGTGACCCCTTTTTTAACGGACGTTTGGGTCGTGGACCAAACTTGTTAACAGAATTCCATACATAGGGACGAAACGTGTAATTTCGGATACTCAGGGACGGTCTGTGAAAGTTGGTAAAAACCACAGGGACGAAAAATGTAATTAACTCTTTAAAAAATTAAAAGAAACAAAAAGACACATATGGAAAACAGCTGGAGTACACGTGCATGTTCCAAACTACTACATTGTTTCCTCCGTCAAATTGTATTACGAGTATTAAAAATCCTTTTACATTTTCAACACCATAATGTTTTTCTTTTTTAAGTTTCCGAGTTTCTTATTTTCTGCAGAGAGATTATAGGTGTGTGGGTGTAGTTCAAAAGAAGGCAAAGAAAGGAGTAAGGAGCTAGTGATAGTTGTTAATTGTAAAGCTATTCTATATCCAAATTAAAAGTTTAACCCCGTGTAAGTTTTTATTTATAAGATTCTTATTATTAGATTGGAGATTATGAGTAAAAGTGTCTAGGAAATTTATTATGTAGACATTTTTGGTCCCGCTGACCGGATTTTGATGACGTTGGTGATGGGATGACCGGATTTTTGTGGTGATGTTGGTGTAATGGTGGTGACGGGGTGACCCAATTTTAACGATGGTGAAGATGGGGTGCTCAGATTTTTGTGGCGGTGGTACTGATGCTGATGTGGGTGACCGGATCTTGATGGAGGCGGTGAATCGGTGATAGGGGTTATCGGCGTGGCGGTGATGATGAGGTGGCCGGATGTTGGTTGTGGTGGTGATTGGATGGCCAAATCTCTCTCCAAAGTTGTCAGATGAAGATCCGCTTTCGGTTACCACCAGAAGTTTTTTTTTGTCCCTTTTTCCTTTTTTTATAGTTTAGATCTAGGGATGTTTATCAGCTCCGCCGCCGCCGTTGTTTGGTGCGGTGCTTGCTGCCGGCAGTGGTTAGGAAAGAAATTTTTATGTATGTGTGTATATGAAGTGTGTCTATGCTTAGAAGTTGTACCTTGTGCATCAGAATTTGTAAAGTATTATTGTAACTAAACCGGGTTACTGTACAAACTAAACCGGCTACAGTACCAACTGAACCGATACTGTAGCAGTTTAAATTTTATTAATGTATATATGAGTTGTATTCTTTTAAAAACAAGGATTTTTGTGAAAACCAGGAAACAAATCTAGACCATTGGATCAGATCTAATCTAAGGCCAGGATCATTTAACAAAAAATAACACGGAGGGGCAAAAAGGTAATTATACACGCCATATATAAAGCCAAAAAACACCCCACTCCTCAAAAAAACACCCCACTCCTCCTTCACCCCCGTTTCCATCTGGCGACCAAAACCCTAACCTTGCCACATCCTCTTTATTACTCTAATATTGTTCATCGCCGTCGGTAATCGTGGTCAAACAATCTTCTCGTCGTCATCTTCATTTTCATTTGATCTATTTTGTTCGATTCGAATTGTTAATCGTCGCCGGAAAATTCAAATTCAATTAACCTCGCCGCCGTCAATTAAAACAGTAACTGATTCCGAATTGTTAATCAATGGAGGAAGACGATGTGATAACCGATGAGGAACTCGAACAAATAGTAAACGGTAAATGAATCTGAAACACAAGCTGTTTGTATCTGTTTATAGTTGCAGTGTATCGAATCACAAAATTGATGATCAATCTGAATCACTAGGTGTTTGTGTCGCTTAATGACAGTTAGATTTCATGTAATTGTGATAATTTGTAGGTTTGATTCAAACTGTTTGATACTCAATATGCTTAGAATCTGAATCACTAGGTGTTTGTTTCTGTTGATTAATGACAGATAGATTTCATGTAATTGTGATAATTTGTAGGTTTGATTCAAACTGTTTGATACTCAATATGCTTAGAATCTGAATCACTAGGTGTTTGTTTCTGTTGATTAATGACAGATAGATTTCATGTAATTGTCATTATTTATAGGTTTGATTCAAACTGTTTGATACTCAATATGCTTAGAATGTGAAACACAAGGTGTTTGTATATGTTAGTGAAAGAAGGATTGTATCGAATCACATTATTAATTGTATTCTATTGCTTAATGACAATTAGTTTTAGTGCAACTGTGATTATTTGGAGTTTTGAATAAAACTGGTTGATCATCAATATGCTTAAAGTGTGAAACACAGGATGTTTGTATAACTTAATGCATTCGATGAAAGAAGGATTGTATGGAATCACGTTATTATTGATTGAAGAGTTGTATTTAATTGCTTAATCTGTCTTTGCTCATAAAATGTTTGATCAAAATGCCTGATAGGAATTGCGTGTCACAGGTTATGACACAGGTGTTGGCAGTTCAAATGTTACGCCAAAAACAACTATAACGATAAACCATGCAACACCAGAAGGGTCCTTGTATCGTGAGCCGGATGTTGATTTAAGATATAGACCAGTTTTAGGAATGAATTACGGAATACTAGAACAGTGCCAAAAAATGTACGAAGAATATGCATATAGGGCAGGATTTGATGTTAGAAAGTCTAATAACAAAAAGACCAATAGTGGGAGGATATACCAGAAGTGGTATATATGCAGCAGAGCTGGAAACCCACCAAAAATGAAAGTGGACACACTAGAAAATTGTGGAAAGCCAATTAGAAAAAGCAATATAGAGCGTACAGGATGCAAGGCGATGGTGAGATTTGATGCCATAGGTGAAACAGGGTATTTTAGGCTCGCTGTTTTCGATGAAATACACAACCACGAAATGGTTCCGCCTCAATACAGACACCTATCAAAGCAGGATAGGCAGCTCAAATATGCCGAACAACTGTTTGTGTACAACGCATCAGTATGCAATATAGGACCAACCAAGGCACATCAGCTTTATAGTAGCATGAAAGGTTGTGATGAAAATGTCAATGGAACCGTAAATGATTTCAGGAATTGGAAACGGGACCTGAATGTTTATATCAGTGAAAGCGATTCACAAATGCTGATAAACAAAATGGAAGAAAAGAAAGAGTATTTCCCTGGTTTTTCGTTCTACTACAAGGCTGAAGATAGCGTGTTGCACTCGTTGTTTTGGGCAGATGAAGTTGCAAAGTGCAACTACAAGGAGTTCAATGACATTATGTCATTTGATGCCACATACCAAACGAACAGGTTTCTATTTTCTTTTTCTTTTTTTTTTATTATTTCCTGAAAATAGAAGAAAACACATTGTGTTTTGGTTTCCAGAATTCATAAAGTGGCCATACACAACGTGTTTCAAATCCAAAACACATTGTGCTGCGGTTTCGAGTAGTTCATACAATGGCCATACACAAGGTGTTTCTAATCCAAAACACATTGTGTTTCGGTTTCGAGTAAACAACATGCAAATATGCAACACTGATTGATTAATTATACATATAAAAAATCATTCTTAGTTTAATATAATATGAATTTCTGTTGGTGAAGGTACTTCATAACCGTGAGGACGGTTTGGTAACATGTACATGTAGAAACTACATGAGATTTGGTCTCTTGTGTCGACATTGTTTTTGGGTCTTGAATTTCATATGGCCATACACAAGGTGTTTCTAATCCAAAACACATTGTGTTTTGGTTTCAAGTACTTCATACAATGGCCATACACAAGGTGTTTCTAATCCAAAACACATTGTGTTTTGGTTTCAAGTACTTCATACAATGGCCATACACAAGGTGTTTCTAATCCAAAACACATTGTGTTTTGGTTTCAAGTACTTCATACAATGGCCATACACAAGGTGTTTCTAATCCAAAACACATTGTGTTTTGGTTTCAAGTACTTCATACAATGGCCATACACAAGGTGTTTCTAATTCAAAACACATTGTGTTTTGGTTTCAAGTACTTCATACAATGGCCATACACAAGGTGTTTCTAATCCAAAACACATTGTGTTTTGGTTTCAAGTACTTCATACAATGGCCATACACAAGGTGTTTCAAATCCAAAACACATTGTGTTTCGGTTTCGAGTAAACAACATGCAAATATGCAACACTGATTGATTAATTATACATATAAAAAATCATTCTTAGTTTAATATAATATGAATTTCTGTTGGTGAAGGTACTTCATAACCGTGAGGACGGTTTGGTAACATGTACATGTAGAAACTACATGAGATTTGGTCTCTTGTGTCGACATTGTTTTTGGGTCTTGAATTTCATCTGGAACATCAATGAGATTCCAGAAAGATACATCAACAGACGTTGGACGAGAGATATCATACCACCAGAGCTGAGATCACGAAGAAACAAATACGGTAATGCAAATACTGGTGTCCAAAAGTTTGTTCATGAAATAAACACAGCTGTAGAAGATTGCATCGATAACCTTGTACCCGATGAGAAGCTGCTCCAAGAATTTCTTGAAAAGGTTAAAGAATTGAAGAGTGATGTTGAGAAGAAAGTGCAAAAGACACCAAAGAAGAGGAAGGAAGATACTATGGCAGATATGATTGGGACCAGGAGGCCTGATGAAATCCTTATAAACAACCCACCAGTCGGATCATACAAAGGCTGTGCAATCCAAAACACATTGTGTTTCGGTTTCGAGTAAACAACATGCAAATATGCAACACTGATTGATTAATTATACAATGGCCATACACAAGGTGTTTCTAATCCAAAACACATTGTGTTTTGGTTTCAAGTACTTCATACAATGGCCATACACAAGGTGTTTCTAATCCAAAACACATTGTGTTTTGGTTTCAAGTACTTCATACAATGGCCATACACAAGGTGTTTCTAATCCAAAACACATTGTGTTTTGGTTTCAAGTACTTCATACAATGGCCATACACAAGGTGTTTCAAATCCAAAACACATTGTGTTTCGGTTTCGAGTAAACAACATGCAAATATGCAACACTGATTGATTAATTATACATATAAAAAATCATTCTTAGTTTAATATAATATGAATTTCTGTTGGTGAAGGTACTTCATAACCGTGAGGACGGTTTGGTAACATGTACATGTAGAAACTACATGAGATTTGGTCTCTTGTGTCGACATTGTTTTTGGGTCTTGAATTTCATCTGGAACATCAATGAGATTCCAGAAAGATACATCAACAGACGTTGGACGAGAGATATCATACCACCAGAGCTGAGATCACGAAGAAACAAATACGGTAATGCAAATACTGGTGTCCAAAAGTTTGTTCATGAAATAAACACAGCTGTAGAAGATTGCATCGATAACCTTGTACCCGATGAGAAGCTGCTCCAAGAATTTCTTGAAAAGGTTAAAGAATTGAAGAGTGATGTTGAGAAGAAAGTGCAAAAGACACCAAAGAAGAGGAAGGAAGATACTATGGCAGATATGATTGGGACCAGGAGGCCTGATGAAATCCTTATAAACAACCCACCAGTCGGATCATACAAAGGCTGTGCAAAATTAAGACGAATAATGGGCGGCAAAGAGTTGGGAATAAAAGAAAGCCAGAAGAGAAAGATTATCTGCAGCAACTGTGGAGGTACAAAACACAATGCAAGGACGTGCGGTAAAGAACGAGGTACAAAGAAACAAAGCAATTCAACTGAGGCTGCGAAACAAAGCAATTCAAATGAGGCTGCTGTCAGCAATCCATGATGGATTTTTCTATTTTCATACTATTTTCATTTTTCAATAATTATATGCTCGATTAGTTGTCGTTGAACAGATGGTATTTGGAATTTTTTTAAGACATTTATATCATCATTTACTTTGTCCAGATTATTATCTTAGTTGTTGTTGAACAGATAGTATTTTGAATTTTTTTAAGACATTTATATCATCAATTACTTTGACCAGGTTATTATCAAGGATAAGGAAAATAAAACACATTGTGTTTGGGCAATCTAAAATTATAAACATATCGAAACACATTGTGTCTGGGCATTTATTTACCATTTGTATAACACATTTCAATAAAACCATCCACCAGACACCTTGTGTTTCGCGCATTATAAAACTTTAAACACCTTGTATTTTGGCCATACATTTAGCATCATGCAACCCTTTGACACAAAAAAAACTGTGTCTCTGTACTCTATATCTATCACAGAATACAAAACAAAGTAAAAAGTCTTGCATTTACATTCAAGATATCTAAAGCAACATCTACATTAATATAAAAGTTATTCAACAAAGTAACAAGCATTGCATTTACATTCAACATATCTAAAGTATTGCATTCACCATACATAACTGGAAAACCATAGTTACAAAAGTAGTTAGAATTCTAGAATTTTGGATACTTGAACTGTCTGATACTAAGGAAAAGACAAATACATGCATGCGATATTTAGTTTCTTTACTTCAATATGACTGGATTTTCCGGTTCCAAGCCTTTCCCATCCTTCGTGACAACATTAACTGAAATCTTCCTAATAGTTATCCTCTCGGAAGCGCGCTTCCTGCTATGTGCCCCCCAAAAAAAAAAAAGTTATTACACGTAATAAAATTAGAAAAATATATTTGATTATTTAAACAAAAATTAAAAATAAGTTAAAAAGTAGAAAACCATGAATTTACCTTGGCGGAACTTCAACAGCAGCAGCCTTTTCTTTCCTTTTATGCAAAGCACCACCGGCAGCAACTCCTTTTTTGTATTTGACATCTCCATTAGATTATAAGAAATATCATCAAAAGCCTGCAAAACATAAAGATTTGTTAGTTCATCAAGGATCGCATAATACTAATCACAAGACACAAGGAGTTTTCCAAACTAAAACACATTGTGTTGGGGTTTCTAGTAACTGCTAAAATAACCAGACACAAAGTGTTTTTAAAAAATAACTATTGGGGTATTTGAAAAAGGTGCTTTAAAAAGTAAAACACATTGTGTTGGGGTTTCTAGTAACTGCTAAAATAACCAGACACAAAGTGTTTTTAAAAAATAACTATTGGGGTATTTGAAAAAGGTGCTTTAAAAAGTAAAACACATTGTGTTGGGGTTTCTAGTAACTGCTAAAATAACCAGACACAAAGTGTTTTTAAAAAATAACTATTGGGGTATTTGAAAAAGGTGCTTTAAAAAGTAAAACACATTGTGTTGGGGTTTCTAGTAACTGCTAAAATAACCAGACACAAAGTGTTTTTAAAAAATAACTATTGGGGTATTTGAAAAAGGTGCTTTAAAAAGTAAAACACATTGTGTTGGGGTTTCTAGTAACTGCTAAAATAACCAGACACAAAGTGTTTTTAAAAAATAACTATTGGGGTATTTGAAAAAGGTGCTTTAAAAAGTAAAACACATTGTGTTGGGGTTTCTAGTAACTGCTAAAATAACCAGACACAAAGTGTTTTTAAAAAATAACTATTGGGGTATTTGAAAAAGGTGCTTTAAAAAGTAAAACACATTGTGTTGGGGTTTCTAGTAACTGCTAAAATAACCAGACACAAAGTGTTTTTAAAAAATAACTATTGGGGTATTTGAAAAAGGTGCTTTAAAAAGTAAAACACATTGTGTTGGGGTTTCTAGTAACTGCTAAAATAACCAGACACAAAGTGTTTTTAAAAAATAACTATTGGGGTATTTGAAAAAGGTGCTTTAAAAAGTAAAACACATTGTGTTGGGGTTTCTAGTAACTGCTAAAATAACCAGACACAAAGTGTTTTTAAAAAATAACTATTGGGGTATTTGAAAAAGGTGCTTTAAAAAGTAAAACACATTGTGTTGGGGTTTCTAGTAACTGCTAAAATAACCAGACACAAAGTGTTTTTAAAAAATAACTATTGGGGTATTTGAAAAAGGTGCTTTAAAAAGTAAAACACATTGTGTTGGGGTTTCTAGTAACTGCTAAAATAACCAGACACAAAGTGTTTTTAAAAAATAACTATTGGGGTATTTGAAAAAGGTGCTTTAAAAAGTAAAACACATTGTGTTGGGGTTTCTAGTAACTGCTAAAATAACCAGACACAAAGTGTTTTTAAAAAATAACTATTGGGGTATTTGAAAAAGGTGCTTTAAAAAGTAAAACACATTGTGTTGGGGTTTCTAGTAACTGCTAAAATAACCAGACACAAAGTGTTTTTAAAAAATAACTATTGGGGTATTTGAAAAAGGTGCTTTAAAAAGTAAAACACATTGTGTTGGGGTTTCTAGTAACTGCTAAAATAACCAGACACAAAGTGTTTTTAAAAAATAACTATTGGGGTATTTGAAAAAGGTGCTTTAAAAAGTAAAACACATTGAGTTGGGTTCTCTGGATCTATTTGCTTTTCATTGTCAAATGCATCAAACAACTCCTTTTTTGTATTTGACATCTCCATTAGATTATAAGAAATATCATCAAAAGCCTGCAAAACATAAAGATTTGTTAGTTCATCAAGGATCGCATAATACTAATCACAAGACACAAGGAGTTTTCCAAACTAAAACACATTGTGTTGGGGTTTCTAGTAACTGCTAAAATAACCAGACACAAAGTGTTTTTAAAAAATAACTAACACAGGTGTGTTGGGGTATTTGAAAAAGGTGCTTTAAAAAGTAAAACACATTGTGTTGAGGTTTATAGTAACTCCTAAAATCACCAGACACAAAGTGTTTTTAAAAAATAATTAACACATTGTGTTGGGGTTTCTAGTAACTGCTAAAATCACCAGACACAAAGTGTTTTTAAAAAATAATTAACACAGATGTGTTGGGGTATTTGAGAAAAGCTGCATTCAAAACTAAAACACATTGTGTTGGGTATTATTTAATTCCTAAAATCACAAAACACAAATTGTTTTTACAAAATAATCACACCATTATTAACCTCTGAGAAGCTTTGTCTTATTTGAGAGACTATGCCTTAACTTTGAAATGAAGATAAAAAAATTAAATACAATCTTACATTATAAGATGGCCTGAGTCCCATTGTTCCAAAATTTCCGACCTGAACTTCCCTCGTCTCCCTTGCAACTAGAAACCGGCTCCAATTTTTAAAAACTGGACGTGTTCTTGGAACTGTCATTTCACTGAAGTCTGTTCTGTCCAAGTATAATAGCTACAAAAAAAGTAAACGTAAAATTAAAAAAAACATACAGAATATGTAATACACTTGTTATTATAAAAGTGAAGATAAAAAAATTAAATACAATCTTACATTATAAGATGGCCTGAGTCCCATTGTTCCAAAATTTCCGACCTGAACTTCCCTCGTCTCCCTTGCAACTAGAAACCGGCTCCAATTTTTAAAAACTGGACGGGTTCTTGGAACTGTCATTTCACTGAAGTCTGTTCTGTCCAAGTATAATAGCTACAAAAAAAGTAAACGTAAAATTAAAAAAAACATACAGAATATGTAATACACTTGTTATTATAAAAGTGAAGATAAAAATAGCAAACAAAAGAAGAGAAACTCACAGTTAACAAAGTTGTAGGACCATGATAGTGTTTGTTAGAGTTGTTTGGTTTCCAACACTTGCATTTACCCAAGAACTCAAGCACAAAAGAACACCAATCCAAAGTTCTAAAATCAGCATCATTGCTAACACGGTACAAGGTATCCAGATCGGCAGCGCCATTATGATCAGAGTAAATCAGGGAAGTGATAAACAACATCAAGAAATTCATCTTGAAGTACTGATTCATTTGTCCCATATTTTCTGAAATCTTATTAGCAATTGCAGTAGGATGCACTGAAGGTACAACATTTTTTGATGGCTTCGGCCCACGTTTCTTAGCAGGCTTACTTGATGTCTCCGTATCTGGGTTCTCAACTTCCTGCTTCACTGGTACTTGATACTGCGCCAACCATCCATTGATAAACTCATGATGCTCAGCAACATTCAAAGCAGATATGGGTGTCCCACCCATAGGGATCCAAAAAACATCATGCACAGCCTGTCTATCAACCTTTATAACACCCCCTCTCAGTTTTATCTCCATAGAACTCACATCAAATTTCTCAACAACAAAATGACAGAGCATGTGTGGAAGAGTTCCTATGTTAAAATCTAGAAGTGATCCAAAACCGAAAGACCTAACGGCCTCCTTTTGATCATCAGTCAACAAGGAAATCGCATTGTTAAATGGGGCGGGTGTGGTGCGCAATCTGATTGACGTCATTTTAGGTTCTTCAGATTCATCCAAAATCCTCTCTTCTACAATATATAAACACAAAAAATGAAAATACATAAAAGAACACAAGCTAATAAACTTATATAAACAGGAGATGTGTCGTACCAGGAGATGGTTCTTTAGCAACAGGTCCTTCTTTCAATGTCTTCTTTGACTTTTGCTTTTTCACAGCAGGTTCTTTGTACATTATATAAACACAAAAACTCAAAAACTATAAAATAAAACAAACTGATATAAATCTTAAAGGGCATATGTGTCGTACCAGCATTAGGATTTGGTTCTTCTCCAACATGTTCTTCTGGCATTGTCTTTTTTGACTTTGCCTTTTTCCTGGCAGGTTCTGTAACATCATCATGAGCATTCCTCTTTTTCGAGTGTGACTTTTTTGTAGTAGTTGTTTCTACATTACATAAACAAAATAGAATGAAACAATGATAAACTAATATATATGTAAACAGAAGTTAATCAAATTATGAAATAGCATAATTTAGGAATGGAAAAAAGAGAAATTGTGATTGGGTTTCGAGTAACTGCTAAAATGACAAGACACAAAGTGTTTTTAAGAAATAACTAACACAGATGTCATTTACGCATATAAAAGATTAGTGTACTAAAAGACATGATAAAAAAACATAGTTAATCATGAAAGTAAAATGTCAATCCCTAATCACGAAAGTACAATGTCAAAGTACACTTCAGTAGAAAACGTATCTGCCAACGAAAATTAACAAAGAGGGACATATGACACAGAATGGTTTTGACTCAACGATAACTAACAAAGAAGAACAAAATGACACAAAAAAACCATAGACGAAACTATCTGAAAATAGCTATTCAGAAACCCGACTTGAACCAAACCATTTGACCAGTTCTGAACAGAGACATGTTTCGATCCAAATACTTTCAACACATCACCCAACCTAACCTCCAATGACACACCTTCGATTTTTAACAAAACAAATATAATAAAACAGGTCCGATTTCAAGTAAGCGACATTTTTCGTTTGCAACTTCTCTTGATTTTGATAACACACAGTTTTATACTTCTATTAAAACAGGATTCAAGAAGTAAGAAATAGGATTGACACAATAAGAAAACTAAACAAAACCATGAGATAACAATATAATATATACATACACATATAACACACAATTATACAGTCAATTAAATATTAACTCAAACAACATACATATATACATCACAAAGTATTACACACTATGAGACACAGATTAAACATATTTCAAAGTTAATAAACTGAGCAATAAACATTAAAATGAGCAAAAAAATATATAAATTAAATATTACATGTAGAAAAAAATTAAATAAACCCTAAAATTAAAAAAATATATATACAAAACGAAGTTTCAAAAAAAATAAAAAAAAATAACAGAATACCTTTATTAGATTTTGGTGTAACTTTCATTGTATCATCATTTTGTTGACCTAAAAATGATAATAATGAATTAAATAATATAGAATAAAAAAAAACAAGATATAAAACCTAAAATCAAAAAAATAAGTACAAATTTACCTTCCGCTATGTCTGTTTTTTGTTGATTAATCATCGGTCTAGTTAACTTAGTAGGTGAAGATAGGGACATGTTGTGATGAAGATGATCTAATGATGAAGAAGAAGTATAATGATGAAGACGATCTAATGATGAAGAAGAAGTTTTTAGATGAAGATGATCTAATGATGAAGAAGAAGTATAATGATGAAGACGATCTAATGATGAAGAAGAAGTTAATGATGAAGATGATCTAATGATGAAGAAGAAGTATAATGATGAAGACGATCTAATGATGAAGAAGAAGTTAATGATGAAGATGATCTAATGATGAAGAAGAAGTATAATGATGAAGACGATCTAATGATGAAGAAGAAGTTAATGATGAAGACGATCTAATGATGAAGAAGAAGTTAATGATGAAGATGATCTAATGATGAAGAAGAAGTATAATGATGAAGACGATCTAATGATGAAGAAGAAGTTAATGATGAAGATGATCTAATGATGAAGAAGAAGTATAATGATGAAGACGATCTAATGATGAAGAAGAAGTATAATGATGAAGACGATCTAATGATGAAGAAGAAGTTAATGATGAAGAAGAATGTTAATGATGAAGACGATCTAATGATGAAGAAGAAGTATAATGATGAAGACGATCTAATGATGAAGAAGAAGTATAATGATGAAGACGATCTAATGATGAAGAAGAAGTATAATGATGAAGACGATCTAATGATGAAGAAGAAGTTAATGATGAAGACGATCTAATGATGAAGAAGAAGTTAATGATGAAGACGATCTAATGATGAAGAAGAAGTTAATGATGAAGACGATCTAATGATGAAGAAGAAGTATAATGATGAAGACGATCTAATGATGAAGAAGAAGTATAATGATGAAGACGATCTAATGATGAAGAAGAAGTTAATGATGAAGACGATCTAATGATGAAGAAGAAGTTAATGATGAAGACGATCTAATGATGAAGAAGAAGTTAATGATGAAGACGATCTAATGATGAAGAAGAAGTATAATGATGAAGACGATCTAATGATGAAGAAGAAGTATAATGATGAAGACGATCTAATGATGAAGAAGAAGTTAATGATGAAGACGATCTAATGATGAAGAAGAAGTTAATGATGAAGATGATCTAATGATGAAGAAGAAGTATAATGATGAAAACGATCTAATGATGAAGAAGAAGTATAATGATGAAGACGATCTAATGATGAAGACGATCTAATGATGAAGAAGAAGTTTTTAGATGAAGACGATCTAATGATGAAGACGATCTAATGATGAAGAAGAAGTATAATGATGAAGACGATCTAATGATGAAGAAGAAGTTAATGATGAAGATGATCTAATGATGAAGAAGAAGTATAATGATGAAGACGATCTAATGATGAAGAAGAAGTTAATGATGAAGACGATCTAATGATGAAGAAGAAGTTAATGATGAAGATGATCTAATGATGAAGAAGAAGTATAATGATGAAGACGATCTAATGATGAAGAAGAAGTTAATGATGAAGACGATCTAATGATGAAGAAGAAGTATAATGATGAAGACGATCTAATGATGAAGAAGAAGTTAATGATGAAGACGATCTAATGATGAAGAAGAAGTTAATGATGAAGATGATCTAATGATGAAGAAGAAGTATAATGATGAAGACGATCTAATGATGAAGAAGAAGTTAATGATGAAGACGATCTAATGATGAAGAAGAAGTATAATGATGAAGACGATCTAATGATGAAGAAGAAGTTAATGATGAAGACGATCTAATGATGAAGAAGAAGTTAATGATGAAGATGATCTAATGATGAAGAAGAAGTATAATGATGAAGACGATCTAATGATGAAGAAGAAGTTAATGATGAAGACGATCTAATGATGAAGAAGAAGTATAATGATGAAGACGATCTAATGATGAAGAAGAAGTTAATGATGAAGACGATCTAATGATGAAGAAGAAGTTAATGATGAAGATGATCTAATGATGAAGAAGAAGTATAATGATGAAGACGATCTAATGATGAAGAAGAAGTTAATGATGAAGACGATCTAATGATGAAGAAGAAGTATAATGATGAAGACGATCTAATGATGAAGAAGAAGTTAATGATGAAGACGATCTAATGATGAAGAAGAAGTTAATGATGAAGATGATCTAATGATGAAGAAGAAGTATAATGATGAAGACGATCTAATGATGAAGAAGAAGTTAATGATGAAGACGATCTAATGATGAAGAAGAAGTATAATGATGAAGACGATCTAATGATGAAGAAGAAGTTAATGATGAAGACGATCTAATGATGAAGAAGAAGTTAATGATGAAGATGATCTAATGATGAAGAAGAAGTATAATGATGAAGACGATCTAATGATGAAGAAGAAGTTAATGATGAAGACGATCTAATGATGAAGAAGAAGTATAATGATGAAGACGATCTAATGATGAAGAAGAAGTTAATGATGAAGACGATCTAATGATGAAGAAGAAGTTAATGATGAAGATGATCTAATGATGAAGAAGAAGTATAATGATGAAGACGATCTAATGATGAAGAAGAAGTTAATGATGAAGACGATCTAATGATGAAGAAGAAGTATAATGATGAAGACGATCTAATGATGAAGAAGAAGTATAATGATGAAGACGATCTAATGATGAAGAAGAAGTATAATGATGAAGACGATCTAATGATGAACAAAACCCCCAAACACATTACGCTTTCTCATTCTTCAGATCCAAAAAATCATCCAACCCTAATTCTCTCTCGCTCTCCCTCTTTCTCCGCCCTCACTTTCTTCTCCGGCCTCCCTTCTTTTTCCTGTCGTCGTTAATTATCCATCCGAATTCGCCATTTATCGATTTTAATCGATTCCGCCGCGTTTTTTCACGTCTAAAAATGGTGATAGTGTCACAAACTTCCATGCCTAATAAAAAAAGATCGATGACGGTTAAACCGGAGGTTATCTCTATCAAATCTTCTGCTGAATCTGGTATAATTTCTTACTATTTTACTTTTTATTTTCTTAATTTAGATCTAAATTTTTTTAGGTTATTTTTCTGCATTTTTAGTTATAATTCTGACATCATTTTGTATTTGTTGACTGGAATTATAGTCTGTATATGTGTGTTGTTAACTGTATTTGTTGATGCTCAATTGTCTGCTGTTATGACTTCGTTGAATCCTAATCAACAAATACAGTTAACAACACACATATACAGACTATAATTCCAGTCAACAAATACAAAATGACGTCAGAATTATAACTAAAAATGCAGAAAAATAACCTAAAAAAAATTAGATCTAAATTAAGAAAATAAAAAGTAAAATAGTAAGAAATTATACCAGATTCAGCAGAAGATTTGATAGAGATAACCTCCGGTTTAACCGTCATCGATCTTTTTTTATTAGGCATGGAAGTTTGTGACACTATCACCATTTTTAGACGTGAAAAAACGCGGCGGAATCGATTAAAATCGATAAATGGCGAATTCGGATGGATAATTAACGACGACAGGAAAAAGAAGGGAGGCCGGAGAAGAAAGTGAGGGCGGAGAAAGAGGGAGAGCGAGAGAGAATTAGGGTTGGATGATTTTTTGGATCTGAAGAATGAGAAAGCGTAATGTGTTTGGGGGTTTTGTTCACGTGGTAAAAGGACGGATATACCCCTCCGTGTTTAAAATTGTATGTAGGGAACAACTTTTGATCTGGACCGTAGATTTTGGTAGATGGATGGCCAGGATGAGTTTCTTGGTTTTCACAAAAAATAAAGTTTGCAAATGATCTTTTTTCATATATATATATATATATATATAATAGTTGATCAATATGTACATTCAAATTCAATAACTTGAGGTTAGGATAATTCAATTTTACTGTGCCCTTGCATGTGAGAATGTCTTTCTATATATTTTATTAAGATTTGAAGTTAAATGTTTTGCGAATAGTTCAAATTGAATGTATATTAGAAGAAGCGAAGCAGGAATAGGCATAAAAGGAATATTTTCAACTCCTGAATTTCCATACACTGTTTGATAGCGAGGAAAGCGAATTCGGTGGGAAGCTGGAAAACGTTGGATGTTGTCATGAGAGCTAAGTGTTCCCTGAAGAATAACTGTCAGGAAAAGAATGAAAGGGATATAATTCTTTGTTGCATTGTACTTCCCTTTGACGTTCTGACGAAGATGATCCCAAGCAACTGCAGCATAGTCGATGTGAACGTCATATGCGATAGCAAACAGGTATGTCAATGTTTGGGATGTGATCGCCTCTTGTCCTTTTCTTGAAGGCGATAAGCAGTAATTGATGATCGAGCAAAGCGGATACCACAATCGATGAAGATTTTTCTTCTTGAAAGCACCTATTGAGTTGAGAGGACCATTATATCCCAGTTCTCTGACTCGTTCAAGCATCTCACGAGTTGGGGGTGGATCAACAAATTCTGTGGCTCCCTCGCGAGAGTTTGCTGTGGGAAAGCCAATTGCCCTTCGAAAGTCTTCAAGCGTGAATGTGAATGCTTGAGTTGATCCATCAGTTGTTAGGAGCTCAAATTGAAAGTACGGAGTGCTCGATCTTCCTCTTGGTGAAATATACTCGATGGTTCGCCACATTTGAAATAGCAGTTCTTCTTCAATATCCGGAGCAGTAACAGTCAATACATGATATAGAGGGTGGTATGTGAGTATAACCGGTATTATCCCATGATGACATGAAAAGGGTATGATTAACTGGTAGTTGTTAGGCATACTTTCTGTAGCACCATCTTTGAGGAAATTCATTCTGCGGTTAAGAAGAAGACGAATGGGAAACATTGTTTCCAAGGTTAATTTACTCAAAAAAAATTTAATCGTACACTGTTTTTCACAGAAGATGCGAAGGCAGTACAACAAGGCGTTCGATACCTTGCTTCTTGGGGAAAACCAATGTAAGATTGAAAAGAATTTTAAGAAATTAATAATACATGAAACAGGTTTTATCACTCAGTTGCCAAAGGATACACAAAGGTAGTACATCAAGGCGTTCGATACCTTGCATCCTAAGTAAACTGAGAGATAGAATTTTGAAAAACTAAACACAATTTGACATAAATATAGGGACAAATGTTTGTGGAGTCAAACAGATCAATGAACATGGAATTTTGTTCAAGAAAGAGTATTTGACTCACAAAGTTGGTATAAGAAAAGTTTCATGAAAGATCAACCTTGAAAGAAAATGAGATTTTGATGGTTGATTAAATATGAAAAATTTCTTAAAAATATTGAAAAACCGGTTTTAGAGAAGACATTTAGGAAAAAGTGAAGTAAATCCGGTTTTCAGAAAAAGGTATGTGAAAACCGGTTTTCAGAAAATGTTATGAAAAACCGGGTTTTAGAAAAAATTATGTAAAAACCGGTTTTCATATATTTAAAATGAATTTTAGTTGCAAAACCGGTAATCAAGTGGAAAACCGGAATTTGTGAAGAAATTACCTTTATAACAAAGATGATTAAAAGATAACTGAAACCGGTTTTCGAAAACCGGAATTAACAAAGCATCAAGATACTTGGATTGATTCCAAGTATCGATGCACTTGTTTGGGACAGGCAATCACAATATCAAACAATCACAGACACAAAAATTCATGCATTCACATTTATTCAAGCAAGTAAGGTAATTTAAAGCACGTACGAATATTTATCAAATCAAAGCATATACATATAAATGAAGTATTATGAAATGACAATATCGAAAAAGAGATTATACCTGCTATAATGAATGACAAGTAATGACAAACAAATCAGAAAGACACAAATAGATCAATCCTGGAAAGATAAGCACACGATATACTATTAAGGAATGAAAACCGGAAATACTGAATAAATAAATGAAAACCGGAAATAGAAAGTAAAATACCTGAAATCCGGTAATGAAGAATTGAAGAACTAAATCCGGTATTCAAAATATGGAATGAAGAAATTATTATGTAAAACCGGTTTTCGTTTTGGAGAAAGTTTTTGAAAAAGGAAAGCCGGATTTGATTGAGAGAAAACCGGTAATAGAGAAGATTTTAAAATTACTTAGAAAAATTTCGAAGGAAGTCAAATGAAGGTCAGAACCGGCTATAAATAGTGGTCAGACCCGGGTATGACTTCCGGTTTTCGGGTCAAACCCGGTTTTTTTTTTTTTTTTTTTTTTTTTTTTTTTGGTATATAATAATTTAATTGAAAAAGGTTTAAGGACCTTAGAAAATTTGAAGGTAACATGGTTTTAAGGACATAAAAAGAAATGCAGCAAATGAGGAAAAATATATACAAACTCCCCTAGGAACATGCAGACTCAGATAAATTCTACAAACTCCCCCTAAAATCATGCATTCTACCCTTGTTCTCCCCCTCAAACATTGCATGTAAAAGCACATAAGCAAACATTAATGGTTTGACCAGGAAAATAAACACAGAATACATGGCAAGGAAGCAGTTACGTTTGTAGATCAAGCATACCCAACTTGGTTTTCAAGAAATTGAACCTTTGTTCATCCAAAGGTTTTGTGAAGAGGTCTGCAAGTTGGTAGTCAGTTGGGACAAAGTAAAGTTCAATATTACCTTTCTCAACATGATCTTTGATGAAGTGATACCTCACATCAATATGCTTTGTTTTAGAATGCTGAACAGGATTGCAAGAGATTGCAATGGCACTTTTGGAGTCACAATAGATGGGTATTCTGTCATACTGGAACCCATAGTCAGAGAGTTGAGTCTTCATCCATAGAACTTGAGAGCAACAACTAGCAGCTGCTACATACTCAGCTTCAGCAGTGGATGTGGAAACACAATTTTGTTTCTTTGAAGACCAACCAACCAACTTGTCTCCAAGAAACTGCACACTTCCTGAAGTACTTTTGCGATCCAACTTACACCCTGCATGGTCAGCATCTGAGTAGGCGGTTAGTTCGAAACCGGTATCTTTCGGATACCATAAACCAAGGTTGATAGTTCCCTTAAGATACCGAAAAATACGTTTAACCGATTGAGCATGACTCTCCATAGGGTTTGCCTGAAATCTAGCGCACATGAATGTAGCAAACATAATGTCCGGTCTACTGGTAGTTAAGTACATGAGGGATCCTACCATACTGCGATAAAGTTTTTGATTGAAAGGTTTGCCATTAAGGTCAGCATTAATTTTAGTTCGAGATTCCATGGGAGTACCAATTGGTTGACAATTAAACATATCAAACTTTTTCAACATATCAGAGATGTATTTATTTTGGCAGATAAAAATACCATTTGACATTTGTTTGACTTGAAGACCAAGGAAAAAGTTTAATTCTCCCATCATACTCATTTCAAAATGTTTGACAATTAATGCAGAAAAGTTTTTGCAGTACTTAGGATTGGTGGACCCGAAAATTATGTCATCTACATAAATTTGGATTAAAAGAATGTCACTACCTTGTCGTTTGATGAACAAAGTAGTGTCGATTGTACCTTTACTGAATCCAGATTGTAATAGATAGGCAGACAGAGCATCATACCAAGCTCGAGGAGCTTGTTTGAGGCCATACAAAGCCTTGTCTAACCTGTAAACATAATTTGGACGCTTAGGATCCACAAAGCCCTCGGGTTGACCAACATAGACTTCTTCTTTCAGTACTCCATTCAGAAAAGCAGACTTGACATTCATTTGATAAACCGTGAAGTTTTTGAATGCTGCATAAGCCAGGAAGATTCGAATGGCTTCAATGCGTGCAACAGGAGCAAACGTCTCATCATAATCAACACCATCTTGCTGAGAAAAACCTTTGGCAACCAATCTAGCCTTGTTTTGAACAACAACACCATTCTCATCTTTCTTGTTTTTGAATATCCATTTTGTCTTGATTGGTTCTTTATGAGTATAAGGATTAGGGATAAGTTTCCATACTTCAAGGCGCTCAAACTGAGATATCTCTTCTTGCATGGCTTTTACCCAATCCGGATCATGAATGTGACAACTCGTAATTAATTTACATCGGGTTAGTCCTAATCTCAATTAGACGGTCATTTGACGTGGAACTTATTAGACTTTTGGACTTTTGACTTAGTCAAATTAGACGTATCTTGTTGACGTAGACTATTAGCTATCTAGATGAATGCCGAGTCTTTAAAAATAACTTTAAATTGATATTTAAAGGTTATGTCTTGAACCAAATAATTAGACTGTCTAGACTTAATATTATAAAGTTCACTTTGACGAAACTTTATTGACTTGTCTTAATTAAAATGACACGAGGGAAAATACCTTCACTTTACATTTTAACCGTTGGGTCAAACGGTATTAAATCGTAAGCATTTTACCAAATTTGGGGTATTTAAATGACTAAAAAGGAGCCACGTAGGCCGGCCCCTTTGTTTGTGGTGGGAATTAAAACAACAAACACTTCCCTCCTTTTCTTTCTTTACCAGTCGACCCTCCACAAACACAAGACATACACACACAAAGATCTTTATACTCTAAATCCATTTACAAGGTGAAATTAAAGAGAAAATCAAAGAAATTAAACATCTTTCAATAATAATTAGGGTTTTGGCAAGGATCATAATCATCATTTATCCTTTTCTTCCTATTTCTCAAGAACACAAATTGGTAAGTAACTTTCTCAAACTTTGATTTTATTTAAATTCATTAAAGGGTTTATTTCAGTTATATAATTCGAATTAGAAGCCTATGAAAGTGGTATGAAATTAGGGTTTTGGCGATTAAAGGAAATGTTGATTTAGAATTTGGTATTTGAAATCAAAATGGTTAAATTGGTGAAATGGTTGGCGAAAAGAGTTGTTACCAGTTTCTTTGAGCATGTATATAGTCATTTTAATGAAAAGAACTGATTTAGAAACGTTTTGGTTACGGAAAAAAAAATGGTCAAAAACAGATTTCTGCACTCGTTCAGGTGAACCTCGCGCCGCGACCCTTCGGGTCTCGCGCCGCGAGGTGTGTTATAATCGAACAGGACCTGCCCCTTTTGTTTGCGACTCGCGCCGCGAGACCTCCAGGTCGCGCCGCGAGGAGCTGCCCAGGTCGCGCCGCGAGCCAACTTGGTCGCGCCGCGAGTTTTGGTACAGTTTGTCATTTCAGATTTTTGACAACTGATGAACTTGAACTTCGTTTATACAAATTGATACTTTAGACTACTTTATAATGACAATGTCATTGACGTTAGTATTTTTGAGTCAAATGAAACGGACGTTTAAATCACATTCTCGGCTAGGGCATTCTAGGATTGATAGCTAAGTAGTTGTACGTAGGATACTTGTCGTCGTGAGATTTGATCCTCACCTTTCGTGCTCATATCCTAGGTTGTGGATAGACGTGGAGACTAGACTGCTCTTATTCTCAGTCTGCTCATACTTTTAGCTCTGTTATCGCTAAGGTGAGTTTATGGCGCCCTTTTTCCTTTTACTTTGGGGTGCCTGAAAAGCATGTACTGTATACACGACTACTTTATAAATGATTTGTCTTTGTCTATGCCATGAGATTTGGTAATTAAATCATTTGTCTTATGTCTTGCCATGTTGACGGCTGTCTGAAAATGTGTATACCTGTCTTATGAAATATTGAACTAAATGACTTTGACTTGCCATGTTGTCGGCTGACTGAACTGTTCTTTGTGTTTGACGAACTAAAATGATCCCCCCTTCATGTAGTTATCACCATTATGCGATTCTAATGGTTGTCTTGTCAGATTTTGTTCCTGACTGTCTTGTTCTGGTCCGCACCCCATTATAGACGGGAGACCTGTGCGAGGTATACTGGTCCGCACCCCATTATAGACGGGAGACCTGTGCGAGGTAGACTGGTCCGCACCCCACTTTAGACGGGAAATCCTGTGCGATGGAAATTTGTCTTATTGTCGGACTTTGGTCTGGACTGTTTTGTCTTAAATAACTACATTAAACGACGATTGATCTTTTAGTCAAACACACTGTAAACTCACCAACTATTTCGATAGTTGATCCTCTCAAATTTCATGCTTTTCAGGTGACCATCAGTAAGTCTTGGAATCGTGTTTGGCATTATAGGGCCAATCTTTTGACTTTGGACGTACAATTAGCATCAGACATTGAGGACTTTCATGTTTTTGGCTTTAATTGTACTTGGCTGTCCAATTTATCGAACTTGTATTAAGTGGGCCCATTTCCAACTGTGGATAGTTTATATCCGAGTTTTGGGGTCCACGTCTGAACGATTATGCTTGTAATAAACTTGTTTTGACATTAATGGATGTAATCTCTATTTACCTTCTGATTAGTATGCAATTTCTTGTTAACCCTGTATTTCCGCTACAACGGGGTGTGACAAAAATTGGTATCAGAGACAGGTTATAGTGAATACAGTGCTATTCCTCGTGAATAACTCAATCTATAGCCATGATCGCTTCATATAGGAGATCTAAGTCTTTAAGGTTTAGGATACTTATCTCGAGAGTTATACTATTTGTCAATAATTAGACCTAACCCGATCAACTATGTCCCGATTATGTAAAATAGTATAAGGCTCGAAATAAATATCTTAAATTGTGTATATACGTGTTAGTTGAATTATATTCACAACATACTGTAAATGTGGTGGGAAGGCTGCGGGTGACCCTATACATAAGCATTGAAGGTATGTTAGGAATAGAAACTCAACTCGTATGTGTATACATAAGGTTTATATACGTGATAATTTGGATTATATTAACAACATATTGAAAATGTGGTGGGAAGGCTGCGGGTGACCCTATATATAAGCATTTGAGATATGTTGCTAATAGAAACCCAAATCGAATGTGTATAATCTAGACAAAGATCTCTTTGAAACTCTTGTTGCGTACTGTATCATCCATTTGAGACGTACTGCCTTATCCATTTGACTTATATGGATTCTTTGACTATCTTTTCAGACTGGTCATGTCGGATGGAGTTAGCTCTAATGCTGTTGTACCTTGTACACCTCCAGTTCCTGTCTTGGCAAACTCCATCCCTTATGTTCCTGACTCTTATGAAGAGGAACCAATGGAGGAATCGGGCAATGAATCTCGCCCTATCAATTTAGTATCATCTTCCAGCGAATCTGGAGGCGAACATGTGTCTATCCATGTTCAATCATCTGTAACACCGGTATCTCCATATCAGAGGAGGATTACCGAGGGAGCTCGTATACCTTATGCTCCTAGAGACCCCTATGCTCCTGGTCCTTCTGCGCCAGTTCAGGGCAACTGTGGACCTGGTCTTTCATTCTTTCAGGGAGATCCGTATGCTGCGGGTCCCTCCAGAGTGCCTGTCTACAATCCAAGTGCTGTTATGCCAGTTGCATCTGCAGCTGATAGGTCGGAATATTATCGCCGACAATTGTCAAGGATGAATAATTCCCTCATCTGTACAAGGGAGAAAATAGAAAACCAAGCTCAGGCGTTGACTGGAGCTTATCATCAGGCGACTGAGGCTATGTCTGTTGCTAGAGAAGGAAGGGAAACTATTGGGAGGTTGATCTGGTTGATGTCCATCGTGGTGGTTTTGGTGGTGGCTTTGCTAATCGTCGTTATTTGCAAGATGTAATCTTGTAATAATCTTTCTGTATCGTAAGCCTAGAACTTATAACAACTCGTACTTCTGTACTTTGAGTTGTAATCTTTTTGGTGGATGTATTTCCCACGTGTCTTTAAATCGTATTGCTCCGACTATGTAGTCTATCGTTGTGGATGAAATTTTCCCACATGTTTTTGGATTGTACATACCAGACTATGTAAAATTTTGAACATCAATGAAATACGATTGTCTTTTGGCTTACATACTTGTTCAGACTATGTCAACTGCTTATTCTTAGCTCTAGAAATATGATTTTCCATTTTTTCTTGTCTTGTCTAGTACGTGAATTCATACAATTTTATAATTTATGACTTTCATGGTACTGTCATCTGTCTCGCAAAGTTACTTTCTGTAACACCCCAAGCCGAGGCTCGGAATATCACGGAAATCACATAGCACCAGGTGGAATTACAATAGAACAAACTAAATGCAATTAGAGGATTCAGTGAATCCATACAAACGATAACCAAGTAACGAAATACAACAGGAGCAAGTAAACATCAAGATTACAAACGACAACAAAAGAAGGCTATCAATCCTAACTACAATGCAACATAAGGCAAATGGATCCTTGATCCATATCAGTCCAGTCCGGGTTCAACAGTAAGCAAACAATCAACCTCCACGTCCTGAACAACCTGGTTACCTGAAAAGTGTACTAAGCATAGTCAACACATGGTTGGTGAGTTCGTAGTAATGGTTCGTAAGGAACCCACATCAATAATCACAATATAAGAATAGAGGCTAGACATGACTTACAGTGAGCCTCTACATAACACAACATCGTCCAACAACAAGATTACACAAGACAAGTAAACGTGTAATGAGGAATGCATAAATGATATGAGTATGAATGCGAATGCCGGAATGCATGAATAAGCCAATATGCCTATCCTGAGCGTGACCTTCAATCACGTATGCAACGATACCCTTC
>CM067174.1:55006987-55066987 GCA_034093135.1 Erigeron breviscapus | reverse complement strand
ATTAACGTTTTAAAACTGACGCGCAAAATTTCCCCGAAGGTATCCACTGCGCCGCAGTGAGCCAAAACCATGGCCCACTGCGCCGCAGTGGGCTAAGGAGCCAGAATGGCCGAGGGAATCCACTGCGCCGCAGTGGGGACTATGCCCTCCCACTGCGCCGCAGTGGGACAACCTGCAGATTCAGAACCAGTAGCTGCAAGTGCAGCAAAAACGACCCAAACACACCCGAAAACGATCCAACGACCTCCAAATCGATTTGTATGAACTTGAAACTTATTTTGAAGTATGAATACACATTATTACACCTAATAACACTTAACCCATTCCACAAAACCCATTCATAACACCAAAATCGCCCAAAGTCGTTCAAAACCCTAACCAAAACCCTACTTGACCTAAAACGAGTTTCGACTCGATTCGCGGCTCGAAATGGCTGGACACCAACTAGAAATAGATAAACAAACATGAAATGATGATTATGGAATGAGTTTGACTTACCAAAAGTTCCACCTAAGGTTCAAATCCGAAAGTGAGCGAATGGAAAGGATTTCTTGCACTTGAGACTTCAATTCTTTGATATAATGGAGATGAGATGAAGATGATGATGATTCTTGCTCTTGATCAAGTTAACAACAATGATTTGATGAAGGAGACTTAAAGAGAGGTGATTGCATGTGTGTGTGTTCTTGCTAGGAGTTCAAGAGAAAGATAGATAGATGAAATGAATGAAAGGGAAAGGATAAGGTGGGTTGGGTAAATGGGTCTTGGATCCTATCCACGGGTCGACCCATCACACTAACTAGCCAAAATAACTATTCGTCGAGTGTCGAATCACATAAATAAATCGGTCAATCGACCCGTCAAACACATTATCTAGTCGTTTAGCCACAAATTGAACCAAATCATGTTATTAAATAGAATGTTAGTCATATTACACATAAAGTCAAACGAGTCAAAATAGCGGATGTTACATTATCCCCCCGTTAAAAGAATTTCGTCCCGAAATTCGACAAGACACTAATCGTTAAACAAATGTGGGTACTTGGACTACATATGATCTTCTCGTTCCCAAGTGAACTCGGCTCCACGTCTAGCATTCCATCTAACCTTGACAATCGTGTAGAGCTAAATCTTGAGTTTCTTGACGCGGCGGTCCAAGATCTCTACCGGTTCTTCAATAAGATTCAAATTCGAATCAACCCTAATCTCGTCCCTAGGCACATGATATGTAGGGTCCGCCAAACACTCGCGTAGGTTGCAAATATGGAACACATCATGTACACCGCTAAGCTCTTGTGGTAATTCTATTCGATAAGCAACTTTTCCAACCCTCTTCGAGGGTCTTGAAAGGACAATTATACCTTGGCCCGAGTCGTCTCGCTTCACGAATCGGACGACGCCTTTCCACTGTGATACTTTCAAACGTACAAGGTCACCCACTTTCAACTCTAACGGTCTCAGCCTCACGCCGGCATACTCCTTATTTAGCATGTGAGCTAGCTGGCTATTTTCTTAGCTTGAGAAGTTGTTCTTGTCATTCCTATTAGAAATCCTAACTCGTTACTTTGGCTTTCTTCGATTCTTGGTTCGTCCCGGTGGAGAATAACATCTTTACTACTTAGTGTTTCGGTCAGTGACATTCGAATACTCGCGTAACACTCGCCATTGCACAAGATTTCCGTCAGGGTCATAAGCACGCTCTCTTCACAGGTGATCAAGTCTCAAGTCGGTTTGGGTACTCGTTGCTCATTGGGTGGCTTCCTGAATTGGAGTTAAGCGACTTTCTTTACTTGAAATAACAGAGATCGAATCTTCGTGCACCTAACCCACTTCTTCCACATACTAACTTGCCCAGTTGTCAAATTTTACCGGTTTCGTCGTATCATGATCACTTCTTGTCGTCGGCGACTTCACGGCGAAGTCCATTCCAATTCGTTTTTCTTCCAAACTCTCTCCCGTCTTTCACTACATGCTTACTCACGTCTCAGAAGTCTATAAGGGCTTTGACTACGCGCGCGATGTTGGGAAGTTGAGCATAAACGAATTTAAGTTATCGAGATGGGACAAGCCCGATAAGTCACCCGGAAAAGCGTTCGGGGAACTCAAGATTAACAAGGACAACGTTAGTTTTTCAGACTCTTGAGGCGGTAGCTCTAAGGACGCCTGAGTTGGAAGACTTACACGGGGCCCTAAGAATCCTACCGTTAGATATTTTACACTAGTAACCCTACTACGCAACTTTAGAACTGTCTTACCCGGTGGCATCTAGATTACACTCACTTTTTCGCCAAGAATCTTTATATCATAGGCACCAAGTAAATGAGGAGTTTTGTCGTCTTTTAGAGTCGAGATAGATACACGGGGTATTTGAATAAATTTAGTTAGTGAGTCGCTAAACAGTCAAAATGGCAAACATATAATTCCAAAACACACGAACGAATGTAACTCAAAGGAGTAACGTTAGAATAAACGAGATTCATAGTCGGTTTCGATATCGAATGGTGTCGTAACATAACAATCATTAGGAGGAATGTACCTTAACCAACGTTAGGATCACTTTGGTCTCCTTTGCCATTCTCTGCAAAAGCTCGGCTACGAGGTTGAACTTGATGGTCTTGTTGGTCACGGCTTTGGTTATAAATGACTATTTGTAGTTGATTACGAGGAATGGCCACTTCAATTTGTTGTCCGGTCCATTGCGGACAATTATTTCGGTAGTGATCAGGGCTTCCACATTTAAAGCACGTACTCCATGGAAAGTTGCCTTGGGGATGAATGGTTTGAAGGGGTACTACATTCAATGGTGTCGCTTTCGGTGCTCTACAAATCTTAGCTTCGTGCCCGATTCGATTACAATTAAAACAAGTCCCACATTGGTTAGTGGGAGAGTGATGGCGATTACACCTTCCACACAAGGGGTGAGATCCTAAGTAGGTTCTCCTTGCCGGCTCTGCTACTTCAGCTTGTTGTCCGATCCATTTCGGACAATCTTTCACGTAGTGTGCACGACTACCACATCCAAAACACTCGCCTCTTTGTTGATTACCTTGGGGAGGAACGACATGAATAGGAGCCACGTTCGTTGGGCCCGTTCTCGGGGCTCTACAACTATTGGACATGTGGCCAACTTGGTTGCAATTAAAACACGCCCGACATTGAAAGTTGATGGGGTGGTGATTGTTGCATCTTTCACATAACGGATGAGGTCCAACATAAGCTTTCCTCACCGGGCCCATCGCCGCCCTGAATCTACCCTTATTATGACCATTGGGGTCACACCTGCCCGCTTTCCTTGCCTCACTAGGTCCTCCGATTTCTTTCCTTTTTGAGGAGGCCCTACCCGACACCTTCTCGTCACCCAATTTCATTCTAGTTCCACGCGTCTCATTGTTTCCTTGGAGGCTTGCCGTGACTTGGGCTACGATAGTAGGTATGGCGTTTACCACGGCTTGGGCAATCACGGTTGCTAAATCCGGCTCATCGCTATGGCTAGTCGTATTCCTTCTTGAGCTCACCATTTTCTACAAGGTAAGTAACGCGTTGACCCGAAAGTTAGCCTCACAATACTCACATATTAGTCACACAAGTAGTTAATGCTCTCATACCATATAGCATACTCATTTCATCTCATTAAACTAAGGTAAGAGTGTTAGAATCCTATGAAATTTGTTACTTATTATTTTATCATGTCAAGTTCATTACCATTGGTTTTCTTTAATTCATGTAAGCGTGTCAATACATCATACAATAAGACTAACTTGTTGACTTCATTCCTACAATCGCCCGTCTACTAATACCTTTTACACGTGTATTACCAATTACTTCATAATCCGCATATAATCAAGTTTAACTAGGCCTCATACGTTTTTAAGTTCACATGCCATTAAGCAACATATCCCTACTGCTCACCGATTACGATTAACATTATTAGTATTGAAAAATCATTCGTTTATAATACATATGAGTTAGGATGTTTACAACCTTGATATTCTCTTAGGGCGCATATCAACCTATTTATCACGTTGTATCCTAACCGTCTATCAACACGTTTAAGTCAAATTACAACAAAAGCATTTACGATTTCAACTTGACCACTACGGGCCATACATACATACACATCACACATGCATAACATATATGTTACTAAATCATACTAGTCAACATGTCATTCCACCACTAAGTCCAATAATAGTAGTAGTTCTAGAGTTTATGACCCGGGGGTTAGCTTCACAGTTTCTCTCATGTTAACCGCCTTATTAGTTAGTGTTTTAACGCCGACACACTACACATGTTCCATGTCTCTAACTAAGGCCAACACATAATTATTCTCAATTAATTGTCATATATCATGTTATCATACCAACATACCCTACGTGTTTCACATTACTACGCTAAGGACAGCATATCAAAGTTCTCAAGTAATCGTTATCTATTATTTTCTCGTGCTAAGTTCACAACAATTTACCATCGTCAAAACCAATTACTCGAATTAAACACATCTCATTACAAGCAACTAAAACAAGTCACTAACACGAGTGATTTAAAGTATAATCCGAATTCGATATGCTCTCTAGTTATTGACCAGGTATGTATACAGGGTGTACCAACGGCTAACCCTCCACCTAATCAACTCCCATTAAGCATATCGGTTCCTTATTATACTCTAAGCCAAGCATGCGCAATCCATGATGTTATTAACTTGTTATAATATTGGGTGACCATAAAAGAGTTGATCGGGTTCTTTTAGGGTTGCCACAATATTATACTAAGTTAATAACATAACTTCATTTTGCTCTAAATCATCAAACTAGCACCAATCAATAACAACAATCCATATTAATGACAATCAAATTCAATCAAAGCATACCTTAACCACATTGTATCCATTCCACATTCATCACGTTGAATTCAAGCCATCACATAAGTGGTCTTAACTACGAACTCACAAAGGGATTCACATAATTCACATTGCACACGAATTTCCTAACCATGCATGCTATATGAAGAGTTTTAATTTAAGCCGTAGTCTAGGTCAATCCGCCTAATTCTCTACGACCACGCATGGGCCACCATTCTGTAACACCCCAAACCGAGGCTCGGAATATCACGGAAATCACATAGCACCAGGTGGAATTACAATAGAACAAACTAAATGCAATAAGAGGATTCAGTGAATCCATACAAACGATAAACAAGTAACAAAATACAACAGGAGCAAGTAAACATCAAGATTTCAACCGACAACAAAAGAAGGCTATCAATCCTAAACTACAATGCAACATAAGGCAAATGGATCCTTGATCCATATCAGTCCAGTCCGGGTTCAACAGTAAGCAAACAATCAACCTCCACGTCCTGAACAACCTGGTTACCTGAAAAGTGTACTAAGCATAGTCAACACAAGGTTGGTGAGTTCGTAGTAATGGTTCGTAAGGAACCACATCAATAATCACAATATAAGAATAGAGGCTAGACATGACTTACAGTGAGCCTCTACATAACACAACATCGTCCAACAACAAGATTACACAAGACAAGTAAATGTGTAATGAGGAATGCATAAATGATATGAGTATGAATGCAAATGCCGAAATGCATGAATAAGCCAATATGCCTATCCTGAGCGTGACCTTCAATCACGTATGCAACGATACCCTTCTGCCATCGCCATGGACAAGGCTGTATCTCAAAAACATCGAGTTATATATGTCTATATACTCGGGGTCAGGTCTACATCCAAAATGGGTGCATACATCTATGCACCAGGATGCCGGCAATCCCCTGCCGAGGGTCCAACAGTAATGTATGCAATGCTTACAAACAAATGTAAATGCATACTTCATAAACCAACGATCGATATACGATGAATATGAATCAATAATCAATATTCGCCAATCCTGAGTCATCAATCAATAAACGTCAATCACAAACCAATAATCACCATTCCTCAACATCAGCCATTAATACTTAACCAAAATATTAACCAAGTCAATCGACATATGATGAACCATAACTAATAATCAATAATCGTCAATCTTAACCCACTAATCATCATTCGACAACCATAAGCCATCAACCACAATTTAAACCAACTATACGTACATATACTTCAGAGGATTCTACTTCCTTCGAGTTTCAAATGCTTATATATAGGGTCACCCGCAGCCTTCCCACCACATCTAAAACCCGACGAAGGCATAACCGACTTTCATGTATGTACATCTATCCTATTATTACTAGATACTTAACAAATACAACTAAGTCATTCACACATGATAATCGTCTCAACAATTCAATACTCGAACCAATTTAACCAATCTCACGACAGGAACCATCACACCAATCCAACAACTAAAACAATCAATCAATCAATCAATCAATCAATCAATCAATCAATGCAAGTAAACACACCAGGTTTACACTTTTCAGCCCGGATCTCAAGTGAGTAGGGAGATACGAAACTCACCTTGATCGGCAAAGAAGCTTAAGTCGAGTTAATAAAAGATTAATAACGAGTAATAGGGTCCGCACGGCCACAACCTATAAATATACATCATAATACCATAATGTCAACTATACAATCTTAAACGAGTTGGTTTAGCACAATTAGGTCAAAATCGCAAACCCTAGACGCCTTTACAACTTAAACGAGTAAGAACAAGACACTTTGACTCGACATTTTTAGAAATGAAGGAAGATTCATACAAAAAGAGTGTTACTACTAGAAACTAGACTCTCTTACGATTCTAACGATAGGTCATACGACTTATTTGGACTTACGGATCAAAAGTTATTAACGTTTTAAAACTGACGCGCAAAATTTCCCCGAAGGTATCCACTGCGCCGCAGTGAGCCAAAACCATGCCCACTGCGCCGCAGTGGGCTAAGGAGCCAGAATGGCCGAGGGAATCCACTGCGCCGCAGTGGGGACTATGCCCTCCCACTGCGCCGCAGTGGGACAACCTGCAGATTCAGAACCAGTAGCTGCAAGTGCAGCAAAAACGACCCAAACACACCCGAAAACGATCCAACGACCTCCAAATCGATTTGTATGAACTTGAAACTTATTTTGAAGTATGAATACACATTATTACACCTAATAACACTTAACCCATTCCACAAAACCCATTCATAACACCAAAATCGCCCAAAGTCGTTCAAAACCCTAACCAAAACCCTACTTGACCTAAAACGAGTTTCGACTCGATTCGCGGCTCGAAATGGCTGGACACCAACTAGAAATAGATAAACAAACATGAAATGATGATTATGGAATGAGTTTGACTTACCAAAAGTTCCACCTAAGGTTCAAATCCGAAAATGAGCGAATGGAAAGGATTTCTTGCACTTGAGACTTCAATTCTTTGATATAATGGAGATGAGATGAAGATGATGATGATTCTTGCTCTTGATCAAGTTAACAACAATGATTTGATGAAGGAGACTTAAAGAGAGGTGATTGCATGTGTGTGTGTTCTTGCTAGGAGTTCAAGAGAAAGATAGATAGATGAAATGAATGAAAGGGAAAGGATAAGGTGGGTTGGGTAAATGGGTCTTGGATCCTATCCACGGGTCGACCCATCACACTAACTAGCCAAAATAACTATTCGTCGAGTGTCGAATCACATAAATAAATCGGTCAATCGACCCGTCAAACACATTATCTAGTCGTTTAGCCACAAATTGAACCAAATCATGTTATTAAATAGAATGTTAGTCATATTACACATAAAGTCAACGGGTCAAAATAGCGGATGTTACATTATTGACGTCCATTTGATAACAGTGAAGCCTTTGTAGGCAGCGTGAGCAAGAAAGAGACGAATGGCTTCAAGGCGAGCGACTGGAGCAAAGGTTTCATCATAATCAATGCCTTCAGCTTGAGTATAACCTTGTGCAACCAGTCTTGCCTTGTTTCTGATAACTACACCAGCTTCATCCATCTTATTCCTATAAACCCATCGAGTGCCAATGGGTTCCTTATAGGGAGGAGGAACAAGAAACCAGACGTGATTTCTTTTAAATTGTGTCAATTCTTCTTGCATGGCTTCCACCCAAGAAGGATCAGCCATGGCTTCGCCAATATTGGCGGGCACAATTTGAGATAAGAAATTGACATAGAGACAAGTATTACTTGTCGCTGAGCGAGTTTGGACACCATTGTGTGGATTACCAATCACATGGTCAAGAGGGTGATCAGCAGTCCATTGTAGTGCTGGTGTATGAATAGAAGAAGAGTGAGTGACAGCGGATAAGGTGGTGGTAGGATCATTTGGTGTAAGAGAATAAGTGGAGAGATCAATGGTTAGAGAAGGTTCAGAGTTGCTGACAGGAGGTTCACTGAGAGCAATGGGTACCTCTTGCTGAGATGTGTCATCATCAGCGTTTTCAGAAACAAGATTCGCTGAGGCATCATGAAAGATTTCCTCAGCGACACTGTCAGCAATATGAGGTTCAGCTGAGGGAGGAACGTTAATGGAAGTGGCATTAACTGTCCTAAGGAGAGGCTCAACTGGATCAATAGAATAAATGTGAGCAGCCACATACTCATCATTTGAAGTATCAGCAGTAGGTAAGTCAGCAACATCATGATGTGTCGCTGAGTCTACTGGAGGATCAACAATATCGCTGAAGATTACTTCAACGGATGACTCACTTGAGATATCACCCAGAGCTGAACAACTTTCATCAAAAGTAACATGAATTAATTCATCTACTTTTTGAGTGCGAGTATTGAAAACTCTGAAAGCCTTACTAATAGAGGAGTATCCGAGAAAATAGCCATCATCAGCTTTGGGGTCAAACTTACCTAAATGATCCTTATCATTCAGAATGAAAACTGGACATCTAAAAACATGGAAATATCCAATTTGAGGTTTCTTACCCTTAAGAACTTCATAGGCAGTTTTGTCATGTCTCTTGACAATAAGACACCTATTTTGAGTGTGGCAAGCAGTACTAACTACTTCAGCCCAGAATTTGCAAGGAAGGGAAGACTCACTGAGCATAGTTCGAGCAGCTTCAATGAGAGTTTTGTTTCTCCTTTCAGCTACTCCATTTTTCTCGGGAGTACGAATAGAAGAAAAATTATGTGCAATCCCTTGATCAGCACAAAAGTTTTCAAGAGTGTGGTTTCTGAACTCAGTGCCATGATCGCTTCTAAGTTCTTTAACCCGTATGCTGTTGAGGTTTTCCATCCTTTTGATGAAATTTATAATTTCCTCAGCAACATCACTCTTGGAGTGAAGAAATATTGTCCAAGTATATCGTGAATATTCATCCACAATAACTAAGGTGTATCTGCTACCCCTAAGACTTTGGACATTCAATGGACCAAAAAGGTCCATGTGAAGTAGATGGAAGCAGCCATTGATTGAATTGGCTTGTTTGGTTTTGAATGTGGCCCTGTGACTTTTTCCCTTTTCACAAGCACCACAAAGTCTGTCTTTCTCATAAGTGAGAGGAGGGAGGCCTCGAACAAGATTTTTCTTGGCGAGAGAATTGATTGTCTTAAAGTTCACATGAGACAAACGCTTGTGCCACAACCAATTGATTTGTGAGGCAACTTTGGAAAAGAAGCAGGTCTCACTGTCAGTATTGACAGGAGTGAAATCTACCAGGTAGATGTCCCTTTTTCTAGGAGCAATCAATACTACCTCTTTATTGATGTCAATTAATGTGCCTTGATGCTTATCAAGGATAACCTTATAGTTAGCATCACACAGTTGACTGATGCTGATCAGATTGTGTTTCAATTCATTCACATAGGCAACCTTTGTGAATTTGATCAGCCCATTAGAAAGAGATCCATATCCTTTAGTTTGGCCTGTAGAGTTGTCACCAAATACCACTGTGGGACCATCGGTCTCCACAAAGTTATCCAACAGGTCCTTGGATCCAGTCATGTGTTTTGAACAGCCACTGTCCAAATACCACACTCCTTTTCCTAGCGAGGCCTGCATGGATAACAATAGAAGGATTTAGGCAGAATCGATATTTTCTCTACTGACAGTATCATCAGCAGAGATGGAGAGAGGAGCATTTGGGTCAATAACTTCATCACTTGGAAAATTATCAACAAGTTGATGCGCAGGAAGCATGTCACGAGTAACCTCATAAGTGAAGTATTGATCCGCAGAGGTATAAGTGACATTGTTGCCAGAGTCAAGGACAGACATGTTACTGACTTGATTATTGTTTCCATATTCCACCAGAATATTACCAAGATCATTTGAAATAATCTCTTGAGACCGGGGAATGGAAATTTGCTGAGAGGCTATGAACTCAGCAATGTTGTCCTCATTAAGGACAACTGCTTCACCCGAGCTGATATTTGACTCAGCTGGAGGAGTTTGCTCAACGGTTACAGAGGAGGAAGGAGCAGCCGAAGCTGAGGATGGATTTGGTTGAATGACTACTTCAGGAGAATTCCTGGAGTCTTTGTCATTACAATCAGCAGCAATGTGTCCTCTTTCACCACAAAGATAACACTTTCTTCCAACTTTCTGACTTTGGATCAGAAACTCCTTGAGTTGTGAGGACAAGTCGTTTACACGTTTAGTCAACTCACATATCTCATGATTGGAGGAAGAAGTTGATGCTACTGAAGAAGTGTTTTTCTTTCTGAATTGAAAAGGAAGAGACTTAGGAGCTGGACCAAGAATGGACTTGCCCTTTGATTGAGTATTAGAAGAGGAAGGGTCAGAGTGAGTCTGAACAACTCGCTGGCCTCCTTGCTGACAAGGTCTAACCTGCTGAACAGGTTTGGGTTGCTGAGGGACATAAGTTCCCTTTTGAACATAGACACGATTGGGTTGCTGATAACGAGCATCAGCGAACCTAGTTCGTCTTTTTATTAAGCGATCATGCATAGCAGACTTACCGTCAGCATGAGGAATATTAGAAGAAGACGAAGGCTGAGACACAGGGCGTTCAACGACAGCTGAGGGAACAGGATTCTCAGCAGGCTGACTAACAGGCTTAGCTCGCTGAGGAGTGCTGTAGTCATATGGAATAGCAACCTTGCTCCTTTTAAAAGGATCAACAGCCTTAGACTTAACAGTCAAAAGTTGAGGAGCAAGAGGTTTGTAACCATCACTTGAAGAATTTCCTGCAAATGTTTGGGAAGAAGAATATTGAACTCTGCCTTCATTAGGCATCATATCAATGATAGGATGATTAGGGAAGACAGTTTTAGCAAAACTAGCTGATGAACTAGTTTCAGCTTGTGAGGAAGAAGTGCTGGGAGAGGCTGACTCATCATTCAGTTCAAAATGGTAATCATTCATACCTTTGATGAAGTAATACTTCAGCATTTCCTCACGAGATGCAGGAGCATTGGGAGGAATCCTCTCTTTAGAAGCAGGAATGACGCTGAACATGTTAGTAATGACAGCAGTAGTCTCATAGTCACCACCAATTATGGCTTTGACTTGAGTAGGTACCTGTTTGCTGAAGATTTGGTTGTGAAGCCTGGAGGCTTTGGACCATGAGGTGGCAATCTTTTCAAGGTCAGCGACCTCATTTTTCAGCTTCTCATTTGAAATTTGAAGAGTTTGATTAAGAAGCTTTTGAGATTCAAGCTCAACATGGACATTTCTTAAGTCCTTGAGCTTGTCAGATTTATCACTTAGCTCAGCACTAACTGAGTTAAGTTTGGATTGAAGATCAGCATGAATAGACTCGACAAACTTAATATTACATGTAAGAGATTCAATAGTTTTAGGTTTATCCTCTTCAGAGGTAGAGGAAAAGTGGCATACCTTCTTGATTGTGACATTCACCCACTGACTGGAGCACACTTGATCCTTTGTCAGTGCTTGTTCGTCAGTGAGTGCCATGAAGCAAATGGCATCAACAAAGTCCTCGCTGTCAGAAACATCAGATTCAGCCCAGTCGTGTTCTTCAGCAACAAGACCCTTGGCATGAGCTTTGGCTTCTTCCACTTCAGCCATTTTGGCACGAAGCTCAAAGTACTTTTTCTTGTATTCATCAGCGGGCTTGACTGATGAAAAAGAGGGCTTCGCTGCCTGCAAAGAAGGAATAGAGACTTTGCATTCTTTCTGATAATGGCCCCTTCGACCACATCTCCAGCATTCTTTTTGCGATTTGTCTACCACTGGTTTTTGGGAAACATTCGACCTACGACTGTTCCATTTTTTAGAATATCTTTTACCAGCGATAAGAGCAAATTGCATGAAATCCGAGAACATCTCTTGTCTCTCCTCGAAGTCGAGGTCATTGACAAGATCTTGGATATGATATGGGGTAGAATGGCTGGTGTTAACATGGATAGTGCTAACTTCAGCAGAGACCAGAGAGGGTCATGAGATGTAACATCCCAAATGTTTTGTGTTTGACTATTTGACTTTCCGTTAGTTAACGTTAGGTTGGTTAAGTTATGTGCCTTATATGTGACTATGTGATTAAATGCTCATGTGGTTAATGTGAAATGATTAATATGATGTTTAATGAAAGTAATCAAAGTAAAGTTAAGTAATTAAGTGCTTGTTAGTATGTTAAGAAAGTTAAGTTTAGAAGTTGAGGGGCCCTAAGTGTAAGTTTATGAGTGGATAGCCAGGGATTAGAGGGCAATTAGGCAGCCCTAATTGTCACAAAACATCTGCCATCATACGTGAGAAAACCCTCCAGCCGATCCCCTCTCTTCCAAGCAAGTTTTCCCCCAAGATCCAATCGTTTCGTGCCGTTTTGATCAAATTTTGTTTAGATCTTAGATCCCTTACATCAAGTGCAGGTAATATAGGTAATATTCTCTTTGAAATCTGATTATTGGAGTCATAGATGAGTATTCAATCCAGGCCATGGGGTTTGGGTTGGGTTAATTGATTAAACGTTTACCGATTTCATGTTATTCGGGTGATTGAATGAGTGATTCATGTTGTAAAGGATTAAAGGATTGATTGATGGATTAAAGTCATTAAAAGTATTGTCAAAAAGGTTAATTTTATGTCTCCAGGTCGATTAATGGTTGGTGTTCGTATGGGATTCGATTAAAGGATTAAAAAGTTGGATTTTTGGTCGAACTGGGCTATATGCGGCGCACAGGACTTTTGTGCGGCGCATAGATGCCATTTTTGAAAAATGGATTTCATGTTATTCGGGTGATTGAATGAGTGATTCATGTTGTAAAGGATTAAAGGATTGATTGATGGATTAAAGTCATTAAAAGTATTGTCAAAAAGGTTAATTTTATGTCTCCAGGTCGAATTAATGGTTGGTGTTCGTATGGGATTCGATTAAAGGATTAAAAAGTTGGATTTTTGGTCGAACTGGGCTATATGCGGCGCACAGGACTTTTGTGCGGCGCATAGATGCCATTTTTGAAAAATGGATTTCAGTTGGGTGCCCGATATGCGGCGCATAGAAGTTCTATGCGGCGCACAGATCGAATGCTCAGAATGTTGTTTAGTTTCTGTGACGATTTTGGTTGATTTGTGCGGTGCACAGCCTTTCCATGCGGCGCACAAATGCTTAAATTGGTTTTGTGCGGCGCATAAGACTTCCATGCGGCGCACAAAGATTTTTGTGCGGCGCATAGATGCCATTTTTGAAAACTGGATTTCAGTTGGGTGCCCGATATGTGGCGCATAGAAGTTCTATGCGGCGCACAGATCGAATGCGGCGCATAATCAGGTCTGGCAGTCGTATAGGCTTATTTTTATGCTCGTTTGACACATAGACCTTATGTTTAGGTTACCTTATGATGTAGGCAAGTTAGAGAGGTCTTTTGAAGCCACGTTTATGTTACCTGTTGGTTGTATGGTGCTTTTGTTAGATGGAAACACAAACAAGTCAAGTTAACCTTGCGTATTGCTCGTTGTATTCGTCACGAGGTAAGATACACTACTTTGACACGCTGAGGGTTCAACAAAAACATGGTTTTCATATAATAACTTCCCAAATGTTATCTTGTTTGCATATGGGTATTCGGGGTTACACGGGAGGTGATATGGGCTATGTAAATGACCAATGAGGCCTGATATGCAGTCCCTATGATATGAAATGAAATGATATGATATGTGATGATATGTAATGCTATGAGGTATATTGAAATGTGCATGTTTGTATGGCTTGTTCATCTAGTTCACTAGACTATATAAGTTGCCATGACACGTGCACGTTTAAGGGCTTAAACGTAAAATGATGTAATGCAATGTGATATGTGAGTAATGCTCGAGCTATCGATGTAAGAAGTGTTAAGCTTAACCCGTACATGCCCTTGCCCGGCTGGTGCGTAGATGTAACATCCCAAACTTTTCGAGTTTGACTTATTGACCTGACCGTTAGTCAACGTTAGGTTCGTTAAGTTTATGTGCCCTAAATGGGATTATGTGATTAAATGCTTATGCGTTTAATATAATATGATTAAAGTATGTTAAATGAAAGTAATTAAAGTAAAGTCATGAAAGTTAAGTGCTCGTTAAGTCGTTAAGTGTTCCGGTGAGAAAGTTAAGCCCAGAAAGTAACGTTTAAAGAGTTGAGGGGCTTAAGATGGAATTTATTAAGGATGGCCAGGGGTTGTATGACAATTAGGCTACCCTAATTGTCATTCTCCAGATCTGAAGTGTGTGAGAAAAACCCCCAAGCAGCCCCCTTCCCTCTCTCAAAGCTTTTCTCTCCAAGATCCATTCATTTCGTGGTGATTCGGTCAAGATTTGATTAGGATCTTTCATCCTTATGATCATCTACAGGTAATATAGGGGATATTCCTTTGATTTCTGATCTTGTGAGTCATATATGTCAATCCGATCCAGGCCATGGGGTTTGGGTTGGGTTATATTGCAAAACGTTAACCGATTTCATGTTATTCGGGTAATCAATTAAGTGATTTATGTTTGTAATGGATCAAGGAATCAATTGATGGTTTGAAGTCATCAATTGTGTCTTAAAAGAGGTCAATTTGATGTCTCCAGGTCGGGGTTAGGGTTTGAGATCGAATGGGAATCGTTTAAAGATGTTCAAAAATCAAAGTTGCTGATCGAGCCCCGTTGTGCGGTGCACAGGAATTCTGTGCGGTGCACAGGAATTCTGTGCGGTGCACAGGAATTCTGTGCGGTGCACAGGAATTCTGTGCGGTGCACAGATTGGTCTGGGTGTTTCTGACTTGGTTTATGCGGCGCATGGAAGAGCCATGCGGCGCATAATCAGGTCTGGCAGTCGTATAGGCTTATTTTTATGCTCGTTTGACACATAGACCTTATGTTTAGGTTACCTTATGATGTAGGCAAGTTAGAGAGGTCTTTTGAAGCCACGTTTATGTTACCTGTTGGTTGTATGGTGCTTTTGTTAGATGGAAACACAAACAAGTCAAGTTAACCTTGCGTATTGCTCGTTGTATTCGTCACGAGGTAAGATAACATCTTTTACCACATAAGGGACAACAAAATATAAGTTTTCATATGTTAACTTCCCCAAATGAATGTTTGTATGTTTATATGTATTCGGGAATGAATGCGAGGTTACTATGGGATTGATTATGGTTACCATTGATGATGAATGGTAATCTTATGCATGCTATGGTGAAATGAAATACGTAAAGATGATGTTATGATATGTTTATGTTATGAAATGATGTTATGATGAAATAAGGTAAATGATAAGCTGAAATGTATATGTTGATAATACGATAAGATGCTATGATGATATAAACGTATGATGCTATAATGCAATTGATGATATGATGACGAATGATGTTATGCTTATATGAATGATGATATGATGCTATATGACATGACGATATGTTGCTATCACTTTAAGATGATATGATGCTTATATGACATGATGATGTGATGCTATTATGTTATAACGATATGTTGATATGAATGATACGCTGATATGAAAATAAAGTGATATGACGATGTGATGTTAATATGTGATGATGATATGTTGATGCATATATGTCATATGATTGATTGCATGGCTTGAACACCTCGTCACTAGGCTTCTATAGGTTTGCCATGACACGTGCACGATTAAGGGCCCTAAAGTAAAGAAAGATGTATGTGATTAGTTTAGGTGAAAGTGTAGCCTAAGCTAATATAAAGTAAAGAAAGATACATGTGATTAGTTTAGGTGAAAGTGTAGCCTAAACTAATATAATAAAGAAGTCTCGAGCATATGTAAAGTCTTGTGTTAAGCTTAACCCATGCTAGTTCTTCATTGCTAGTGTGTACGTGGTCACGTGGTGTGGGAATCTAGATACCTCCCCGTGGCATAGTTATGTATGAGTATATCCGGGTGGAGTAACTAACCACTACACGCGCAAAGTTTAAACGGTATACTCAGTTGGATTGATCTTGTCTTTCCTTAACGACGACGATGGACCACCGTAAGGTCTACCCATCAAGTCGGGTGTGAGGACTCCATGTAAGGTCTTATGGCCGCCTACACACAACCCCACATCCCTAAGTATGTGTGGCTTATGTCACATAGCCTACGTCTAGGCAAAAGAAAAGAAAGATAAGAAAAGAAAAGAAAGTAAAGAAATGTAAGAAAAGAAAGATGAAACAAAAGAAAGATAAGAAAAGAAAAGAAAGATAAGAAAAGAAAAGAAAGTAAAGAAAGATGTATGTGATTAGTTTAGGTGAAAGTGTAGCCTAAACTAATATAATAAAGAAGTCTCGAGCATATGTAAAGTCTTGTGTTAAGCTTAACCCATGCTAGTTCTTCATTGCTAGTGTGTACGTGGTCACGTGGTGTGGGAATCTAGATACCTCCCCGTGGCATAGTTATGTATGAGTGTATCCGGGTGGAGTAACTAACCACTACACGCGCAAAGTTTAAACGGTATACTCAGTTGGATTGATCTTGTCTTTCCTTAACGACGACGATGGACCACCGTAAGGTCTACCCATCAAGTCGGGTGTGAGGACTCCATGTAAGGTCTTATGGCCGCCTACACACAACCCCACATCCCTAAGTATGTGTGGCTTATGTCACATAGCCTACGTCTAGGCAAAAGAAAAGAAAGATAAGAAAGATAAGAAAAGAAAAGAAAGTAAAGAAATGTAAGAAAAGAAAGATGAGAAAAGAAAGAAAGAAAAGAAAGATAAGAAAAGAAAAGAAAGTAAAGAATTATGTATGTTGCTTTAATGTTGATGATATGTTCTTGTTGACGTGTGATATGATAGACACCATAGTATTGTGGTGATCTTAACGTGCTATGCCAAATATGTGATATTAACGATTATGAAAGGTTTTTGTTAATATATAAAGAATTGCAACGTTTTCTTAAACTCATGTTATCTTACTTAGCTTTTAAAGCTAACACTTGCTCTTTTGAAAAACGTTGTTCCCTCAGGTTAAGCAGGTTGAGCTAGTGAAAGACTTAGCTTGGTGAGGCGGGTAGTTTCTATGAAGAAGACATCTAGTTTCCCGCTTAGACATTTATGTTAGCCTTATGATGATTGGCTACTCTTAATATGACTTATGTATTGTTTATGTTGGCATTTATGTTGGTGCCGATTCTGGATTATCTTACACTATTTTGATGATATGAATGCTGTAACACCACTTTTATAAATAAACTATCCTTAAAGGGGTAGTTGTGTTTTAAGGATTCTGTATTCCGCATTTCTAAACGCCGTTAGGCAAAAGTTTTTGAAAATCCAGATTTTAAATGACGGGTGTTACAAGTTGGTATCAGAGAAATGGTTTAAGTGAACCAAGGACTATAGGTTGGCCATAGGAATTGGACTTAAACCGTTAGATGACAAGATAGGCATAAGTAAGTACGCTTAGCCTTTGAGATGAAATGTTTTAGGACGGGTTGGGATGAGTGAGAGTGTAGGATTAAGGCTTCATGTTCCATGATGTGTTTTATGTGAATACTCCTGCTTGTGTAGCCCTTATTCCTCTGTTTCTCGCGCTCCCGTCGCCGAACTATTCTATTGTTATGAAGGACGTTCTGTGAAAGGTAAAGTGCTAATGCTCTAATTGAATTTGATAAAGTTGTGCATTATATTACTTGAGAAAAGTTGAAGGATTTGGTGAAAAGAAGACGATACACAAATGTGGTAACGAACATGTGAGTGAAAGGATACAATTACAATTATGGTCCGGAACATAATTGCAAGCGTATCACGACCCGAACGTGTTTGTATGGCCATGCTTGTGTTGACCGGTGTACAAAGTAATAAAGTTGGGGGATTTCTATGTATTGTATCCCTATTTGTCGAGAGTAAACACCGTGTTACAACTTTAGTGATGTTGATGCTGCAAGTGTGTGGAAATGTGTGAAGATCGGTGGAAAGTGATAGCCGGATTAAATGTTTGTGATGATCATGATGTACATGAAGTTAAATGAAGCGATTGGTAGTCAATGTTTTAGAGTCTACTAGTTTAAAAGACATGGATTTGAAATTTGAAGAGTAGAGTTGATGCTGGATAATTAGTAAGTGACGCATAGAAGGGTTACCGGGCACACATATGAAAGGATATAGTTACAATTCCGGTCGCGAACGTAATTGTAAATGTATCACGACATGTGTGTGTTTGTGAGACTGTGTCTGTGTTGATCCGAATGAAGTGAAGATGAGAATGATGGAATCACTGAATGGTATCATATTTAACCACGTGAAGAGTAGACACGTATGAATGAAATAAAGGAGGATGAAGTTGAAACAAGTAAAGAAGTTAACGTTTTCGGTTGTGAGATGTATTTCTTTCTATAAGATAGATTTATGGTCTTACTACCATATGTTGATGTTGATGACGAAAGTCTTGCTAAAGTTGTTTCTACACTCATTATGACCCTATTGAGTTTCTCGAAATACCTACATGTTAACAAATTGTCCTTACCATGTCATGAACTTAAGGGATCAAGTCTAAAGTTTCTCTAGATCATTCAGTCATGTTTTTGAGTCTACTAGTTTAAAAGACATGGATTTGAAATTTGAAGAGTAGAGTTGATGCTGGATAATTAGTAAGTGACGCATAGAAGGGTTACCGGGCACACATATGAAAGGATATAGTTACAATTCCGGTCGCGAACGTAATTGTAAATGTATCACGACATGTGTGTGTTTGTGAGACTGTGTCTGTGTTGATCCGAATGAAGTGAAGATGAGAATGATGGAATCACTGAATGGTATCATATTTAACCACGTGAAGAGTAGACACGTATGAATGAAATAAAGGAGGATGAAGTTGAAACAAGTAAAGAAGTTAACGCTTTTCGGTTGTGAGATGTATTTCTTTCTATAAGATAGATTTATGGTCTTACTACCATATGTTGATGTTGATGACGAAAGTCTTGCTAAAGTTGTTTCTACACTCATTATGACCCTATTGAGTTTCTCGAAATACCTACATGTTAACAAATTGTCCTTACCATGTCATGAACTTAAGGGATCAAGTCTAAAGTTTCTCTAGATCATTCAGTCATTGCTTTTAGTGATGACGATCGTACCTATTCTAAGTATGATAAAGAACATCATGTTGGCGTAAAGAAAGCTATTCCGATTTTCTACAAGAAGAAACTTAAATCTGAATTCGCTAAAAGTAAGATTTCGGTATCCGAGAACGAAATGACCAAAAGTTGTACTTGAGGGAGCTTATGAACCGTGGTAACCTACTCATTTGGATGCCGCCTGAAATGTATTACGGCCCATTATGAAGTGAAGAGTTGGTAATTCTCAATCTCCAACGATGTGTGTTTTGTTTCAAAAGTCAACACTATGTGTTAAAAGTCTTATGGAAATATTAGGTAGGTTGACCATTGGTGAACCGTTAGACCGTTTCATCGGATAAGATAGAAAATATGTACATTAAAGAAGTTCTTTCAAAAGTGTGGAAGTTAGTTGTCGAATGTTTCGCATCAAGACGAACATATTATGAGTAATTTCTGAAGGAGTATTCAGTGAAGGATGAGAAATATAGTGTACTCAAGTGATTATCACTCCTAAATTGATGGGAAAGAGAAAGAATGGTTTGGAAATTTGGTAAAAATCATATGATCGCGTGATGGTGCATTGGGATTTTCACTTTCTATTGTCGAGTTCACGCTTGATGATAACTATGATGTAGGCTTTGAGTGTCATCTCATTATATGACATGTTATGGAAAAGAAAGTGTGGAGCCAAAGATCATGAAGATAATAGTTCTTAAAGTTTGAATCGTTAAAGGAATGTTATGATTAGCTCGAAATCGTCTAAAGGTTTTGTGTTAAGCAAAGAAAGCTATTCCGATTTTCTACAAGAAGAAACTTAAATCTGAATTCGCTAAAAGTAAGATTTCGGTATCCGAGAACGAAATGACCAAAAGTTGTACTTGAGGGAGCTTATGAACCGTGGTAACCTACTCATTTGGATGCCGCCTGAAATGTATTACGGCCCATTATGAAGTGAAGAGTTGGTAATTCTCAATCTCCAACGATGTGTGTTTTGTTTCAAAAGTCAACACTATGTGTTAAAAGTCTTATGGAAATATTAGGTAGGTTGACCATTGGTGAACCGTTAGACCGTTTCATCGGATAAGATAGAAAATATGTACATTAAAGAAGTTCTTTCAAAAGTGTGGAAGTTAGTTGTCGAATGTTTCGCATCAAGACGAACATATTATGAGTAATTTCTGAAGGAGTATTCAGTGAAGGATGAGAAATATAGTGTACTCAAGTGATTATCACTCCTAAATTGATGGGAAAGAGAAAGAATGGTTTGGAAATTTGGTAAAAATCATATGATCGCGTGATGGTGCATTGGGATTTTCACTTTCTATTGTCGATTTTCTACAAGAAGAAACTTAAATCTGAATTCGCTAAAAGTAAGATTTCGGTATCCGAGAACGAAATGACCAAAAGTTGTACTTGAGGGAGCTTATGAACCGTGGTAACCTACTCATTTGGATGCCGCCTGAAATGTATTACGGCCCATTATGAAGTGAAGAGTTGGTAATTCTCAATCTCCAACGATGTGTGTTTTGTTTCAAAAGTCAACACTATGTGTTAAAAGTCTTATGGAAATATTAGGTAGGTTGACCATTGGTGAACCGTTAGACCGTTTCATCGGATAAGATAGAAAATATGTACATTAAAGAAGTTCTTTCAAAAGTGTGGAAGTTAGTTGTCGAATGTTTCGCATCAAGACGAACATATTATGAGTAATTTCTGAAGGAGTATTCAGTGAAGGATGAGAAATATAGTGTACTCAAGTGATTATCACTCCTAAATTGATGGGAAAGAGAAAGAATGGTTTGGAAATTTGGTAAAAATCATATGATCGCGTGATGGTGCATTGGGATTTTCACTTTCTATTGTCGAGTTCACACTTGATGATAACTATGATGTAGGCTTTGAGTGTCATCTCATTATATGACATGTTATGGAAAAGAAAGTGTGGAGCCAAAGATCATGAAGATAATAGTTCTTAAAGTTTGAATCGTTAAAGGAATGTTATGATTAGCTCGAAATCGTCTAAAGGTTTTGTGTTAAGCAAAGAAAGCTTATTATGAACAAGGTGTATTACGGTCTAGCCATAAGTCCCCATGGAGGGGTATGATTTGCATAGTAAGTGACGGCTAGTCGACCTTTGTTTAATGAATTATATGAGTTATGGTAGCAAGGATATAAGGATATGTGCCGGAAGGTCCTATCTGTCAAATGAATAGCCTTCGCAGAATGTAATGTGTATACTACTTATGAAGGTTGAGTAAATGAGTTGACTACCTGGTTGACTTAAAAATTGAACCAAAGAAAAGACGAAACGGTCAAAATGTAAAGTGAAAGTAGAAAAGACTATGTAAGGAGCTAAATGAGTTGACTACCTGGTTGACTTAAAGATTGAACCAAAGAAAAGACGAAACGGTCAAAATGTAAAGTGAAAGTAGAAAAGACTATGTAAGGAGCTAAATGAGTTTGGCCATGCTAAGTTAAGAACGACCCAAGGGAATCCTGAAATGAAATGATAAAGTTAAGGATACGGATAAGTTATTCATGTATGAGTGGCGAAATGATTCTGAGGACAGAATCCTCTTAAGGGGGAGGTAATTGTAACATCCCAAACTTTTCGAGTTTGACTTATTGACTTGGCCGTTAGTCAACGTTAGGTTCGTTAAGTTTATGTGCCCTAAATGGGATTATGTGATTAAATGCTTATGCGTTTAATATAATATGATTAAAGTATGTTAAATGAAAGTAATTAAAGTAAAGTCATGAAAGTTAAGTGCTCGTTAAGTCGTTAAGTGTTCCGGTGAGAAAGTTAAGCCCAGAAAGTAACGTTTAAAGAGTCGAGGGGCTTAAGATGGAATTTATTAAGGATGGTCAGGGGTTGTAAGACAATTAGGCTACCCTAATTGTCATTCTCCAGATCTGAAGTGTGTGAGAAAAACCCCCAAGCAGCCCCCTTCCCTCTCTCAAAGCTTTTCTCTCCAAGATCCATTCGTTTCGTGGTGATTCGGTCAAGATTTGATTAGGATCTTTCATCCTTATGATCATCTACAGGTAATATAGGGGATATTCCTTTGATTTCTGATCTTGTGAGTCATATATGTCAATCCGATCCAGGCCATGGGGTTTGGGTTGGGTTATATTGCAAAACGTTAACCGATTTCATGTTATTCGGGTAATCAATTAAGTGATTTATGTTTGTAATGGATCAAGGAATCAATTGAGGGTTTGAAGTCATCAATTGTGTCTTAAAAGAGGTCAATTTGATGTCTCCAGGTCGGGGTTAGGGTTTGAGATCGAATGGGAATCGTTTAAAGATGTTCAAAAATCAAAGTTGCTGATCGAGCCCCGTTGTGCGGTGCACAGGAATTCTGTGCGGTGCACAGATTGGTCTGGGTGTTTCTGACTTGGTTTATGCGGCGCATAATCAGGTCTGGCAGTCGTATAGGCTTATTTTTATGCTCGTTTGACCCATAGACCTTATGTTTAGGTTACCTTATGATGTAGGGAACTTAGAGAGGTCTTTTGAAGCCACGTTTATGTTACCTATTGGTTGTATGGTGCTTTTGTTAGATGGAAACACAAACAAGTCAAGTTAACCTTGCGTATTGCTCGTTGTATTCGTCACGAGGTAAGATAACATCTTTTACCACATGAGGGACAACAAAATATAAGTTTTCATATGTTAACTTCCCCAAATGAATGTTTGTATGTTTATATGTATTCGGGAATGAATGGGAGGTTACTATGGGATTGATTATGGTTACCATTGATGATGAATGGTAATCTTATGCATGCTATGGTGAAATGAAATACGTAAAGATGATGTTATGATATGTTTATGTTATGAAATGATGTTATGATGAAATAAGGTAAATGATAAGCTGAAATGTATATGTTGATAATACGATAAGATGCTATGATGATATAAACGTATGATGCTATAATGCAATTGATGATATGATGACGCTTTGTTATGATGTTATGCTTATGAAATGATATGACGATATGTTGCTATCACTTTAAGATGATATGATGCTTATATGACATGATGATATGATGCTATTATGTTATAACGATATGTTGATATGAATGATACGCTGATATGAAAATAAAGTGATATGACGATGTGATGTTAATATGTGATGATGATATGTTGATGCATATATGTCATATGATTGATTGCATGGCTTGAACACCTAGTCACTAGACTTCTATAGGTTTGCCATGACACGTGCACGATTAAGGGCCCTAAAGTAAAGAAAGATGTATGTGATTAGTTTAGTTGAAAGTGTAGCCTAAGCTAATATAAAGTAAAGAAAGATACATGTGATTAGTTTAGTTGAAAGTGTAGCCTAAGCTAATATAAAGTAAAGAAAGATACATGTGATTAGTTTAGGTGAAAGTGTAGCCTAAGCTAATATAAAGTAAAGAAAGATGTATGTGATTAGTTTAGGTGAAAGTGTAGCCTAAGCTAATATAAAGTAAAGAAAGATACATGTGATTAGTTTAGGTGAAAGTGTAGCCTAAGCTAATATAAAGTAAAGAAAGATGTATGTGATTAGTTTAGGTGAAAGTGTAGCCTAAGCTAATATAAAGTAAAGAAAGATGTATGTGATTAGTTTAGGTGAAAGTGTAGCCTAAGCTAATATAAAGTAAAGAAAGATGTATGTGATTAGTTTAGGTGAAAGTGTAGCCTAAGCTAATATAAAGTAAAGAAAGATACATGTGATTAGTTTAGGTGAAAGTGTAGCCTAAGCTAATATAAAGTAAAGAAAGATGTATGTGATTAGTTTAGGTGAAAGTGTAGCCTAAGCTAATATAAAGTAAAGAAAGATGTATGTGATTAGTTTAGGTGAAAGTGTAGCCTAAGCTAATATAAAGTAAAGAAAGATAAGAAAGATAAGAAAGATAAGAAAGAAAAGAAAAAAGAAAGTAAGAAAGAAAGAAAGAATGTAAGAAAAGAAAGATGAAACGTAAGGATCTATGACGTTAGGCACAATTAGGATTACGATGAATTCCTATTGTGTTAATTTATGTATGTTGCTTTAATGTTGATGATATGTTCTTGTTGACGTGTGATATGATAGACACCATAGTATTGTGGTGATCTTAATGTGCTATGCCTAATATGTGATATTAACGATTATGAAAGGTTTTTGTTAATATATAAAGAATTGGCAACGTTTTCTTAAACTCATGTTATCTTACTTAGCTTTTAAAGCTAACACTTGCTCTTTTGAAAAACGTTGTTCCCTCAGGTTAAGCAGGTTGAGCTAGTGAAAGACTTTGCTTGGTGAGGCGGGTAGTTTCTATGAAGAAGATATCTAGTTTCCCGCTTAGACATTTATGTTAGCCTTATGATGATTGGCTACTCTTAATATGACTTATGTATTGTTTATGTTGGCATTTATGTTGGTGCCGATTCTGGATTATCTTACACTATTTTGATGATATGAATGCTGTAACACCACTTTTATAAATGAACTATCCTTAAAGTGGTAGTTGTGTTTTAAGGATTCTGTATTCCGCATTTCTAAACCCTGTTAGGCAAAAGTTTTGAAAATCCAGATTTTAAAATGACGGGTGTTACAGTAGATGTGGTTGCTTGGGTGGCTCCTTGCAACATAGTTAACGTGATATGAGTAATTCCGGGTAGGCCTAACTAGCCACCAATGTCTTTGAACATTCGGACTACTCCTGGATCGGCTTGCCTATCCTTAACGACAAGGATGGATTACCGAAAGGTTTTACCATTAAGTCGGTTGTGAGAGTTGTTGTGAGGTCTTGTGACCGCCAACACCTAAACTTTCACCTAACGTGAGATGTGTGTAATAAGTCACACATAACTTGATGTGAACGTGAGATATGATATGTGATGTAAATGTGAGATGTGGTGTGTAATGTGTTAGGCACCAATAGGATTAAATATCTTATGATGTTTAATGTAATGTGAGATGACGTTATGCTATGATATGTGCCTTAATGATGTAATATGACTTTGCTATAATGTATTTCTTTCAAATATTGAAATGGGCAACTGCTTTATAAACTATGTGTTATCTTACTTAGCTAATTCGTTAGCTAACACTTGTTTCTTGAAATGTGTTGTCCCCTCAGGTTTAGCAAGTTATGTGATGGATGACGAATAAGAGCGAGGCATTGGTAGATTGATTTGAAGATGGCTATAGTTTACCCATATTGGCTGCTCACTTTAGACTTTCGCATTATGTTTGGATATTTATGACTTGTATTTGTATTGTGGTCGGTTACTTTATGTTGGGTAACCGATGGGTTTCCAAATTAAACTTATTTTGATGATATGGCTAGTAACACCAACTAATAAAAGAATCAAACAGATTCTGTGGTTTGAACTTTTAAAGTTTACTTCCGTTTTCTTTTGACGCCGTTAGGCGAAATTTTTTGGAAATCTATATTTTTAAACGTCGGGTGTTACATGAGAAATATTAGATAATAAAGTAGAGGATGAAGCAGATGAACCAGCATGCCTCTTAGACTCAGCCTCAGCTCTCAAGTTTTGAGCGAGGGCTCTCTCTTCAAATTGAAGAGTGCCATAGAGTGACTCTAAGTCATGCTGCTTCAGCTGCTTAGTAGTCCTAATAATTTGCCTTAAGCCTTGCCATTTGATGGGCAAGCTGTCAATGAACTTGTGGCATACTTCAAGCATATCATGCTCTATGCCAGCGTTCGTCATGTCATTCAGAAGGCATTTAAAGCGATTATGCGTGCCATCAAGACTCTCATTAGGGAGAGAAAAGAATCCTTCATAGGCACACTTGAGATCTATTTTATTGGTAGCAAGAACATCTTCCGTACCATCAAATCTGGTACAAAGATTATCCCACACCTTTTTAGCAGAAGAAAGTTTGATGACAGATTTCATAATATCATCAGGAAGGGTATTGATAATTAAATTTCTTAACCGAGCATCCAGATTGACAAGCCTACGCTCATCATTTGTCCATTGTACTTCTGGTTTAACAATTTCAGTAACAACTTCAGGAGCATCAGTAGTAGCTCCTATTGTTCTGGAAACCAGAATCGGTACATATGGCCCTCTGGTAAGAATGGTCATAAGGTACGGTTCAACTCCTACTATGTGTAGGAGCATTCTCTCCTTCCAAGATCCGAAATCATGGGTTTCGAATCTTGGTGGGATGGAGACATACCCAAAGTCTCTGGTATTAACCAGAGTATGAACATGAGCCATGTAAACAGAAGAGAAAGAAAAGAAAAAATTTTAGATGCATAAAATTAAAAGTAAAGAAAGAAAGAAAATCTTGCAAACACTTTTCAGATCAGTTTCAGTGTATCGAAACACTGCTCTGATACCAAATGAAAGTCCCAAGTTTGCGTAGATTATGTAATTAACAACTAATGTAAATTACTTTAAGAACATAAGACAAGAAAGTAAATAAGTTTAATCATAAGTAACATTGATTAAACGATGAATACATGGTCGGTTTACAAAGAAAGAAAAGAGAAAATATTGTTAAGTTTTTGACACACAAAAAACTTAACAATTATGCAAAGAGAGAAAAACACACTAAGTGTAAATATATGGCACAAACCAACAGGGTTGCGGCTATGTCAAGTGATGCTTTATATAGGAGAGAAGAGGCATCACATGACAACCCAATAGATGTTGACACATGAAGGTTGTCAACCATCTATTGGTGTGTAAGACTGGTCTGCATGAATCTCTTTCTCCATCTTGTTTCTTTACCAAAACGGGTATGATAGAGAAACACCAAAGTACCAATTTGGTACAAGGTCACATGTCTTCATTCTGCTTGATCAACACGTGTCCTTGGGGACCAACCTTCTTATCTTCATTTTCCCGCTCATATTTGACTTACAAAACATGGCGGTGAGTCATTGAACTTATCCTTAACTTGAAGATAATAAAGGATCGCTGACGGCTCGCTGACAAAGTCACTCGCTGAGTCTTTCAGCGAATCCATGACTCAACAGGCTGCCAGAGAGAATGATTGATAAGTGACAAGACAAGGAGTATATATAGTCCTAGATATTAGGTTTAAGGTATCTAATATTACAAGAATGGTCCCCCAACATATTGGGTCTTTTCAAGTTGTCTTGTTTTATTCTTCATTCTTCAGCAGTGGTCCATGGAGATACCAGACTTTACACTTTCTACCCAAGCAGTTGATTCTTCAGTCGATTACAGTCCAGTCCAGAAATCTTCATTTAATCCTGCACATATACTCAACATAGAGAATAAATACACAAAGTAAATAAGCCAAGTAAGGATCGGACATATTTTAACAATACTATTGAGGCTTTTGGATAGTGTTTCTTGGCCTTTTGATTACCATTGAGGCTGAGCATCGTAACTTCAGCATTTATATCAGTTTCTTCGCTTTTCCTCGTCACTACTAAAGTACTAATGAAAATCTCTACAATAAGAGCGTGTACGTATATATGCTAAAATCCTCCGGTATACAATACACAATCTTCACGGTCAAAACCAACTCTTGCTTTTCGATCATGACGAACTAAAACATCTAATAATTAACATCTAGTTATCTGCAAACACTTTCTATAGGTCATGTCCACTTTTTGTTAGGAAGAAAATATATGCATACTATTTTGTAGTATATATACACGGTACAAATTTAGGGAATATATTAAGCATAAAAAAAAGGCATACACAAAAAATATAATATAAGAATCATTAAGTGGTCTAATGACAAAAAGTTTTAATTTTCCTCAAATGAGGTCTCTAAGTTCGAATTATGTCTCAAGTAAATAACTTGAGGGTGGCCAAGAAAATGGTTGAAACTGGCCTGGGGCAAAAAACCCCGATAAGCTACTGCATTTGAAGCAAAAAAATGACTCGTTATAACAGATTACTCAACTCTGAACATGAAAAACTTTCTTTGTTTACTCTTTAAAATATATATGGCTGCTGGTTATATTTTGTATCTTTCCTTTGGCTTATTATTTTGTAACTTCCATATTCTTCTCATGCAATTAAAACTAGGTTTTGCAGCGGGCTATATGTTTCAATTTTCTTTTTTAAGCAAATCGTTTCAAAACAATTACAAATTTATTGTATTGAGTTTGAAAAAAATTTAATTCCTGCTATTCTCTTGGTCCCATTTTTCTTTTGAAAAATTAATGAACATTGTACCTCATTCAAAAACTAGTCAAGGCCTCAAGGGAGCCTTGCAAAAATCTTAACATTGTTTCCGAAATAGTTCTTGAATTGAACGAAATAGTTCGGATTTTGGAACTGATCGACCAAGAATGAATTGATTTTTTTCTTTTTTTGACATTCCAAAATAATATATTAGTTATCCAACCAGAATTCAAAATGTACCCTAGTACTAAGTTACTAACCATAAAAATCATAGACTCGAGGTACATCCTAGTGATATGTTTAGTTATCAATCATGCTTCAAACGCCAAATTTATTTAGATTAGCACAAATAATACTAAATTCACTTATGTTAGAGATTATATCTAAAATTTATGACATAAATCTCTATCAAGTGACTAAGTGAGTAACCCCACATTAACATCAATCATCAACTTTCATTTTTATCTGTCCGTTGAGAGGGGCTCTAACATGGATAATTTATGTTACAGCTCACAACATGCGTAAATAATTCACACCTTTAAAAAACAAAAAACAATGTATTGAAAAATAAAGTTATGAAGCCCCATAAACAATCTTGGTTATCCATTACCATAATGTACTTGACGTGGTGAAACCATTTTTACAAAATTTCATAGATTATAAGTCCCATAAAGTCAATATTAATATTAATTATAAAATATACATACAAACAAAATCTAAACTTTATGTTATTACAATGACAATAATCAAAAGGAAAAATATGATAAACTCCTCAAGATCTCTAATTTCACAAAATATCAAATCCTTTTTTCTTGGTTTAAAAGATAACAAAATCCATTTTTTTTTTTAATAAGATCACAAAAAACCCTTTAAACCCAAAAGGAATTAGTAATACACAAACATAATCATCATAAAGTAGTATTTAATTACTCATGCTTTGATCCCAAATCTTGAGCACTTAATGGACCCCATTGATAAGTCAATTTCTATCATATTTTCTTCCTCATTCATCTCCCGCCACCATAACACCGATTCCGGCGACCTTTTCCGGCAATAAAACTTGTTTTCTTCTTCACATTTATAGTCATTGTGGCCCACATAATGACCGCCCGGTAGCGCGATTTCGATCAAACTTTCCTCATCTGATATTGACCCATCTGAGCATTCGGTTCTCCGGCCGGATGTATCGCCGGAAAACTGCCACCTGTCATAGTCAGAATCTTGTTCTTCTTCAGTTGTGCATGAAAATTGATCAATTATTTCACTCTCTGAGCAAGAATCTTGTAAACCCATATCCAAACACCCTTTATCTGATTCATTCAGATGATCAAGCTTATTTTCTTGGCTGAATTGTTGCTTAAAAACTTGCACTCTGTTTTTGGAATTTATCATAAACAAAAATGCAGAAAAAACCAAGATAAAACTTGTGATAATAAACAATGTGATATTCCCATATGTTATAGTGAAAATGGGTACTACAAAAGAAAGAATTCCCATATTATATTATATATACTATATCTATATATCAAAAAATATGGAAAAAGATTAATCTTTTACACACACAAAAATAAAAAAGAAAGAAAGAAAAGATGGTTTTTAAGGTTGGGTGAGTGTGAGTGTTACTGTTTGTTGTGAAGAGATATAAATATAGGAGTTGAAGTGATGAAGAAATATATATATATATATTATTTTTATTTTAAGATTAGGAGAACTCAGACAAGTTTTACACACAGTTTTCTATCAAGTGTGTGTGAATTTTGACATTAAAAAAATAGGGTTAACCAATGAGAATGGGGTTTGTTGTTTCCTCTGCAACTGATGATTCTCTTGGAAAAACTAAAACTCAGCTTGGGAATTAGGGGAGGCATGTGCAAACAGACCTCTGAGCTCACCACATGGCACTTTCCTCTTCAAATTTATGTAAGCAAAAAGATCCAAAATAAATGTCAAAACACGTGACACTTTTATATACGGAGTAATATTCATATTTGTACCAGTGACCATCCTATAAATCGCGTCAAGGCTGAGAGGTGTTGCATCATGTGTCATATGGGTCGGAAGAGTTGTCTTTCGAAAAAAGTGAAAATGATGGATTTTAGAAAGTGGGGCGACTTGCGTCATGTGACATTTTTACATTGGTCCCTCCTCCCAACATCCTATTTTTTCCTGGAAACCGTGTCAAGTCAACAAGCAAAAGGGCGAGCCAAAAAGTCACCCGAAATACAAGTCACCCCTCGGGGGCGGTGTGGAGGCGAACTAGGGTGAGGTGACTTGAGGTTCGCCTCTTTCTTTCTTCCACTCCTTTCGGTCTAAGCTAGTGATTAACAATGTAGATATTTTTAATTTGAAAATGTTTAATGTATCTACAAGGTTGGCTTAAAGATGTGCTTAACAAAAAATATTTGTCGTATAAAAGTTAATGGCAAAGATTGAAAAAGAGAAAATGAGTAATTCATGTATTAACAATTGAATGAATTACTCTTAGATACATTTTTTAGATCATTCTATCGTGACTCTTTTAATATTTAAGTTAATTTGGATTCCATTAGATATATAGAGGGGTGAAAGTGTGTGTTAAGAAAAATTTTGGAAACAATCACAAAACATTTCGGTTTGATATTATTATAATCTTATTAACGGCTAGGAAAAAGTTCGGAACAGTCATATCCTGATTTTATTTCGATTCTCCGAATCTCTCTTTTTCTACATTATCATTGTTTCCAAGTTTTTTCATTTTTCATTTTCTTAAATAAAGTTATATTTTCTTGTAATTCCATTTGATCAATATCGTATTGTTTTGGCTACGATAGCAAGATGCAATAGTCAAACGCAAAGATTAAATGATTAAATGTAAAAGAAAGGATAAGAGAAGTAGATTGTAACATGTCGACAAGGATAAGTGGGTTACAACTGACCGCGTAAGGGTGGGGCGCTGAAGACGATGGTAGTGGTGAGTGGAGGCTGGTGATTGGGGGGGAGGGGGAGGTGCCAACGATTTGATGAATCAGTGGTGTTGTCCGACGGGTATTTTTCAGATAAGAAATGGCTAATGGGTGGAGGTGGCCGGTGTGTGTGGGGGCCGGTTGCGGGGGGGGGGGGGGGGGGACTTGGTGGGGTGGTGGGGTGAGGGGTTGCAGTCGACGAGGTGGGTGGGTGCTGTCTAACGGGCGATGGTTGGTTTTTTTCCGATGGGTAGTGTCAAGTGAGAACTATAAAAAATATATATATATGGTTAAATAGAAAAAAATTGTTTGATAGAAGTCTTTGATAAAGAAAGGTATAGGTATAATGATCAAAATTCAAAATATAAATTAGACTTAATGAAATAGATATAAATAAATATATTTGTGTATTTAAATGATATATATGATTGGAAATATTTGTAATTTTAAATTTTGATTGAGAATATTTATAATTGTGATATATGCAATTGTCCCTATTAACAATGTTTAGTATTAAACATAATACAACATCTAAAATTAATAGTATCTAAATTAAATAAGGAAAAACGGGTACTAGTCACACTCTCAAAGATGAATAAGAAACTTTACGTGTGTAGAAAACTAGAAATAACTGAAGAAACTGAAATAATTGTTGTATAAACTTTGTGTTAGATGCTACTAAAAACATATATATTATCTCTTAACTTTTTTTTGAACAGCTGGTATAATATTAAAAGGAAATCTAGCAATGAGTTAGACAGTTACAAAATATTATCTAACAAAGGATTTTGAATCCATTGATTTCCAAGATACATGGATCTTTCTATTTCTACTATAAGACTAAAAAATTGAGTAACTAACAATGTGATCAAAGAGATCTTTTTGTTGTCAATCCTTCTTGCCAAATATGAGTTGGTTGCGGGATTTCCAAAGAGTGACCCCAGCGATAGACTATAGTACTAGTTTCTTTGAGGCTCTAATACTATCAAACCACGAATATGCTTCGTGTAGAGAGTTCACCGAGTTCGGATAATGATCAACCCACTTAAAAATTAAGTCCCAAATATTATCTCCTAACTTATATATAGTTCAGATTAATATGACAGAATTTCATCACTTTAAAATTACATTTTATCATGGTAGCGAATAGTTTAATTTTCCATTTCATTTACCTAAATTAACTTTCATTATAACATTAAAAGGGTAAAGTTTAGAATTAATTATAAATAACATGTTTTTCAGTAGAAGGATAATTTCAATCTATCTAATTCATATGTCTAGAAATCTAACACTTTAATTAGTTAGATTATCGGAACTATAGTATATTGAAATTCCTTTCCCTCCCCACTTGGTTGGCCAACATCATGCAAAGTACAATCATTGTCCTTTTAAGGGCCAAAAGGGTATCACGTTTTTGTGTATGTTAGGATATCGTTGTCATCTCTCATAAAAGTAGAAGTCGACTATTGATGAAGTGGCTTTAAAGTATTTTATGTATGCTATTTTAAGAATCCGCTCTGCCTTTATTGTAACAAATAAATAAAATGGCCAAGAATTCAAGAAACGTGTAATGATTACATTTAAAAGCTTAGCTAGCCAAGTGATTTGCGATCAAAGTACGCAACTATAGATTTTGATGTTAACATCAAGACTAGTCGAAGAAAGGAAGTTCTTGGTATATTGTTGCACAACACTGTACCGTTGTGTCACGATGGACCATTTGTTGATTTACCTGCTACTATACACACATCTCAAAATTTTCTTATTGATGGTTTCTCCATCATGCATTAGATAGGAGCCATAACACACAAGAAACTAGTGGTTGTCTAAATGTTAGATAGGAGCCATAACACACAAGACTATATGACAACTGAATACAACAAAAAATGAATTGATTTGATTCAACCACTACTAATACACTATATCAATAAAAACGCATATTATCTTGTTTTATCCTTATTTAGGTATAACCATGAATTTGTTTAACCATATCCTAAAGTGGTTGTCTCTAGATTCAAAAGCATGGGTAATAAAATTATGTATAATTGCATCAAACCAAGACATTCATCAACACTTAGATATGGTCCCCTACAACCTATGTTGAATCAAAATGTGCACTCTCCAAAGTAATCCACACTTTATCCAACATTGGTAGGCTTTAAATACAATCTTCGCAAGATAACTCTCTTTTAATAATCATATTTTGAAAAAAGTTGGATTGATTTTCTTGTTTGGTTGATGAAATGTGGGGCAAAAGTGGTTGTGTAGTTGAGGTTACAATGCTACTTTTCTTATGGCTAGAAAAGCAGAGCCCTAGTTGACTGACAGGTGTTATCGATCGTTTTTTCTCCGTTCGACACATCAGGTTTACATATGTTCCCTTTGAGGATGCAACTTGTAATATCTTTCAAATGAATTAGATGGTTTTCTTTGATCAAGAATGTCATACATTGGCTTTGCTTAGTAAAATGATGTCATATTACTTTACAAGAAGCATGTGCCAAATGATATGATTTATTGTCCTAAACAATAGCCAAACTAGATAAAATGTGTATCAAGTTTAATAAAATTTCTAAGACCACTGAAAACTAAAATTGTTTTTGGGCCGGCCAAAAGTCAGAAACCTGAAGCTTATAGTTGGACTTAGGCCCATATAAGTTTAAGGCCGGAAATTGGAATGGATTACTTTTATACAGACTAGTACTTTTTGTTGTAATAATTTTTTTTTTATTTTAACCACTAGGTTTGCATTGTTTCAATTAGACCGCTCAAAGTTGCTACAATTTTCAATGTTGTCAAAGTGTACGTAGTTAAGTTTTTCTGAACACGAAAAGCGCTTTGTGTGAATATCCAACACCCTGTAAATGCTAGAATGTGATCTTATATATTTTAACACATTGTATTTTGTTTCGTGTGAATTTGTTGTGTATGACCAAATTTATTTGTGTGTTAATAAGTGTTGTTGTGTACATATTATCTTTCTTAAAATATGAATACAATACATTTCTCAACGTTTATACTAACTATATAATATGATCTAGATGGGCCACAATGTGATTGTCAAGTCTCACTCGCTTTCCGAACCACATTGAAATTCTTAGTGTTTACTTATTTTTTTGGACCACCTTTATTTCCACTTCTTGGATCTTGGATATTTAACTCTAGCATGATGCTCATGCTATGAGATGGGGTCAGTGAATATGTCGTATTGGATGAGTAGTTATTGGGTTTTTAGGTAAGTTCTTGATTTAGGTACAACTAAAGGTTATTTAGGTATATGAGAAATCATTAAGAAAATTATATTTGGCTAATTAACCTTTGATGTAATCAGTGTTTGAATATTGAGATATTTTAAACATATCGTATATTAAAAAATTAAAAGATTATAAAAAAATATAAATACTTTAGAAAATAAATTGATATGGAGATCCTACTAATAGCTTAATGCTTTCTATTTTTCTAACATTCCAAGTGGCCATCCTCATAATGCTTGAGGGGCCGAGCGTAAGTTTAGATTTTAATGATCGTCTTAAATATAGGAGCACATATGACATTTGGCCATATCTGTATCATTAGGGTCCCTAATGTAGGGATGAGCAAAAATCTTGAATCCTGATTTTGTATTGGTTCCGTCTCATTTTTGGTACCAAAATGTGGTACCGGATCTTATTTGGGATCGGGAGATATTTATTTTTAGTGGTTTTTGAGATTGGACCGTGACGGTATCAAGAAATCCCGTAGTTTGCGAGATTTTTTAAGTACTGTCACGGTATGATACCGGGGATGGTATCACGTTTAGGTGATGTAAAGTCCTTCACACGATGATTTAACCCACGAGTGTAAAATAACAAGTCAAGTATGCACTAGATTGGACTAGTATTCCTTTAAATACAAATGCAAGAATATAAATAAAGTAATAAAGACTTAAAGCAATATTTAAGCAAGTAAATAAATGGTGGAATACAAATGTAATTTTCAAGTGTATTTTATTTATTGATGTTAAACAAAATACAAGATTGTTGCGGAACCTAGATATTACAAGTATGTAACTATCTAAACAATCTTTGAATTACAAGTGATCTATACTTGCTAAATATTCTCTCCTTGGATCGATATACTTAAAGTTGTGAAGTATAACTATTATGATCGAGAGTATTTTAGCAAGTTCACCAAATTGCAAAAAGTAAGTTGTACGAGGTATGTGACTTGATATTTATTGGCAAATAAATTCAACAGTGAATTTATTATGTCGTACAAATATGGTTGCATGCATTTAAGGCAACAACTTTAATTCCTTAAATGCATTGGTTAAAGTACAAGGATAAAGTCATATTGATGTGACTTGTTATCCTTTTAACCAACCACCTTTACACACGTATTGTACTTTTATCAATAGACAAATGGATTGTCCGTGTAAAATTGTGTAAAGGCAAAAGTCAATTCCTCGTAATCAGTGTTCAGACTTGTAAGGTCTAGAACACTGACAAAGCTCTAGTCAGGAGATCTGGTAGGACTGTCAGTGGGCTCCACTGCTTGTCAGTCTTCTTTCTTCAAACTTCAGTCTTTGACTTCAATGAGAATGTCTTCAGTAGAAACGATCTTGACTGGAGTGAAGTCCAGTGAGCTAATCTGGTGGAATCCAGATTCCTGTACAAGTAAACAGCTCACTGGTCTTCTATTAATTCTGGACAAATCTTCAGTGCCGCTCCAGTCTTCAAGTCTGGAGTGGGTCCAGTAAATCTGGACCTAACAAATTCCCCCTATTTGTTCAGAAATGATGCAAGGTTTTTCAAGCTTCTATCTATACAATTGTATGCTTGAAAAACACTTGAATTTGACTAAGTCTAAAAATTTAAGTTACTGGAAAACACTTTATAGATCATCAGTGTTCCAGTATTAATCTTTTAGTTCTAACTTAGACTTAATCTGATCACTTACTTGTGAATCAAAAATTGCAACTATATTTACATGACATCAACTGATAAAAAGTTACAATTTTGATTGAAAATCAAATTACAAATACAAGTAAATGATAGTAGAGTCAGACCCTTCTTTTTGAAGCTTGTCCTGGTGCATCTTCAGTGGCCTTTCTCTTGGGTGAAAGAGCAGTACTTGCTGAGCTAATTCCCAGTGCAACTTCCATGTCAGTCTTTTTCTGATGGGCCCATTGAATTCTTTTCATGAAGGCCTTCTCATCAGGAGTTACATCTGGTTTCCCCTTAAATGCCAAACCAATTTCCTTCAGTTCAGTCCACCCAAAAGCTTGAACTGAAGTACACTTCCTTTCATCCACAAATCCATCCTCTCTGGTCAGCTTCACTTCAAACTTAGTAAAATTTTCATGATTTTGAGCAAGTTTGATTTCAACACCAACGATCTTTCTGGAGTTTGCCCTGAACCTCATCAGTTCATCATATTTTGATCTAGTTCTGGCAACCTAGATCATTTCCTCAGTTTCCTTGGACACTCTAATTTGTTCTATGGCAGTCTGGACTTCTTCACGATTTATTTTCTTTGAAGTGTCCAAGGGAATTAAAGTACTGAGGTCTGCATCTCTGGCAGCCTTGGTCAGTCTGGCTGGAAGTTTGGGCAAGCCCGTTATCTTCTTTCTGTACTCGTTTTCCAGAGCTGCAGCATTCTGTCTGACCTTCTTCTGGAGGTTCACCAGTTCCTCCTTTCTTTGTCTGATCAGCTCAACCACACTGACACCATAAGTCACTGCATCATATGTTTGTTCTTCTTGAGAGTACCTGGAGCGAACATAAACATCATCCATAGCATCCAAACATTGATGAACTCTGGGGTCTTCTTTCATTCTTTTATACACATCAACATGCACACCCAACCTGCCAGCATTGTAAGAATCAAGGGTCCCCATTTTTGCCATTTCATTTTTGTGTTTCATTAGTTCATCTTTTTGCATTCTTTTGTAAATATCAATCATGATGCTCTCCTGCTCCAGTCTCTTAGAAGTTTCTTCATCAACAGTAGGAAACTCTGAAGAACTCCCAGTGGTTTCAATCTCTCCTCCAGATATCACATGTTGCTTTCTTTTCACTGACTTCAGAGTAGTTGTGATATCTGGGAATGCTTCAAACTGGGGCTCACTGGCATCAGTACCAGTAGCCTCTTCAACATGCACAATGGCATCAGTACCAAGTGCTTTCTGTGCACTGGCATCAGTACCAATCACTTTCTCAACTGCAAAGGCTTTCTCAATAGCAACAACCAAATCCTTCTTTTCAACCATTTTTTCAGTAGCAGCAACCTTCTCATATTTTTCCCCCTTGGAATGATCACCAGTTCTTGACTGGAGATCTTTCCACAACTGTTCAAGCATATGTCTGTCTGAAGACCCAAACGTTCTGCCTGCTACTGGAGTGGTGATATTCACAATCTTTCTGAGCCCAGTCACTTCCTTCTTCATAAAATCAATTTCTTGAGGCAAGTGCTTTGGCAATTGATTATCAATCATTTTCACCACCTGAGGCAACAACCCATCTTGAATGCTTCATAAAACTGACCCAGAAATTTCTGAAGTGATTTCTTTCAGTATATCAGCTCTAAATTTTCTAGCAATTTCATCACTAATACTGCTGACAACAGAATTCTGGTCTAGGGTTGGCCTACTTTCCAGATTACTAATTCTGGTGGTCAACTTCTGAACTTCTTCTGTTAGACCTGCCAGTGGTTGAGCAATTTTAGTGGTCACTGCAGTCTTAACAGAATTTACCAGCTTCTTCTCCAATCCGTGGACTGCCACTTTAATATTTTCAGAGTTTTGGTTTGTGGCCAGTACCAGTTCGTTCAACTTCTCAAAGACCAACTTCTCATTCCCAACAAATAAATTCATTTCTGAAGCAAGGTTATTTGACAATAAAGTTTTAAAGTCAGAAACAACCTAAGAAGAGGACTGGAGTGATCTCTCCAGGTCCGCCACCTTATTAAAAAGGTCTTGGACCTCGGCAGAAGAAGAAGTGGAGAGACCACCTGGAGGAGCAAGTTCTGAAGCCATTCTGGTTGCCAAAGGAACTAGTGTCTGGACTCCTTCAGTTGATGCTGCAGATGTAATTACAGTTGAGTCCAGCACACGAGGAAGTTCCAGTGGTGCTGCAAGAAGTGGAGGTTGAGTTGGTGAAATCTGGAGTAATCTTGGGTTGAAATAAGAAGTGTGTTGCGGAATTGAAGGTGGTGGTGGTGGTACATTTAATGACTCTGGTGGTGGTGGTGGCATATCTGATTCTGGTGGTGGTGGTGGTGGAACATTTAGTGATTCTGGAGGTGGTGGCATATCTGATGACTGTTCCACTTCCATTGTAACATCATCACCCAGAAAATCCATATTAGTATCAAAATTATTACCATCAGACATTGGTGACTCAGCTTCGTCCCAAACAAGAATTTCACCAACTGTCTGATCACCAGCCTCCCTATTCAAATCCAACTGAGCATCCTACTCAACACTTTCATTTTCAACAATCAAAGTACCATCTTCATTCATAATATCACCAGCCGAAGAATGTGAGACTGGAATCACTAGAGGCGAGGCTCCAGTAACCCAGTCTGTGCAAGAGCAGTGTCAGAAATTTGGCTTAGTACATTTTGTTGTGCAGACACAGACTCTAATAAGGGTTGGGCTGACCCTATATTTTCTTCACCACTGCCCCCTACAAGAATATTGGGAGTGGCTGCTTGTGGGTTTTCCCTTATGACATCTCCAGAATCCTGTTGGGAGGATTCTGGATGGCTAGTACCGGCACTATCTGGAGCGACCAACTCTCCCTGTTTCCTAAGACGACGAGGTTTATTAGATCGTGTTCGTCTGGAGGGGTTTTCAGGTAAAACATTCACATTCCGCTGTTGGGTAGGAGCCACCTGGGTTACTGGTGGAACCATCACAACATTTAGGACTCCAGCGGGTCCTTCATTATTTTGAAGCCCACCTGGAGCCTCTTCCAAGTCATCTGGTGATGATGCTTCGGTTGAATCATTTCGAAAATGGTTAAGCATATTTTGAGGGATATCAACCTCACCAGTAGAAGATTTTAAAGAGGTCAAATCCCTCATATATTCACACACAGAAAAATAACCTGACTCATAATCATAATCATCACCAAGAGCCCTTTTAAAAATAATTGAAAGGAAACGAATAAATGGAACATGGGCCTTTCTACCTTTCACCTTAATCCGCTCAACAAGATCATCGAAGAAGATCTGAGCAAAATCAACCCTGTACCCGAACCAGAGACAATATGCAATTTGGAGCTGTGTTTGATTTATCTGGTCCAGCCCTCCAGAACTGCCTCCCAAACACTCGACAAGATGAGTGAAGAAGTATCTCCATGAGTCTGTAAGTTTGCTCATGTAGATGGTGCCTTTTCTTGTTAATTGGCCATGTTCATCCAAAATATCAGTATGGCCCATCTGCCTGCACACATCCCTCAAATTTATGCCAGAGGGAAGTGTTATGGCCATTTCATTCTCAGCCAGGTAGTTTAACCGAAGAGCATCTCTAAGAGAATCAGCAGTGAGAAGGAAGGTCCTGGTACCTTGTTTCAGTGTAAAACGAATTGCTTCATCTTTTTCAATGTATCTAGCTGTGTACCAAAATTCACACAAATACTCATGGTACATATTCCCTGGATTTAGGGTAAGAGCACCATATAATGGACAGCTTAGAAAGAAAGCAGTTAAGCGACCAATGAGGATGCTGCTAGATTGATATGTGGTGCTCTTTTTACGGCGGCCGGAGGATCATAAGTGGCAGATAGAAGATTTTTGGCAGAATTAGATTGTCTGGGAGCCATTTTATACAAATAACCCAGAAAAGAAAGAAAATATGATGTTTTAAAGCTTTTTAGGGTTTTTATGAACGATTTATGATGAAAGAGAGTGATGATTGGAATTGAATGAAGAAGAAAGTAAATGAAGGAATTTTGAAGATTTGGGAGTAAATGATTTTTCGAGATGAAGTAAAAGTGAAAGTAAATAAGGGTATTTATAGAGGAGAGAGAAAATGGAATTCAAAACGGTTAATTTGAATTTATTCAAAACAATTTTGATCGGTTTTGACATCCGCATTTAATTCATCCCATCACACATAAATGTATGACAGTTTGACAGCCCACAAAAAATACCAACTTGCACTTTTTATCTTCCCAAGGTAAAATATCCATCATTAAGTTTGAAAAATGACATGCCACGCAGGATAAACAGTAACTGTCCATTCAAAGATTTGCTTACGTGGCACGCACAAGGACCAAGTATCAAAATATTATGACTGACACACCATGACTCATTTCAGTGCATCTGGAGGTTGACTGGACACTCCAGTATCACTGGTGGATTAGACAAGTGAAGCATGCACTGATGGTACACTGTAGGGACACTCCAGTAATGTACCAGACTACCAGACAACCTCAAACATGCACATCAACTAATACAAAGACAAGTGAGAGGGACACATTTACAAGGAGACCGAAGTTACCTCAAACATGCACATCAACCTATCCAAGTACCAGTGAGAGGGACACATTTACAAGGTGCCAGAGATATTTTCCAGAAAATTCTTCCAGTGAGAAATAAATTCCCCCTGAGATTAAAAACATTTTAAGGACAAAAATATATGGTCTGAGTCTTCCCCCTGGAATGGTGATCCATAAATCTATTAATGCAAAGATAGTATCACAAAGGCGTTCGATAGCTAAGCTGGCATAGATTTATAAATCTGGAAATCAAGAACCCTGCCAGTGTCACAAAGGCATTCATAACAAGGTTCCAGATTAAGGGTTCAACATTCCCAACTCACCAACAAGATATTCAAAAGTTTTTACATCCAGTGGTTTGGTAAAAATATCAGCGAGTTGTTTGTCAGTGGGAATAAAATGGAGTTCAATATTATTTTTCATAATATGATCACGAATGAAATGATACCTGAGATCGATGTGCTTTGTCTTTGAGTGCATGACTGGATTGTTTGAGATAGCAATGACACTGATATTATCACAAAATATGGGAGTTTTTGAATATTTAATACCATAATCAAGCAACTGGTTCTTCATCCAGAGTATCTGAGCACAACAACTGGCTGCAGACACGTATTCAGCTTCAGTAGTGGATAATGAAACTGAAGTTTGCTTCTTACTGGTCCAGCTGACCAGTTTGCCACCAAGGAAATGACATCCACCAGTAGTGGATTTCCTGTCTATCTTACAACCTGCATGATCTGAATCTGAATAACCCATTAGATCCAAGCCTGAGCCTTTGGGATACCAAAGGCCCAAACTGGGGACACCCTTAAGGTATTTCAATATGCGCTTTACAGCAAGCATATGAGATTCTTTTAGATTAGACTGATATCTGGCACATAAGCATGTTGAAAACATTATATCTGGTCTACTGGTAGTTAAATACATCAGTGAACCAACCATGCCTCTATAGACAGTGATGTTCACTGGTTTTCCATCTGGATCCGAGTCCAGAGTTAGTGGTGCAGAAATTGGAGTGGGTTTAGATGGTGAAGAGTTCATATCATATTTCTTTAATAGATCTCTAACATATTTTTCATGATTAATAAAAATACCATCACTGGTTTGTTTAATCTGAATACCTAGAAAAAATGTTAATTCACCCATTAAACTCATTTCATATTCTGAAGACATGATTTTAGAAAATTTCTTGCACATGTTTTCATCAGTAGACCCAAAAATTATATCATCAACATAAATTTGTACCAACACAAGATTACCTTTTTCACGAAGAATAAATAAGGTATTGTCAATTGCACCTCTTTTAAAACCATGTTTCAACAAGTGTTTAGTCAGAGTATCATACCAGGCACGTGGAGCTTGTCTGAGACCATAAAGTGCTTTGTCCAGACGATATACCCAGTGGGGATGTTTTTCATCAATGAAACCTGGTGGTTGTTTGACATAAACCTCTTCTTCTAATTTTCAATTCAAAAATGCACTCTTTACGTCCATCTGATAGACCTTGAATTGATGATGAGCAGCGAATGCTAAGAATATTCTGATCGCTTCAAGTCTAGCCACTGGAGCAAATGATTCATCAAAATCAACGTCTGATTGGCAATACCCCTGGGCAACCAATATGGCCTTGTTTCTGATAACATGACCATCTTCATCTACCTTATTTCTGAAGACCCATCTAGTTCCAATTGGTTCTTTCTTGCTAACTGGAGGAGGAACCAGATACCATACCTTGTTCCTCTCAAACTGGTGTAACTCTTCTTGCATAGCTAACACCCAGCTTAGATCTTCCATAGCCTCATTAATCTTCTTCGGTTCTACCAGTGATAAGAAGCTGACGTATAAACATTGTTCACTGGAGGCTCTTCTGGTCTGAACCCCTCTACTGGAGTCACCAATGATCTGATCAATAGGGTGAGCTTTTGTCCACTTAGAGTAATGACCAGGATTATTGCTCAGAACAATATCAGTGCAAGAGTTCAGTTGAGTCTCCTCTGGAGTTGCTTCAGGAGGAGGATCTTGCCAGACTATTTCAACATCTTCATCTGAATCAGTAAGATCATGATTTGCATCATGAAATTCTTCATTTAAAGGCATTTCTTGAATTACTGGCGCAGTTTCAACTGAGACTGATACTGGGGGAGTAGTACAAACATCTGATCCAATAACAAGTTCAGAGGGTAGTTTGAAACTTATTGAAGGATAGAAAGGCGTACTACTGGGGGTTTTCTTCTTTTGAACTGGTTCCAAGTCAGGATGACTGGAAACTTCTTCAGGTGAATCTTTATTGTAGTTGATAGGATCAGATTCACAGAAGACAATTGGATTTACTGGTGGAGAATCAAGGGCTGGCTTTTTATTGATTGCCTTATTTGATTCATCAAATGTGACATGTATTGACTCTTGTACCTTCTCCAGTCTCTTGTTGTAGACTCTAAAGGCTTTGCGAATGGCTGAATATCCTAAGAAATATCCTTCATCAGCTTTGGCATCAAATTTGCCTAACTGACTGGAGTCGTTTAGGATGTAAACTGGACATCCAAAAACGTAAAAATAACCAATATTTGGTTTTCTATTTCTTAATATTTCATAGGATGTCTTCTTGTGTCGCTTCACATATACTGATCGATTCTGGGTGTGGCAAGCAGTTGCAATTGCTTCAGCCCAGAAACTGGTAGGAAGACCAGATTCAGCAAGCATACTTCTGGCAGCTTCTATCAGCGTTTGATTTTTCCTTTCTACCACTCCATTCTGCTCTGGAGTGCGTGCTGAAGAGAAGTTCTAAGAGATGCCATTATCAGTACAGAATTTCTCCAGAGTTGCATTCTGGAATTCTGTTCCATTGTCACTTCTTAACTGACACACTTTTCGCTTGTACTTGAGTTCAATCTGCTTGATGAGAGTGATGATTTCAGCAGCAGCTTCACTTTTAGACCTGAGAAAGATTACCCAACAAAATCTGGAGTATTCGTCAACAATCACCAGGGTAAATCTTTTACCAGCACGAGTCTGAACATTCACTGGACCAAAAAGATCCATATGAAGCATATGAAGTGATTCAGATATGCTGAAATTCTGCTTGGTCTTGAAACTGACACGTTTCTACTTTCCCATTTTAGATCCTGGACATGGCCTTTCCTTTTTGAAGGAAACTGAAGGTATCCCATCTACCAGTTGTTTTCTAGACAACTTATTAATATTTTTGAAATTTAAATGGGATAACCTTTTATGCCATAACCAGTTTTTGTCTTCATCAGCTTGAGTATAGAAACACTGCTCTGAAGAAGAGCTTTCCATATCCATCACATACACATTCCCTCTTCTGGGAGCAATCAATACTACCTTCCAGTCCTTGTTGAATACGATGCCATGAACAATATTGAACAAAACTTGATAGCCATCATCACACAGTTGACTGACACTGATCAGGTTATATCTCAAACCATTCACATATGCAACTAGTCTGAATTTGACTTGTCCATTATTCAGAACACCATACCTCTCAGTTTTTCCACAACCATCATTTCCAAAAGTAATGGAGGGTCCATCAGAAATTATGAACTCCTCCAGCAGGGTCTTACGTCCGGTCATTGTCCTGCCAGCTGCACTATCAAGATACCAAGTATGTTTCTTTCGATCGCCCTGCACATCCACCAGATATATTAGTTAGATTTGGGAACCCATCGATTGATGGGTTCACTGGATCCTCCCTTATGGATCCCTGGGGGTATCTGATTGAGTTCACTTTCTTCAACAGTAGTTTTTGTAGAAAACACTACTGGAGTTGATAGTTTAGAAACCTTTTTCTTTTTCTCAATTGAAGGAACATTTTTATCTTTCTTAGAAAAAGGTTTGGAATTTTGTTTAGGGCCAGATGAAGTACCCTCAAAGTTGTTCAGTCTTGCATTACAGCTTTGAACTTGACGAGCCAGTAGTTGAAACTGGCTCTCCATGTAACATCCGTGAGTTTTGACCGTTTGACTTTTCGTGCAATTTCACTAACAATTTAAGTTAATGAAATATTTGGGTCATTTTGTGATTAAATGACAATGTGGTATGTTCGTCGGGTCGATACTATGTTTTAATCGGTGTTTAAATGCCTAACGTTTTGTAATTTGGCTAGGGAAGAGAAACGAGTCGACCCGTGGGTGATCCACGACCCACCAGCCTTAAGACCCATTTCCCTGCCCCCCCTTTATCTCATTTTACCACATATCTCTTCTATCTCTTTCTCTTTTCTCTCTAAGTGAAAAAGCTAGACCATCCATCTCCTCTCTTCATTTCTCTTGCAATATTTGGTGTTCTAGATTTGGTTTAACTCGAGAATCATCATCGTCTTCATCTCATTATCGTCTAGCAAAGGATTTAGTTCTTAGTTCAAACATTTTACCCATTTTGCCATAATTCGGGTTCTAGCTCGGGAAGGAAGTTTTGGTAAGTCAAATTCATCCCATTTGTATCTATTTATGTTTGTTTATGCATTTCTAGTCGTTTCGTGAATTTAAAGGTCTTAGAACGACTTCAAACGAGTTTTGGGTCAATTTAGGGTTCTAACTAGGGTTAATCGATTTGGAAGATTTGGTGATGTTATGGATCGAAATCTTGGTTTGGGTAAGTGTATTTATGCATTAGAAGGTCAAATGTAACTTCAAAACGGGTCCTATAGCATTGTAGATCGATTTAGAGTTTTGGTGCAAGTGAAAAAGGGTTTTGGGTTGAGTTTTTCTGCATAAATGGCTGCTGTTCGTGGGCTGCCCAGTAGGGGGCGTTACCTACGCTCCATATGGGCATAGGCTACGCTGGGCAAGTTTTGTATGGGCATAAGTTACGGCCCATAGGGGCGTAGCTTACGCCAGTTGTCCAGTTTCTGATTTCTTGTTTGACCTAATTCGACTTCCAGAACCCTAGTAACGCATCGAGCTTCGATCTAACTCACTTCTTAACTTATTTAACAATGAATAAGAGTCTTAGAAGTCACCAAACGTCGAGAACCACTTTGGGAACCTAATTAGGGTTTTGCCGAATATTTAATAACTACGTATATGTGTTTATGTGTGTTGATATGAATGTATATGATCGATATTTAGGTGTTGGACATGAAGTGATCATTGAACGACAGTAACTTGACTTTGTATCAAACTTATCTTTTCATAGCCAATCGAGGTGAGTTTCGTAGCTCCCTACTCAATAGAGATTCGGGCTGAAAAGTGTACATATACGTGTTTGTTGGATTGTCTGGTTGATTTGATTGACTGTCTAGTTAATTTCTGATAAATTGTCGATTGATAGATAGTTTTGATTGATTGTGTGATGGTTTACGAATGTGATTGTGATACTGTAATTTATTAGGATAGAAGTACATACATGGAAGTCGGTTTTACATTCAAAGAGTTTTAGATGTGGTGGGAAGGCTGCGGTGACCCTATACATAAGCATCTGGGACTCGAAGAATGTAGAATCCTCCTAAGTGTATGTACGTATAGTTTAATTTGGGATAATGATTGATGGTTGATAATTGTTGAATTTGTGGTTGATGTATATACGCGGTTTACACGCAAGCATTCTATATGTATATACGCGGTTTACACGCAAGCATTCCATATATATATATATACGCGGTTTACACGCAAGCATACTATATATAAATATATACGCGGTTTACACGCATGCATACTCTGTTTACGCGGTTTACACGCAAGCATTCTATATGTATATACGCGGTTTACACGCAAGCATTCTATATATATATATACGCGGTTTACACGCAAGCATTCTATATATATATACGCGGTTTACACGCAAGCATTCTATATATATATATACGCGGTTTACACGCAAGCATTCTATATATATATACGCGGTTTACACGCAAGCATTCTATATATATATACGCGGTTTACACGCAAGCATACTATATATAAATATATACGCGGTTTACACGCATGCATACTCTGTTTACGCGGTTTACACGCAAGCATTCTATATGTATATACGCGGTTTACACGCAAGCATACCATATATATATATATATATACGCGGTTTATACGTAATATTACTCTATATATATATATATATACGCGGTTTACACACAAGCATACTATATATAAATATATACGCGGTTTACACGCATGCATACTCTGTTTACGCGGTTTACACGCAAGCATTCTATATATATATATATACGCGGTTTACACGCAAGCATTTCATATATATATATATACGCGGTTTACACGCAAGCATACTATATATAAATATATACGCGGTTTACACGCATGCATACTCTGTTTACGCGTCTACACGCAAGCACACCCTATTTGATGCATTTGTGACATGGTTGATACGAATTTGACATACATTATGGATATGCATACATGCGATACACGATTTGGTTATTGACATCTTTTGCGCATATTCATTACACGCTTGCTTGTCTTGTGAAATCTTATTGTGGATGTTATTGTGTTTTCGTAGAGGCTCACTGTAAGTCATGTTTCGCCTCTACTCGTATATTGTGATTATTGACGGTGGTTCCTTATGGACCATTACTACGAACTCACCAACCTTGTGTTGACTATGCTTAGTACATTTTTCAGGTTATCAGGTTATTCCAGGGCGTGGAGTTTGATTGTTTGCTTGCTGTTGAACCCGGACTTGGACTTATATGGATCAAGGATCCATTTGCCTTCTTTTGCATTGTACTTAAGACTGTTAGCCATCTTTTGAAGTTCTTTTGTAAACTTTGATGGTTACTTGCTCCTTATGTATTTTGATACTTGTTATTCATATTGTATGGATTCACTGAATCCTTTATTTGCATTTAGTTCATATTCTACATTAATCCCACCTTTTACTATATGATTTCCGTGATATTTCGAGTCTCGGCTTGGGGGGTTACAGAATGGTGGCCCAGGCGTGGTCGTAGAGAATTAGGCGGTTTGACCTTGACTACGGCTTAAGTTAAAACTCTTCATATAGCATGCATGGTTAGGAAATTTGTGTGCAACGTGAATTCTGTGAACCCTAGAAAGTGTATATTGTGAGTTCGTAGTTAAGACCACTTATGTGATGGCTTGAATTTAACGTGATGAATGTGGAATGAGTACAATGTGGTTAATGTGTACATTGACTGAATTTGATTGTCGTTGATGTGGATTGTTACTATTAATTGATGCTAGTTGGATGATTTAGAGCAAAATGAAGTTATGTTATTAACTTAGTATAATATTGTGGCAACCCTAAAAGGACCCGATCAACTCTTTTATGGTCACCCAATATTATAACAAGTTAATAACATCATGGATTGCGCATGCATGGCTTAGAGTATAATAAGGAACCGATATACTTAATGGAAGTTGATTAGGTGGAGGGTTAGCCATTGGTACACCCTGTATACATACCCGGTTAATAACTAAAGAGCATATCGAATTCGGATTATACTTTAAACCACTCGTGTTAGTTGACTTGTTTTAGTTGCTTGTAATGAGATGTGTTGAATACGAGTATTTGGTTTTGATGGTAGACAATTGTTGTGAACTTGGCACGAGAACATGATAGATAACAATTACTTGAGAACTTTGATATGTTGTCCTTAGCGTAGTGATATGAAACACGTATGATATGTTGGTGTGATAGCACGATATATGACAATTACTTGACAACATTTATGTGCTGGCCTTAGTGTAAAGACATTAAACATGTGTAGTGTGTTGGCATGAAAGTACTAACTACTAGTGCGGCTAACATGAGAGCAATTGTGAAGCTAACCCCCGGGTCATAAACTCTAGAACTATTACTATAATTGGATTTGGTAGTGGAATGACATGTTGACTAGTATGATTTAGTAACATATATGTTATGCATGTGTAGGTGTGTTAATCAAGGAACACTTTCATGAAAAGATTGGTATACTAGTTTGATAGTTTTAGCATGTATAAATATTTACTCAATGTACGATTATATGAATAAGAATGGTAGACATGTTTGACAATTTGAGTATGCCCAAAATGCTAATTCTTAACCTGGTTATAAGAACGAATTAGTAATGATTAAAAACTTATGCATAGTTATACCCAACGTATGAGAGATTGTATGTACGACTTGGTATTGCGAGATTAGTTGATAGTCCTACAAAATCTTACCTTCTAACTTGGTTATGTGAATAAATTGTTAGGATATGCGGTGGAGCAAGTAGGGTTACCATGATATCCTAATTGTCGAATGTGCTTGAATTTCGTTGCCTAACTAATTTGGTGAAATGAATCGTTAGGACTTGGTAATACATGCGTAAAGTAAATTGGAGTCTTGGGAAATTGTGTGTATAGGTTGCCATGCCAGCCAAATTGCTTTAATATATCAACATCTTGTTGCCTAACTTGCTTATTGAATACATAGTTAGGAATTGAAGATGCATGCGTAGATGTAAATGGTATAGCTGGTACGACCATTATAAACTACTTGACTAAGTTATTTCCCCTTGTTTAATGTATGATTTAGTCAGTAACATAGAGATTATAAGTATAGTTATATTATGAAGATGAGAACTTCGTTGTATTATACGCCCCTAAGATGGAACCTTAGGACAATACTTGAGCTAACTAAAGTGGCATGACAATAGATGAATAACGATGGAAACAACCGCGATGCCATTGTGAGGATGACAACGACTACATAACGATTCATTGTGAGCTGCTATACAACTATAAACCTTATTATGCGTGAGAAGGAATGACCTTGGTCAGGCTAACCATAGGGTTGAACAAATAAATTGAAATCTAAAAGTCTACCCAACATGTAAAAGTTTCGCAAACACGAACGTCGCAGAGATGGAGTTGAGGTGTAGATGATATTGGGTGGTGCATATAAATACGGATACGATTGGTGAAAGTTGATCTAATTGAACACTTGGCTTAACGCGGAACCGAGAGATCATAAGCATGAGGACGCTGTGCCAATTAAGCGCCATAATGCGAGTCACACATGAGATGTTGGAAGCTCGAGTGCTTATAGTGTATGATTCTCAAATCTTCTCGACATTAAACGGACCGTTAGATCGTTGTCTATCACGCGAATGAGGTGCCGTCAGGATTGGATGTCGTGAACATGAACCCTCCCATTGTCAGACGGATGGCCAGAAGTGGGACCAGACACGTAATGTCAACGAATGAGCCGTCGACCAGTGGGTGAAACATGTCACTAGTGCGTTAACTATAAGTCAAATCGTCATAATAAGTGTTACCTGTTTACAACTAATTGCACTTAATGTTAACCGCGATATGTATATATATATATATATATATATATATATACAATAATATAATATATAATTTGAGAAAATAAACTGTTATATATATATATATATATATATATATATATATATATATATATATATATATATATATATATATATATATATATATATATATATATATATATATATATATATATATATATATATATATATATATATATATATATATATATATATATATATATATATATATATATATATATATATATATATATATATATATATATATATATATATATATATATATATATATATATATATATATATATATATATATATATATATATATATATATATATATATATATATATATATATATATATATATATATATATATATATATATATATATATATATATATATATATATATATATATATATATATATATATATATATATATATATATATATATATATATATATATATATATATATATATATATATATATATATATATATATATATATATATATATATATATATATATATATATATATATATATATATATAGTCCTACAAAATCTTACCTTCTAACTTGGTTATGTGAATAAATTGTTAGGATATGCGGTGGAGCAAGTAGGCTTACCATGATATCCTAATTGTCGAATGTGCTTGAATTTCGTTGCCTAACTAATTTGGTGAAATGAATCGTTAGGACTTGGTAATACATGCGTAAAGTAAATTGGAGTCTTGGGAAATTGTGTGTATAGGTTGCCATGCCAGCCAAATTGCTTTAATATATCAACATCTTGTTGCCTAACTTGCTTATTGAATACATAGTTAGGAATTGAAGATGCATGCGTAGATGTAAATGGTATAGCTGGTACGACCATTATAAACTACTTGACTAAGTTATTTCCCCTTGTTTAATGTATGATTTAGTCAGTAACATAGAGATTATAAGTATAGTTATATTATGAAGATGAGAACTTCGTTGTATTATACGCCCCTAAGATGGAACCTTAGGACAATACTTGAGCTAACTAAAGTGGCATGACAATAGATGAATAACGATGGAAACAACCGCGATGCCATTGTGAGGATGACAACGACTACATAACGATTCATTGTGAGCTGCTATACAACTATAAACCTTATTATGCGTGAGAAGGAATGACCTTGGTCAGGCTAACCATAGGGTTGAACAATTAAATTGAAATCTAAAAGTCTACCCAACATGTAAAAGTTTCGCAAACACGAACGTCGCAGAGATGGAGTTGAGGTGTAGATGATATTGGGTGGTGCATATAAATACGAATACGATTGGTGAAAGTTGATCTAATTGAACACTTGGCTTAACGCGGAACCGAGAGATCATAAGCATGAGGACGCTGTGCCAATTAAGCGCCATAATGCGAGTCACACATGAGATGTTGGAAGCTCGAGTGCTTATAGTGTATGATTCTCAAATCTTCTCGACATTAAACGGACCGTTAGATCGTTGTCTATCACGTGAATAAGGTGCCGTCAGGATTGGATGTCGTGAACATGAACCCTCCCATTGTCAGACGGATGGCCAGAAGTGGGACCAGACACGTAATGTCAACGAATGAGCCGTCGACCAGTGGGTGAAACATGTCACTAGTGCGTTAACTATAAGTCAAATCGTCATAATAAGTGTTACCTGTTTACAACTAATTGCACTTAATGTTAACCGCGATATGTATATATATATATAACAATAATAAATAATAAATTCCTGGACACTGACAATAAACTCGTTTGAGAAAATGGAATTATAACCCGGAGATCGATGAATCATGGCGAAAGGTTCTAACACTTGGTATGAAGGATGCGTGCGGCGTCACCCGGTTCTAAATAACCTAACGAGCTATAAACTAAAAACTTGTTACATAATACGGCTCCTTTAATCGAATGAATTTTTGCTAATATAATAGTAAGATGTTTTTGAGATAGATGCGATGATTCTAAACGAAAAGACAAATGAATCTTTGGTAAACATCCCTAGAGATTTTCAAAAATTAAATTGCGTAACAAATTGTAACTTATGAAAGAGTTCTTTTAACGAGGGAATCAACCATGGCGTGTACGAGATGGAATGATCAGAATGGGAATGGCATGTGAGTGGAAACCCGAGCTGTCCTATAGTACTAAACGGAGCCACATGCTACAAGTGATGAGAGCGGATAACATTAGCGAGATTTGAATCTTTTGAGAGCGAGAGTCGTTGTAATTTCGAGGAACCGGTAGGAATCTTAGGTAGCGAGGTCAAGAAGCTAAGGGACAAACGCTACACGAATTTCAGAGGTTGGACGATACACTAGACGCGGAAACGAGTTCACTTGGGAGCGAGGGGACCGTGTAAGGGTTGGATACCTAAAACTGTTTAACAACTAGGGTTTTGTTGAATTTCGGGACGAAATTCTTTTGACGGGGGGATAATGTAACATCCGTGAGTTTTAACCGTTTGACTTTACGTGCAATTTGACTAACAATTTAAGTTAATGAAATATTTGGGTCGTTTTGTGATTAAATGACAATGTGGTATGTTCGTCGGGTCGATACTATGTTTTAATCGGTGTTTAAATGCCTAACGTTTTGTAATTTGGCTTGGGAAGAGAAACGGGTCGACCAGTGGGTGAAACATGTCACTAGTGCGTTAACTATAAGTCAAATCGTCATAATAAGTGTTACCTGTTTACAACTAATTGCACTTAATGTTAACCGCGATATGTATATATATATATAACAATAATAAATAATAAATTCCTGGACACTGACAATAAACTCGTTTGAGAAAATGGAATTATAACCCGGAGATCGATGAATCATGGCGAAAGGTTCTAACACTTGGTATGAAGGATGCGTGCGGCGTCACCCGGTTCTAAATAACCTAACGAGCTATAAACTAAAAACTTGTTACATAATACGGCTCCTTTAATCGAATGAATTTTTGCTAATATAATAGTAAGATGTTTTTGAGATAGATGCGATGATTCTAAACGAAAAGACAAATGAATCTTTGGTAAACATCCCTAGAGATTTTCAAAAATTAAATTGCGTAACAAATTGTAACTTATGAAAGAGTTCTTTTAACGAGGGAATCAACCATGGCGTGTACGAGATGGAATGATCAGAATGGGAATGGCATGTGAGTGGAAACCCGAGCTGTCCTATAGTACTAAACGGAGCCACATGCTACAAGTGATGAGAGCGGATAACATTAGCGAGATTTGAATCTTTTGAGAGCGAGAGTCGTTGTAATTTCGAGGAACCGGTAGGAATCTTAGGTAGCGAGGTCAAGAAGCTAAGGGACAAACGCTACACGAATTTCAGAGGTTGGACGATACACTAGACGCGGAAACGAGTTCACTTGGGAGCGAGGGGACCGTGTAAGGGTTGGATACCTAAAACTGTTTAACAACTAGGGTTTTGTTGAATTTCGGGACGAAATTCTTTTGACGGGGGAATAATGTAACATCCGTGAGTTTTGACCGTTTGACTTTACGTGCAATTTCACTAACAATTTAAGTTAATGAAATATTTGGGTCGTTTTGTGATTAAATGACAATGTGGTATGTTCGTCGGGTCGATAATATGTTTTAATCGGTGTTTAAATGCCTAACGTTTTGTAATTTGGCTTGGGAAGAGAAACGGGTCGACCCGTGGGTGATCCACGACCCACCAGCCTTAAGACCCATTTCCCCCCCCCTTATCTCATTTTACCACATATCTCTTCTATCTCTTTCTCTTTTCTCTCTAAGTGAAAAAGCTAGACCATCCATCTCCTCTCTTCATTTCTCTTGCAATATTTGGTGTTCTAGATTTGGTTTAACTCGAGAATCATCATCGTCTTCATCTCATTATCGTCTAGCAAAGGATTTAGTTCTTAGTTCAAACATTTTACCCATTTTGCCATAATTCGGGTTCTAGCTCGGGAAGGAAGTTTTGGTAAGTCAAATTCATCCCATTTGTATCTATTTATGTTTGTTTATGCATTTCTAGTCGTTTCGTGAATTTACAGGTCTTAGAACGACTTCAAACGAGTTTTGGGTCAATTTAGGGTTCTAACTAGGGTTAATCGATTTGGAAGATTTGGTGATGTTATGGATCGAAATCTTGGTTTGGGTAAGTGTATTTATGCATTAGAAGGTCAAATGTAACTTCAAAACGGGTCATATAGCATTGTAGATCAATTTAGAGTTTTGGTGCAAGTGAAAAAGGGTTTTGGGTTGAGTTTTTCTGCATAAATGGCTGCTGTTCGTGGGCTGCCCAGTAGTCCATATGGGCGTAGGCTACGCTGGGCAAGTTTTGTATGGGCGTAAGTTACGGCCCATAGGGGCGTAGCTTACGCCAGTTGTCCAGTTTCTGATTTCTTGTTTGACCTAATTCGACTTCCAGAACCCTAGTAACGCATCGAGCTTCGATCTAACTCACTTCTTAACTTATTTAACAATGAATAAGAGTCTTAGAAGTCACCAAACGTCGAGAACCACTTTGGGAACCTAATTAGGGTTTTGCCGAATATTTAATAACTACGTATATGTGTTTATGTGTGTTGATATGAATGTATATGATCGATATTTAGGTGTTGGACGTGAAGTGATCATTGAACGACAATAACTTGACTTTGTATCAAACTTATCTTTTCATAGCCAATCGAGGTGAGTTTCGTAGCTCCCTACTCAATAGAGATTCGGGCTGAAAAGTGTACATATACGTGTTTGTTGGATTGTCTGGTTGATTTGATTGACTGTCTAGTTAATTTCTGATAAATTGTCGATTGATAGATAGTTTTGATTGATTGTGGTGATGGTTTACGAATGTGATTGTGATACTATAATTTATTAGGATAGAAGTACATACATGGAAGTCGGTTTTACTTTCAAAGAGTTTTAGATGTGGTGGGAAGGCTGCGGATGACCCTATACATAAGTATCTAGAACTTGATGAAAGTAAAATCCTCCGAAGTGTATATACGCGTTGTTTAGAGTAAATGATGGACTTGGGAATACGTTTGGAATAGACATGAATGCCTTGATATACTTGACTAGTGTGATACGCACTCATTCATACTTTTATCGTTGTATTGATGAACTTACGAATTAATAGTCGTCGATTGAATGTTTGACTGAATGATTGAATGACGAGTTGGTTTATAAGTTTGATTGACTTGGTTTATGTTTGTAAAGTATTTCATTAATATTAGGATAGACGTATATACATGGAATTCGGTTATGCCTTCAATGGGTTTTAGATGTGGTGGGAAGGCTACGGGTGACCCTATATATAAGCATCTGGGACTCGAAGAATGTAGAATCCTCCTAAGTGTATGTACGTATAGTTTAATTTGGGATAATGATTGATGGTTGATAATTGTTGAATTTGTGGTTGATGTATATACGCGGTTTACACGCAAGCATTCTATATGTATATACGCGGTTTACACGCAAGCATTCCATATATATATATATATACGCGGTTTACACGCAAGCATACTATATAAATATATACGCGGTTTACACGCAAGCATTCTATATGTATATACGCGGTTTACACGCAAGCATTCTATATGTATATACGCGGTTTACACGCAAGCATTCCATATATATATATACGCGGTTTACACGCAAGCATACTATATATAAATATATATATGTATATACGTTTATATATAATATATATATTATATATATATAGTTTACAAGATACATCAATATTGTTAGGTCCAGATTTACTGGACTCGCTCCAGACTCGACTACTGGAGCCTTACTGAAGATCTGTCCAGAAACGTGTTCTACTGGACCTACTCCAGACTTGGAATCTGGAGTCCCTCTGAAGATTTGTCCAGAAATAATGGAAGACCAGTGAGCAAATACTTGTATAGGAAATCTGGAGTAGTAGAAGGCTAAACATTGCCTAGATCTGTTTCTTTGATGGCCAACCTAGAAAATACACAAGGAAACTTTAATTTTGGTCCCGATCCTAATGTTAATGTTAATGATCAAAATAATGAACCACCTATTGTTAATAACACTAATCCACCACCTCCTCCTCCTACTCCTGCTTCTCCACACGTGCATGTGCACTATTCAAATAATCCTGTTCCTAAATTCAGTGGGAACAGTGATGAGTTTGGTACGTGGAAGGCTAGGATGATATTGCATATCACTGGTATTGAGAGGAACATGATGAAAATCTTAAATGAAGGTCCTTATGTCCCTACATCACATCTCAATCCCCTTCTTGATCCTTCTGGATCTAGAAGAGGAAGGGAAAAGAGGGAGGAACATTGGTCTGAAGAGGAGAGGAGACTGGTGAATCTAGACACCCTTCTCAAGAACATGATCCTCGGGGCCGTTCCAAAAACCCTAATTCCCACACTAGTTCTTTTTCCTAGTGCTAAAACCATGTGATATGAACTTTTAAACCAGCATGAAGGAGGAGATGACACCATTGTCACCAGAAAGGTCTCCTTAAACAAGAGGTATGAGTCATTTTTTGCTCAGCCTAATGAGTCTCTCACTGGTACTGATGTGACCAATTTATATAGATCGCCCACATCATTATTGGCCTTTTTCGTATGTGTTTTGAGTCGATTTTGTATGCATTTGCCGCGTTTATGGTGTTTGTTAGTGCTTTCAGGTTTGTAGCAGGTTGCGCATCCATTGGATACATTTTCTGACGATTTTTGGCCAAGAAGTTGACCCGAGTGTTCGAGTGATGTTGATAAAGAAGAAACAAGATTTCAGCAAGAAGTCACTGCGCCGCAGTGGGAGGATTATTGCCCCACTGCGCCGCAGTCAGTGGGTGCCAAACCCACAAAGATTACAGTGGATTCACACTGCGCCGCAGTGGGAGTGTACCAGCTCCACTGCGCCGCAGTCACTGGTCGAGAAGATGACAATACTCTCCAGAGATTTACCACTGCGCCGCAGTGGGAGCGCACCATGCCCACTGCGGCGCAGTGAGTGCACGGGGAGACCAGGGCTACAGCCCCTTTGCATCAGATTGGGGGGAGATATAAAATGAAAAAAAAACCCTAATTTCGAGGGCATCAAGTCTTTCTTTCTAGGAGCTGTTCTCCCAAGAGCCTTTGACGGATCATAGCAGATTTCATCATTTGATTCATTGAAGATTCAAGAACATCCATCTAGATCGTATCTAATTTTCTGTCTTGCAATTTATATTCAACAATCATTGGTACAATATGTTTTCTTTCAATTTCTTTATTGCAATTCAATTTAGTATGATTGGCTAGAGTTCTAATCATCCACTTTGATGAAACTTGACGAATGATATGATTGCAATATTTTAATTCAAGAGTTGATTCAATTATCGTTGTGTCGTGATCTTTATCAATTAATTCCTTGCGATTTATTCTTTTGATTTTGATGGTTTATGTGTTCATCGTTAGTGGTACTAGGTGAATACGTTTATCGTTTCAATTCGATTTTCTATGGTCGTTTGTCACCGGTTCATGGTATGACGGTGAATGTCAAATCTATAATAGGAGTTAATTGGTAAACGTGTTTAGAAACGGTTGGTGGTACCACGTTTTCATTCACATAGGCATAATTGGTAATTGGATAATCAAGCAAGCTAATTGTTGGGGAGATTTTCTAGGCTTTGGTGGTACCGGCTTGGGTAATTTAACTAGCAACTTAGGTGTTTGGGTTATTTGTGAGCGGTTGGTGGTACCACGTGAACATTTTATCCTTTCACGATTATCTTGTCAACTCTAAATAATCTGAACTTTATCGTGTGCAATCATAACTGAAGTCAAGTGGATTCGAAGTGGATGATCTTTATTCATATTGTTTGAACTTTCTTTACTTTTAAATTGTCTAGTTATTTCAATTTCTTTAATTTATTATTGTTAAGTTGAGGTAGCAATTCGGCTACGGTTCCATCCTTATTCCAAAACCACTTTAGCTGACAACTATTTCAAAACCATTCCCCGTGTTCGATCCTGGACTTACCTTCTAGCTATACTATATACGAACGGGTCCACTGCCCGCAAGTGTATAGTAGTCAGTTTTAGGGTATTTCTTGTTTTAATTTTTAAACTCGATTTCACAACATCAAGTTTTTGGCGCCGCTGCCGGGGAATGTGTGCCGATTTAGTTGTTAATTAGTGGTTTGATCCTTTCTCACGCGTGAGGAAGATACTTGTTTATTAGTTTAGTTTTCTTTCTTATCACATGTGCATTTGACGTGTTTGTGTAAGTTGCGTGTTTGCAGGTATTGTTTTAGTTGATGAACTTGCGTTCTTCGGGTCTCCCTTTGAATAGTCCTTTGTCTACTCCGAGAAGACCAAGAGGGCGTAGGTTTAACTTCGCTGAACCCACAACACCAATACCGACACCATTTTCACCTATAGCCAAACCTACTCCTGATTCGGACGAGGAAGGGTTCTTTTTGGACGAGTTTTTCAAATTAGAAGTAAAGCAAGAGGAAATGGGGGATGAACAACCAAGAGATCCAAATAACATTCGCTATGGTGATAGGGTCCGAACTATTCCTACGGCCCGTGGCTCCGCCATTAGACCTCCGGGTATTGATCATACTTTCAATTTGAAGGCGAATCATCTAAAGAGCATAGAAGAGAAGAAATTCGATGGAAAAAGAAAATGGGATCCTTACCAACACTTGGATAGGTTTGAAAAGTTGGCTCGGCTTTACCAATATGGTCAAAACCAAATGAATGCCGTGAAGATTGAGACATTTCCCATTTCGATCACCGGAGATACTGAAGATTGGTTCAATGATCTTCCTGAGAATTCCATCACTACTTGGGACCAACTAAAGGAAGCTTTCATAGGTGAGTTTTACTCACTTAGAACTCAAAGAAGGTTGGAGAATTTGATTAGGTCCTTCGTGCAAGATGTTGATGAGGATGTTGTAGATGCATGGATCCGTTTCAAGGAAATGTTGAGGAAATGTCCAGGCCATGATTTGACCAAGGAAAAGTATGTTGAGTTGTTCTTTGATGGTTTGGATAAGAAATCTAAAAGAGAGTTGGGTTATGCCTTCGGTGGAAGTTTCAACAAGATTACACCAAATGAAGGATATGAAATTTTGGAACAAATGGTGAAGGATAATGCAACTATGGATGATGAAAGGTTCTTGAAGAATGAGAAGAGGATGAATAGAGGAACTAAGGAAGGTAGAGTTGCAAGGGCTGAGACTAGTAATAATTCTGGGGTGATTGGAGATATTCAGGCGCTATCTTCACGCATAGATAAAGGTTTTGCATCTCAAGAGGCTAGATTTGGAGCTCTTGAAAAGGATGTTAAGGTTGTAGCGGATGGTTGTGACCATTGTGGTGACATGCATTATTCTGAGGATTGTCCCAATCGGGGGCGTGAGGATGTCAACTATATTCAGAACCAACAACAAGGAAACTTTCAGCGCACCACCGGTTTCCAAAACCGGCCCTCAGGTAACACTTCTTACAACTCTTCTTTTCCTACTAATAATACTCGTTTTTCAGGTAACAGGTGGCAAAGGAACAACTATCAAAATCAGCCACAACACGAGACTCAGCAAGGCCAAGGATCAAGTTCTTCCTCTTCCAATGATGATCCTAATGCCGAGTTGAGAGAGATGATGAAGCAGTTGGTTAGCAATCAAGCTGAAACAAACACTAGCATTCAAATGATCAGGGAAGATACTAAGGCTTTGAGCGAGAGGTTGGATCAGATAAATGGGAAGGTGGAGATCAACATGAAGAATCAATGTATTAACTTTAAGGATCTCGAGAGTAGGATGGC